>CAUYUJ010001113.1:944342-1074342 GCA_963575745.1 Prorocentrum cordatum | reverse complement strand
CCGTCCAGGACCTGGAGGCCGCGGACGCCACCGTGACGGAGGAGTGGGCCCGCCGCGGCCCGCTCCCACGGGCGGCAGCAGCGGCGGAGGGCAGCGGGGGGGGAGGAAGCGGAGGTGGCGTTGCGAGGGTGCGGCCGCACGTGCCCCCTCCCCCGACACTGCCCAGAGGAGGAGGCAGAGGTGGAGGAGTTCAGGAAGAGCAGGAGGAGGAGCAGGAGGAGGAGGTGGCACGCATCCCGTTCTTCAACGCCGCCCTGGCCTCCCAGGCGGGCGACGACGACCCATTCGGCTGCCGCGTCACCCAAACGGCGCCGCAGACTAACAGCTCACACGCAGCGGCGGCATCACAGTCGTCGAAGAAGAAACTTCGCCCAGCAACGCACCCGAACAGCAGCCAGGGTGAAGAGATGGGCCGAGGAGTAGTAGGAGAAGCACGGCGGGGAAGCCACGAGAAAGAGCATATACAGCCAGGACGGGGGCGAGAGCACGGTCATGTGTACCGTGCGTCTCTTTCAAGGGATCGTGGCCGACTGGACCACAAGTATCGCCAGCATTGTGGCGAGAGCAGGATTCCTGATTTTTGTTGTGAGATCGTCTCTCAGGCGGACCAGCTGCCCCGCCTGGCGTCCAAGGACTCCCCGTCCCCCCCCTCCCGTGGGACTCTTCTGTTTTTTGTTTGCCTGCGTTTGCTACAAGAGTTAGATCCCTCTAGCGAGAGCATTCGACCAACAACGGCATAGATGTGACCTTTCGAAGATCTGCGCGACTTTAGTGGATCTGCGGAGAAGAGGTTTCAGCGCAGCGCCAGCAGCAGCGACGGCAGCACAGTCGGCATATCGAGTAAGACGCCAGCCTACCAGCGCGTGCACCCCCCACGGACAGTTCGTACCATCCGCCTGCGGAAACTGTTTCCCAGGTCGGGCAAGCAGCATGGCCAGTCAACGGTGCGGTCTGTATCATGGTTTCTGCTGTCTCCGACGGCATACAATAGCTGCCACCGTGTCCTTCGACCTCAGAAGCCGTGGATGCGTCTGTGATCCCTCTTGCAATACGGAGTCTCCGGACGTGCCGACCCCTTCCCTGGGGCCGGTGTTTCACCCCAGATCGTCTTTTCATGCTCCCAGGGCCTAAGACAAGCGTCCAGACGTCGAAATTTCACAACACTTCCGCGCGAATTGTGTGTCGAGCCGGCGGAGGCGTGGCTCGTCAAGAAGATCTCGCTCGCTGAATTTGTCCAGGATAAGTTCTGCCCAGAATTTCAGGGCTCGTTTCGATTCCCTCGATTCGATTCGATTCGATTTCAGTGGATTCCGATATTCGACTTGGGATTCCGATTTGGGCTCCGATCTTGAATTGTAGGCCTACCCAGCCTGCCGATTTCCACCGATCCGACTCTTTCCGACTCGGCTGCCGATTTCCGCCGATGCGATTCATTTCGATCGCCGGTTCGACTTGTCGATTCGATTCTGGGCTCTCCTGGACTGTCGGCGCGTATCTGGCGGTGACGACGAGGGCTCCCCAGGACGAGCAGCAGGCGTCGGCAGCTTTCCCCCCCCATGACCTATCGGGCGCGGGCCTCGTCCAGGGCCGCCCACCGAGGGCTTCTCGAAGGTGACCGCGCCAGTCGACGACCCAAGCGCCCTGCCCACAGCGGTCGCTGAGAGCAGGCCTTCCTGGAGCCCCTCGATTCCGATCCACTCTCTAAGCGCCTTCCTGCTTGGATGGTCGAGTGGCTTCACCTGTTTGTCCGTCCTTCCAAGGGGGCGGGCGGCACACAATCTGCTTTCAGCGCCTGCCTGTGTCATGTTTCGACTTCCTTCTTCCGACCGATGGGTAGAGGTTGCAGATTGGTGTTGTTGATGGTGCCCGATCGCTTGGTGTACTGAAGAGCTCTGTAGCCGCTCTGAGTCTCGAGAGGTGTTCAAAAATGCATCGAAGCAGCATAATGCCTGCAAGACAGAACCGGCTGCTCGAATATGGCTCGAGGATTGAGCCGACCTCAGCGCCCTCACGGTTTCAGACTGATCCTCTCGACCATTCCCGACCGCTTGGTGTACTGAAAAGTTTTGTAGCTGGTCGAAGTCCCGATGTTTAACCAATATCCTCTCGAACCAGCAGAATACCTGCCACACGAAGCTAGTTCTTCAACTACAGCTCAACTAGTGAGCCGATCTCAGCACCCTCGAGGCTGCAGATTGATAATGCCAGCTATATCCGACTGTTTCGCGCACCGAAGAGCTCTGTAGCCCGTGCCCATCTGGTGCGCGGCCATGTTGGCCCGCCCCGCGCCCCGATCCCACGAGCACCTGGGTGGCGCGAGAGAAGGGCCACGGACGGCCCAACGAATTTGATCCTCCTCCTCCTACTCCTCCTCCTCCTTCTCCTCCTCTTCCTCCTCCCTCCCTCCCTCCCCTCCCCCTCCCTCCCTCCCTCCCCCCCCTCCCCCTCCCTCCCTCCCTCCCTCCCCCCGCTCCCTTGCGAGCCTCGTTCCGCGTAGGTCCCCCGGCGGGTGGGGGGGGGGGGGACGCCCCCACCGCGTCCTCGGCCGGCACGCTGGGAGGCTGTCTCGGGGGCGGCGTTTTCCCCGGGGGTGGGCACTGATGGCGCGCATTCGCCCACGAGCCTCGTCGAGCACGTGAGGCGCTCCACAATGGGCCTCGCCTTCGAGGGTCGAAGGAGTTCTCGTCTCTTCCGCGGCGGAAGGCGGCGGCAGGTCGGCGGAAGGCGGCGGAAGTAAAACGAGGCCGCCTCCGCCGGCGGAAGCCCGCGGAAACTCTGCGGAAGGCGGCGGAAGTAAAAGATACGCCCCCCAAGGCATGAGAACGTTTTGGGGTTCAGGGTTTCCGAAATCCGCCCACATGGGTGATGGGAGCCCCTGGACAAACTCACAGAGGGTACGCCAGACAACAAGCCGGCTTGCCAGTAGGTACCCCGCAGAAGCTTCTTAATCCGCCAGCGGTTCTGGGGGGCACAGAAGCCCAGCAAGAGCACCTGAGGAAGCCCACACATCTCTGCAACGAAATACCTCTCCCCACCCTTGGAGCCTGTTCTTGTATTCCAGGCCGATGTCGGCCGCCATCTGGGGGGGGGAGGCGATGACGTCACGTTTCGCGCCAGCGGCGTCCAGGAATGCCTTTTAGGAGTGAGCGAGGACGGGTTGCAGCAGCACGTAGCATGTAGTACTGGTAGCAGCAGCATGTAAACGACAGGATCCTGTCCAGGAGAGAGGTGTGGCGGGAAGGGCGGGCGACGTGGAACGAGTCCGGTGAGAAATATTTTCACGTGGCTTCTCCTTTCTTTTGCCTCGCCAGCTCTTTCCTGAGGGCGCGCCAGGGCGCGGCGTGCCTCGACGCGTGGGCGTTCACAGGCCCGTGGGGGCCAGGGGTGTTATCGTGTGGGGGCGTGTTTGCTTGTGGAAGACAATCCTGGGTGGAGGCTTGTCCAAGAGGGGTTGTCCCGGGGGGGGGTCCAGATCCCCGCTGGGTCGTCCAAGGGGTTGTCCGTGGTAGATCGTCCTGCCGTCATTAATCCGCATGGGCTGTCCCGGTTGTCCAGGGGGGGGGGGTCGAGGGATTATCGTTCCGATTGGATTACCGTTCCGTGGAACGTAGTTGAGTGTAGCTGTCTCAGCCCCCTTAGGTGCGAAACTGTTATCCCAAAGCCATTGGGGGCCGATCTGCTGGGGGGTAGGCTCAGGCAACTAGGGAGGTATCCATGCCATCTCCGTGGCCTTCCCCCTGGAAGGTTGCCGCGCGGGCCGATCTCGTCCCGTTGGATTGGCCAACGCCCTCATGTTATCGGTTCGTTTGCGCGGCAACCGTCCAGAGTCTTGTGCCCCCCTGTGTCTGACAGTTGGCTACAACGCGCGTGCCGAAGTTGGTTACAACGCGCGTGCCGACGTATTGGCTCTTGGGCGCAGCAATCTAGCACTGCCAGACGTCGGCCACAGCGTCGAGGGAGCGGCTCTGCCACCTATAGTGGAGAAGAAGCTCGCCAGAGGCGGGCGACAAAAAGCACGCGGCCAAAGGGGGTGAGTGTAGTAGTTCCCCCGCGCAAGATCGGCATCAAATTTGGCTCGAAGTTTCTCGTCGCAAGGTTTCTCATCGTATGTGTCTGCTGCGGTGCTCCCCGCCCCTGGGCGGCCTGCCCGTGCGGCTTGTCCCTTGGCAAGCCGTCGCGCAGCACGCGCCCTCCCCTGTTGAGGGCGCCGCGCGACAGATCTCGAGGTTGCCCCCCGCAGGGCGACATCGACTCCAGAAGCTGCCGCAGCGACTCTTCGTCATCCAGGCAGTTCGGCTCGGCGCTACACCACTGGGTACAGCTGGACCGAGGTATTGGAGCAAGGCCCTCCTCCCTCCTCCCTCCTCCCTCCTCCCTCCTCCCTATAGTGTTCCTCGTGCTGATTGGATGCTCTTGTGCATCCTGGAGAGGGTGCCCTTGGACGTTCTGTCTGTGTTGGCCGAGGGAGGGTCTCGTATTCTTGACTCGGCGACTACGAAGGGTATGGTTACGCCGGGGTGTGGCTTGCGATCGGAACCGTTGGGGCCTGGGGGGCACGACACTGTCCTCGTCGGGCCGTCTCGGGGCGCGGGAGAACTCCATCGAGGTCCCCGCGCGCCCCCCAAGGGTGCCCCCCAGGATGTTCCCCAGGGTGCCGGTTGCAGACCACACCCTTTGCACACCACACCCTTTGGAGTCGCCGATTCTGGCCCAGGTCCGACTGTATGACAGGTGTCTCGGCCATGCGGAACCGTGGGTCGCCCTGTGCCGTGCCCGTCGCGCCCCGTGTCCTCCCCATGTGCAGGGCACGGGCTGCCCTCTCGGGCGAGTCCTGTGCCCTCGTCGGGCCTCTTCTGCAATCTGCCGGACAATTGCATTCCGAGGCAGGAATTCCTACACGGCCACCGCCTGGAGGATCAATTTTCCGGGACCTCAGCAGGCAGTGGATATGGACATATTCGGGCCCCCGGGGGCCAAAACATATCCATATCAACCGCCCGCCGGGGCACCAGGACGTCGGTTCCCTGGGGGGGGATACGGATAAATCCCCGCCTCGCATGCATCTACGCATCACCTTCTTTGGGATGCAGCTCATGATAGGTTAAAGGAAGTTCAGCATTGGCGCTGGCATATCCGTGGTCGAAAGCAGGTCTAATGTGGCATCATCCCGGCGAACACCGCGCAGTTCCGCTTCGTCCTGGTTTCATTCTGGGGCAACCCAGATCGATGGCTCCTTCACCTGGCTCGATGGCCCCTTCACCTTGACTTGGATGACCCAGACAGGGCTCATTTCGATTCCTCCGATTCGATTCCGACGGCTTCGGGTTTCGATTCGATTCGATTTCTGATTCCGATTTGGGCTCGGATCTGGGCTCCCATCAGGGCTCCGATTTCCGCCGATTCGACGGTTGCCGACTCGGCTGCCGACTTTCGCCGATCCGATTCGTTTCGATTGCAGGTCCGACTTGTCGACTCGATTCTGGGCCCTCCTGCTCAGAGGGGGGTGCTGAGGGGGTACGGGGAAGGGTTCAAGTGGGCGCTGAGCCGCTACACCTTGGGCGATGCTTAAGAAAACGTAAGGTTTCGGCCAGAGTCTCGCCTTTTCTTACTGTTTCGATGTAAAGCCTAATCTTTGAATAGGAATTTTTGGTTTTTTATTCAAATCCTGAGACTATGAATTTCTTAACCCATGATTTCTTAAACATTTCGCAGGGTGTATATCTGGCCGACCCTAGCTCACGCGCGGGCCCTGCAGGTGCCCCAGGCGGCTTACGGGGGGCAACGATCTGGACCCGGTGGGCGGACCCTGCTCCTCCAGTCCCAGCCTGCAGCTATGCTGAAGTCGGGCCCGTCCCTCCACAGGGGGATTCATCAGCCATAGTCAAAACGTAGTCTTGGGACGGATTTTGTTGCTGCTTCGTGTTTTTGCATATTTGCGGTTCTTTTATTTGTCGTCCAAAATCAGGCGGTCGCAAATATCGATCAGGGGGGCGTGGATTAGGGACGGGTCCCGCTCCCATTGGAAATCACGGACTTCCGCCGCCGAGCGAGGCAGCACCGGCCGCATTTTGGGGAGGGCACCTCCCCAGATCCATGGATTTGGCGCGCCAAATCCATGGATCGTTAATCCATGCTTGCGCGCCCCCGACAAAGGCCGCCTGTAGGAGGACATGCCCGACCTAAAGCTATGTTTGCAAATTTGTGGGAGATTAAAACAAAAATCGTCCAAAGCTCCGCTGTACGAGGACAGGCTCGACCTAAAGCTTGCAGCTACGCGTCGCTCCTGCACCTGCTCTCTGGGCAACCTCTGCGAGGCCTGTGCCTCGAGCCCGCGCCTCGGCGCCGGCAGGAGGCGGAGGACAGCCAGGGCCGCACCGCGCTGGAGGCGGCCTTCGACAAGGCCCCTCTCGGGGCTCCAGCGACGGGGGTCAATGCGAACGAGGGTCCGCCAGAGCGCCGGATCTTACAAGACCCTGCAGCGCCAGGGGGGCACTGGCCCGGGCCTGAGCGCAGGATCCTGCAGGATCTTGCTGGATCCTGCAGGATCCTGCAAAGCCCGACTGACCCGGCGAACCCGGGTTAGCACTGACCCCGGTCAGTGGGATCCCGACCCTCGCGCGCCCCGCGTCCGCGGCGGCCGCAGGCGATCGCGCTCCCGATGGCATTCTGGAGCCGTCCCCGGAGCCCCTCGGGCAATGAATAGAACAACAATCATGGAGGTTTTTGGGTGTCGAAACCGTTAAACAACGGTCCAGGATGAAGCACCGGTCCCGGGGGTCGTCTTCGGGCCCCTCGCGACCGTGGAAGAAGGATCTGGGGTGAAAAACCGCACCAGACGGATCCCGGGAGGGTCCTTCGACCGATGTGAACGGATTTGGCTGCATCTCTTTTCCTGTCGGCACGAACGAAATGGGTACGGAAAGAGTAGGTACAATGCCCAACTGCAGGTCCTGTTCATTTTGAACAGGACTCGCTGTCCGCGCCGCCGCGGCCTGTGTCCATGTGAGACAGGAGGTCGCCTGCCCTACAGCGGCCGCTGTTGGTTTGGGACAACGTTTGTTGTTGAGCATTGTAACACTTTTTCCGTACCTATTTCGGGCGTCCAAATCCTGACATGGATCTGGCGTCCCATTTTGTTCGGACCCCCTGGCCGCCTCCGATTCTGGATTGCATCGCGCTTCCTCACGGAGCGGAGTCCTGCAACCCTGAGGTCTTGGCGTCGCAGTTCTTCCACAGCCACTGGCCCGTTCTGGGCCCCAAGGCCCTTAGGGATGGATCTGGCTCGAGAGGGGCCGCAGAAGAAGTGGGTCTAGAGCTGCGGTCGTGATTCGCTGCGATGTTGATTTTGTGTCGCAGCGTCGGATCTCAGGGGATGGCGCTTCATCATGGAGCGACCCCTGCTACCCGTTATCAGCAGAAGTTGCTATATGTGATCTTGTCGCATGCACCCCTTGTTGTAAGTACGGTCGGGAGCGCCTGCGTAGCGAGTAATCACGTCACAGTCCGCAAGCATCGACGTCCCGAGCTTGTCCCAGCCTAGCGGGGCGACGTGTTAGCAGTTTGCAGGGCATAGCGTGTCGCCAGGACCGCCGCCGCGACTTAAGCAAACGTTCCCGACCGTAGTGTGGTGGCCGTGCCCCGCAGCAAGATCGAGAAGCGCGAAGGCGTTTCCCAAGCACCTCAGTTTGTTCCCCGGATTCGCCGCGACGCACGGGAGCCGTGTGCGGCAGAAGTTTTGGGAAACATTCTCGTGGCTTTCGACACTCGGCTGGCGGCACGGAGGCGTTTCTCGAAGTAGTTTTTATCAACCGTTTTTTGGTGTTGGGTTCTCGTGTTGAAGGGACAGGGCCCCGCGTCTCCTCCTCGTTCCTTCCTCCTCCCGCACCCCCCTCCTGTCATCCCTGCCTCTGCCCTCCGCATGCCCACTTTGACACACCCCTCATACGTTTCGTGTCCCCGTAGGGTGGCCCAGCTAAGGCTCAGAAGCAAGGGTCCGCATGGCGTCGGTGCCTCATTTCGGCACGCCCCTCACGCTGTTCGTGGTCCCATAAGGAGCTCCAGCTAAGGTCAACATGTCAGGGTCCGCATGGCGTCGCTGCCTCATTTCTGCACGCCCTCAGACGGTTCAGTGCAAGGGTCCGCATGGTGTTGATGCTCCATGTCGGCACACCCCTCTGACGCATCGTGGTCCCATAGGGAGCTGGAGCTAAGACCCACATGGCAGGGTCCGCATGGCGTCGGTGCTTCATGTCGGCTCACTCCTTACACGTTGCGTGTCCCTATAGGGAGCTCTGGCACATGCCCGAATGCCAGGGTCCGCATGGCGCCGACGCCTTGTTCCGACGCACCACTCACACGTTTCGTGGCCCCATCGGGAGACCTAGTCAAGCCCCAACTCCCAAGATCCGCATTGCGTCGGCGCTTCATTTCGGCACCCCTCACATTGCGTGTCCCCATGGGAGCTCCAGCGAAGACCCAAATTCCAGGGTCCGCATGGCGACAGTGCCCAATTCTGGCAAGCCCTTCGCACGTTTCGTGGCCACAGCGTCGGCGCCTCATGTGTGCACACCCTTCACACGTCTCGTGGCCCCACAGGGAGCTCCACCGAAGGCGATACTCACAACGACGGTATTCACAATTGCGTATGGTTGGGTCCTTCGCCAGCATACTTTGGGGAGTGCTGACACCCGAGGGGCTAGAATTAATGGCGCCTGCATTCGATACATCCGCCATGAATGTGCCTGTATCGCGCTTGAGCCAAAGGTGTAGCGGCACTCGCCTGCTATACAAGAGCTGCTGGGCAGGGCACACGAACAGCTCTATCGCACTCGGGCGCCGTACCAGCACATGTGTCGTTTGGATTCGCTGGCGCCGCCTCTTCCTCGACCTCGCTGCTTTACTCGCTCTTGCATGATGCACTCTGGAGGAGGCGCCCCGTGTTATCGTACGCATGCGCACCTCATGTATCAGGAGTCGGGAGTCGTTCTGACGTGTCCTTGGCTCGATGCGTACCAGCGAGCAGCGCACAATAGGAGCCCCCTTTCACTCGACATCTTTTCAAGATGAGCTCGCTGCAATGGCCTTGGACTGGGGCAGTGCGGCAGGACGCTCCTCAGCTTCAACGAGGACTAGGGATTGGTGAAATCTGGTTGGGTGGGCGACCCAACTGATTCTGACGAGCGCGCCACGCGGCGACACAATTTACAAGACGGGTCCTCCCTGGCCTACCGCCGCGCGCGAAGCCCAATGGCTGGTTTTCGTCCACCAGGATCACAACGGCATGTACGCGGTCACCGGGCACCTGGAAGACGAGAGCAGTGATACAGAGGAGACTCTCAGGAGCCGAGGGGGGCAGAGGGTAGGGCAGGCGTGGAGGAGGCGGGGGAGGAGGACCATCATAAGCAAAGGTTGCGCCAGCGGTGCTGCAAGAAACCCTCCCGTTCAAAGTTCCCTCCTCACAAGTTCCCGCAGGGCTTTTCCTTGCACTACTGGAAGCGACCCCTTGAAAGACGAGCGCCTTATGGGCCTGCAGTGAAGGCGAGAGCTCCTTATTTTCAGTTTTAAAGCATGCAAGTGATTCGGATCAGGAAGGTGAAGGAAGTATCTGGCGAGAGCCGAGTTTCGAGCATGTGTTGCACTTCGGATGTGAACTTGTGCACAGCCTGACAAAGTCCTCATGCAGTCTGCAACGAGAGCCCACATTCATAAGTAGCCGTTTTTCTTCAGTGTAAGCAAACCTTGTACGGATCAAGTTTCTGGCCACAAAGTTTGAAGATGGCCGAAGCGAGAACGGCGTTTGGGATCTTCATCGCTGTAACAGATGGAAGTGGTTAAGCGTACCGTGCACTGCGATGACGCGGGCACCACACTCTGAATATATTGCCCGCCGCCAAGGCGAGAGGCAAATGTTGAAGCACATCAGCCCTCCATCTTTGCACACTGCTGCGAGACACTTGCAAACGAATATGCGCTTCGCTGAGGTGATTGGCGCATGTTGTACCCCTCGCCCTCTGTCCACGCAGATGTTGGATGTGTTCGCGACGAGCGCGCGTGGCACTAGAGATGTAGACACGCTCACACATCTTGAACACACTTGTGCAGTTGCCGGACATTTCAAGTCTCCGCTTCACAAGCGGCGAAGAAGAATTTGGCGAAACGTTCTGCCAGCCATGGAGCAGGCATGTCAAGTAAGAAGCTTGCCTGCACACAGGTGCCCCACGAAAGTTTCCTATCCTCTCACGGTCCTGGTGCCCAGAGAAGCTCTGGAGTGCGTTAGGACCTTCTAGCACCCATGAATTATGTGTCCCAATTTCCAATGCAGCAAGACGTACTGCGGTCAAAGCGAATAGCAAGGATGAGCCATTTTGCAAAGATCAACCTTGAATCCTTGCCCTTCGGCCCATCCTTTGCGACTTCCGCTGGCCAGCCACATGTGAAAAACGTCAACATGGCTTTCCAAAGCCCTGGCGTCGTTACAGCGCATCTGGATTCCTATCGCTTCGCGAGGTGCACGTCCAGAGCACGTACAGTCCAGTCGTTGCGGGGCCTCTTGAGAGCTTCTTTGTGGCCTCCTGGAGGTGTCTTGGGGGCTTATTGGGGCCTCTTCTGCACTGGGCTTCTTTGGGGCCTCTCGGGCCTTTTGGGGGCGTCGTGGGCCGTCTTGGGGCGCTCTTGCGGCGTGTGGCCCATTCGGAGGCCTGTCTCTCGAGGCCGGTCTGGGGCCTCTCGGGGCCGTAATCGCCGCTGTGGAAAGTGTTCAAATGTGGAAGGTGTGGGCCACGGTGTGGGCGTCGGTTGGCGTGATCCGCTCGGCTGCCGCGCGTGCGTGCCGCTCCGTCCTGCAATCCCTAGGGCTTCTGGGCGGCCTCTTGGGGGGCCTCTTGGGAGCCTCTTGAAAGCCTCGTGTGGGCTTCTTGGAGCGTCTTCGGGGCCGCTTGTCGCTTGTCTTCGGGGTCTCTTGAAAGCCTCGTGGGGCCTCTTGGGGCTTCTTGTTGACGTCTTCCGCCGGCTTGGGGCGCTGTTGCGCCGTCTGGCCCCTTCAGAGGCCATCTTGGAGGCCTCTCGCGGCCGCCTTAGGGCTCTCTTGGTGACCATCCTGTGGCCCCTTGGGGAGCCTCGTTGGCCGTCTTGAGCGCTTCTTGGAGTCTGCTTGGGCCGTCATGGTCCTCTCAAAGCCGAAAAAAGCGAGAACGCTAAAACCTGTTTAAAAAAACAACGGGAAATCAATGAATTCGGCTCCTGGAGGCGCTCTTTCGAGTCCTTTTGGGGCCCCCTTGAGCCGTCTTGGGGGCCTCACGGGCCCTCTTGGGACCATCCAGGATCGTCTTGGGGCCGTCTTGGGGCCATCTTGGGCCATCTTGAGGCCCTCTTGGAGTCCCAAGAGGCCCCAGAGGCCCACATCGTAGATTCCCGATGGTTTTTTAAACAGGTTTTGAGAGCCCGAAGATGGGGCCACCACCTTGGTACAGCGAAGTGGCGCGACTCCAAGGGGGGGGTTACGGGGGGAGACAGACTCATGTAAAACAATACCACCTGTAGCACTTATACAACGATTGGATACAACATATACGTTGCACTATCGCCTCCAAAGCCCTGGCGTCGTTACAGTGCATCTGGATCCAAGTGACTCACGCCATTCCACCGACCCACGGAAGGAGTCAGACCTTGCGATGATCGTGGACGTTATCGAAGATGCCTGCGGCGAATCACCGCCCCCTGTCTTTTTGGAAGCGCCTGTATGGCCGTAAGTTGGGCCAGAGCTATCGGACCATGCGCTCCCCCAGCTGTCGTTGGAAACCTTTTCCGGGAACACTGAGGAAGAGGAGGAATTGGAGACAAAGGAAAAGGGAGCAGGAGGAACAGGAGGAGGCGGAGGAAAACAAGGAGTAGCACGCTTCTTGGAAGCCTCTAGGTGCACTCTTGGGGTCTCCTGTGAGCTTCCTGGGGGCCTCTTGGAGGCCTCTTGGGGCCCTCCAACTTGGGCCTCTTGGGAGCCTTCGGGGGCGTGTTCGTGGCCGCTTTGGCCGTACTGCTGTAGGAATGTCCTGGCCCGTCTGACGCCGTCCGAAGCCGTCTTGGATGCCTTTCCGAACCGACTTGGGGCCCTCTTGGGGCGCTTCAGGCCCGTCTTGGAGATCACCTTCGGTCGTCTTTGAGGCCTCTTGGGCCGTCTTGGGGCCGTCTTGGGGGCCTCTTTGGCCGTTCTGGGGCCATTTTGGAGGCATCTTGAGCGTTCTTGTGGCGATCTTGGGAGCCTCTTGGGCTGTCTTGGGCCGTCGGGAGGCCGAAAAGAAGCCACAGCCACCATTCTTCAAACACCTAAGGCACATCAATGATTGGGCCTTGTCGGGCCTTCCTGGAGGACCTCTTGGGGGCCTCTTGGGCCATGTTGGAGGCCTCTTGAGGGCCTCCGGGGCCGTCTTCGGGCCGTCTTGGGGGCTCCTTGGGCAACATTGGAGGCATTTCGGACTCTCTTGGGCCGTCTTGGAGGCCATCTTGGACCATCTTGTGCGAACTTGGGACCAGCTTGGCTGTCTTGAAGGCCATCGTGGGCCATCTTGGGGCCATATGGAGCAGCACGAAGCTTTACAACCAGGTCTGGAGCAGCTTTCCGGGTGGCCAGAGCGTTGGGCCGAAGCCCCAGGAGGAAGTTCCAAAGAACCTATGACCTCTAAGAGGTTTAGCACGCCAGGCCCCCCCTGTGATAAATCAACAGGGGGCTTCGGATCGAAGACGCCTACGGCGAATCACCGCCGCCCCCTACCTTTTGGAATCGCCCATGTGGCCGAGCGTTGTGGCAAGAGCTCTCCCAAGCTAATGGACCATGTGTTCCCCCAGCCGTTGCGGAAGCCCTTAGGGGAACATTTGGGGGAGGATAGCGGGGAAGATGAGGAGAAGGAGGAGGAGGAGGAGGCATCTTGGGAGCCTCTGGGGGCACTCTTGGGGCCTCCTGGGAGCTTCCTGGAAGTCTCTTGGAGGCAACTCGGGGGCCTCCGTTGGCCTCTTGGGGGCCTGCGGTGGCTTCTCGGGACCGTCTTAGGGCATTCCTGGCCCGTCTGACGTCGTCGGAAGCCGTCTTGGGGGGCTCTCTGGGCCGACTTGGGCCCTCTTGGGGTGTTCCAGGGCCGTCTTGGAGGCCATCTTGGACGTCTTGGAGGCCTCTTGGGCCGCTTGGGGGACCTCTTGTGGCCGTCTTGGAGGCCTCTTTAGCCGTTTCTATGGCCATTTAGGATGCATCTTGGGCGATCTGTGGGCGATCTTGGGGGCCTCTTGGGCAGTCTTGGGCAGTCGAAAGGCCGAACATAAGCAAATGCTAACATCCTTCAGAGACCTAAGGCAAGTCAATAAGTTTGGCCTCGTCGGGCCCGCCTGGGGTCCCTCTTGGAGGCCTCTTGGGCCACCTTGGAAACCACTTGAGGGCATCTTGGTCCATCTTGGAGGCTTCTTGGGTAAACTTGGAGGCATCGTTGACGCTCGTGGGCCGTCGTGGCGGCCATCTTGGACCATCATGGGCGAACTTGAAGGCCATCTTGGTCGTCTTGGAGGCCATCTTAGAGCCATCTGGAGCGGGAGAACCGTTTGCAGGCCTTCAGGTAATGAGGGGTGGGGGTCATAGATGGGGGGTCAGAATTATCACTTGTTAGTCCCTTTTTGGTCACTTTAGATGCTTTTGGGGATTGGCACATGTTCAGCGTTTCTTTGGTCTTGCTACCGAAAGGAACGCGTAGTTACGGGTGCAAGGGAGGCAGAGTTGTATTATCTTTTTTTTTTCTCGTGTTCTTTGTCCTGAGCCCTCAGCCCTGACGCCCTGAGCCCTCAGCCCGAGCCCTGACGCCCCGACGCCCTGACGCCTTGACGCCCTAAGTCCAGTAGCCCGACGCCCTGAGCCCTCAGCCCTATGCCCTGATCGCTGAAACCTAAGCCATAGAACACAAATCCTGGAACCCGAAGCCCTAAGCCCCAAGCCCTAAACAGTAAGCCGCGCGCCCTCAGCCCTCCGTCCATTCCCCCAAGTCCTAAGCCCTAAGACCTAGCCCCTGAGCCCTAAGCCCTATAAGCCCTGACCCCTGGGCCCTCGGCCCTAACCCCAAACCTCTAAGCCCTGGGCCCTAAGCGCGCAGCCCTAAACCCAATACCCTAAGCCCCAAGCGCTAAGCCCTGCACCCTAAGCCCCAAGTTTGAAGCCAGAATGCCTAACTCTTTAGGCCCTGAGCCCTAAGCCCTGGGCCCTAAGCTCAACACTGAAACCTCTAAACCCTAACCCCTAAGGTCTAAGCCCGAAACCCAAGGACCCAAGCTCTATGCCCTAAGCCCTTAACACCTACGCCATAAGCCCTGGACATTAAGCCCCAGCCCCTAAGCTCTGCCCTGAGCCAGAGCACCCAAGCCCGAAGCGTAGAGCCCAAACCATTGTAACCTCAGCTCTAAGCCATTAGCCCTGATCTCTAACCCCAAAACCTTAAACGTCGAAACCCTAACCACTGAAGCCTGAGCCGTAAGCCCCAAGCCTCGAGCCATAACTCCTCACCCTACGGCCTAACCCCGCAACCCCCAAACCCCAGACCCTGATACGGAGCCCTAAGGCCGATGCCTTATGCCCTCAGCCCTGAGCCCTGATCACTAAACCTTGAAACCTGACCCCAAAGCCCCAACTCCTGAACCCTAAGACGGAAGCCCCGTGCCCTGACCCCGAAGCCCAAAGCCCTGAGCCTTCAGCCCTAAGCCCAACCCCTAGGCCCTAAGCCCTAACCGCTGAACCCTAAGCCCTAGGCCCTAAGCCCGATGCCCTAAGCCCGAAGCGGTAAGCTATGAATCCAAAGCCCTGCCCCCATGAACCCTAAGCCCTGCGGCCTCGGCCCTAGACCCTGATGCCTAAGCCCCAGCCCAAAGCCCTAAAGCCTAAAGCCCTGAACCCGAAGCCCTAAACCCTAGGCCCTAATGCCGAAACTCTACGCCCTAAACCCTAACACTTAAGCCTTAACCGCCTAAACCTTCAAACCTGATGCATGAACCCCCTAAGCCCTAAGCTCCCTGGCCCTCTAAACCTTAACCCCTGAACCCGAAGCCCTAGGCCCTGAGCCCTACCCCCCCGAAGCCCGAACCCCCGATGCCTAAACCCTCAGCCCTAAGCCCTACCTAAGCCCCCCGGCCCGAACCCCTGAACCCTAACGCCTAAGCCCTAACTAAACCCTAACCTCTAAGCCCTAAGCCCCCCCCACACCCATCTCGTTCGGTCAAGCGTTTTGTGTACCTCCTGCAAGGTGCTGCAAAGTTCCTGTCAGGCGCGAGCGCGTTCCTCACAAGTCCCCCCCGCCAGCCCGCGCCCATGGCTCTGAATTCTGGCCGCGCGATGGGCGAACCTGTCGGAGTTGCGCAAACTACAACCTGAATTTGCATGCGAAAATTGGTCAGCGTGTTTTTGATGCCGCGCTGCGAACGGCCCCTATTTGGTCCTCATTCGGCCCCTACGCCTGACTTTCTGGACTGAAGCGGTCCTTAAACGGAGCCTATGACAAGTTTTGCGCCAGGCCTGAAACGGCCCCTAAACGGTCCCTACGCGGCGTTTCTTTTTTGGTTCGCGGCTCCAAGGCGAGGGACAAGGGGCGGGATCAACGTCCGGGGCGCCCTAACCCCGAAGCCCAAAGCCCTGAGCCCTCAGCCCTAAGCCCAACCCCTAGGCCCTAAGCCCTAACCGCTGAACCCTAAGCCCTAGGCCCTAAGCCCGATGCCCTAAGCCCGAAGCGGTAAGCTATGAATCCAAAGCCCTGCCCCCATGAACCCTAAGCCCTGCGGCCTCGGCCCTAGACCCTGATGCCTAAGCCCCAGCCCAAAGCCCTAAAGCCTAAAGCCCTGAACCCGAAGCCCTAAACCCTAGGCCCTAATGCCGAAACTCTACGCCCTAAACCCTAACACTTAAGCCTTAACCGCCTAAACCTTCAAACCTGATGCATGAACCCCCTAAGCCCTAAGCTCCCTGGCCCTCTAAACCTTAACCCCTGAACCCGAAGCCCTAGGCCCTGAGCCCTACCCCCCCGAAGCCCGAACCCCCGATGCCTAAACCCTCAGCCCTAAGCCCTACCTAAGCCCCCCGGCCCGAACCCCTGAACCCTAACGCCTAAGCCCTAACTAAACCCTAACCTCTAAGCCCTAAGCCCCCCCCCACCCCTCTCGTTCGGTCAAGCGTTTTGTGTACCTCCTGCAAGGTGCTGCAAAGTTCCTGTCAGGCGCGAGCGCGTTCCTCACAAGTCCCCCCCGCCAGCCCGCGCCCATGGCTCTGAATTCTGGCCGCGCGATGGGTGAACCTGTCGGAGTTGCGCAAACTACAACCTGAATTTGCATGCGAAAATTGGTCAGCGTGTTTTTGATGCCGCGCTGCGAACGGCCCCTATTTGGTCCTCATTCGGCCCCTACGCCTGACTTTCTGGACTGAAGCGGTCCTTAAACGGAGCCTATGACAAGTTTTGCGCCAGGCCTGAAACGGCCCCTAAACGGTCCCTACGCGGCGGTTCTTTTTTGGTTCGCGGCTCCAAGGCGAGGGACAAGGGGCGGGATCAACGTCCGGGGCGCCCTAACCCCGAAGCCCAAAGCCTTGAGCCCTCAGCCCTAAGCCCAACCCCTAGGCCCTAAGCCCTAACCGCTGAACCCTAAGCCCTAGGCCCTAAGCCCGATGCCCTAAGCCCGAAGCGGTAAGCTATGAATCCAAAGCCCTGCCCCCATGAACCCTAAGCCCTGCGGCCTCGGCCCTAGACCCTGATGCCTAAGCCCCAGCCCAAAGCCCTAAAGCCTAAAGCCCTGAACCCGAAGCCCTAAACCCTAGGCCCTAATGCCGAAACTCTACGCCCTAAACCCTAACACTTAAGCCTTAACCGCCTAAACCTTCAAACCTGATGCATGAACCCCCTAAGCCCTAAGCTCCCTGGCCCTCTAAGCCTTAACCCCTGAACCCGAAGCCCTAGGCCCTGAGCCCTACCCCCCCGAAGCCCGAACCCCCGATGCCTAAACCCTCAGCCCTAAGCCCTACCTAAGCCCCCCGGCCTGAACCCCTGAACCCTAACGCCTAAGCCCTAACTAAACCCTAACCTCTAAGCCCTAAGCCCCCCCCCCACCCCTCTCGTTCGGTCAAGCGTTTTGTGTACCTCCTGCAAGGTGCTGCAAAGTTCCTGTCAGGCGCGAGCGCGTTCCTCACAGTCCCCCCCCGCCAGCCCGCGCCCATGGCTCTGAATTCTGGCCGCGCGATGGGCGAACCTGTCGGAGTTGCGCAAACTACAACCTGAATTTGCATGCGACAATTGGTCAGCGTGTTTTTGATGCCGCGCTGCGAACGGCCCCTATTTGGTCCTCATTCGGCCCCTACGCCTGACTTTCTGGACTGAAGCGGTCCTTAAACGGAGCCTATGACAAGTTTTGCGCCAGGCCTGAAACGGCCCCTAAACGGTCCCTACGCGGCGTTTCTTTTTTGGTTCGCGGCTCCAAGGCGAGGGACAGGGAGCGGGATCAACGTCCGGGGCGCGGAACGAAGTAAATTGGCCACAGAGGCGAATGCACGTGCCAGGGACAACATTACCCTCATTAAGGCGCCCTACGCGGCGTTTCGCGCCGCGCCTGAAACGGACCCAAAACGCCCCCTACTTGTCCGTTTGCTTCATGCGCGCAATGCCATGCCCAAAAAACACCAAACCCTACGCCCCACCAGCCCCGCTGCCTGCGCCCCTGTCGCGACCCCTCTTTTTCTCCGCGCGCCAAAAGACGCCAACCGTCGACTTTCACGCCTAGAAAATACACGCGGCATCAGAAACTGCCGTTTGCTACGCCAAGGCCGTCCAAGAACATATCTGCAGCGAAGAACGCATGCATATTACATTGACCCGTCAGATGCGGCGCCATCTTCCGAATCACTCTCGTCGCTCTCGGCCTCGTCATGCTCGTCTGCGTCCGACTCGTCATAAGTGTCCTCGCCGCCGGCGGTCCTCCTCCCGTCTTGGTTTCGCCCCTCCCGCAGGGATTTCTTCCTGCCGTTGAAAACGGAATGTGTCACCCCCACCAATTCGCAGAACAAGAAAACCAAGTCGTCAAGTGAAAGCGTGGAATCTCGGAAAGTTGGGCCCAACCAATCAAGCAACGCCGTATTGTTCCCTTCCCGCGCAATCTTGAAAACGCGGTCAGCCGCTCTGGACATGTTGTCCACCCAATGTTTCATGGCGACCTCCCCTGACCTTGCTGTGTCGCAGTGGAGGGGGCGACCGAACAATAAATTGTAAAACTGTTTGGGGCCCTTCGAAAGCACTGACGTCTTCACGCTTGTGCTGCAACAGTGAAGCTGCGTGTTGGTCCCAGCAGTCCGTTCCAAAAGGCGGCACAACGTCTTGCCCATCAGCAGGCCCATGCCACGGACTCATTTCCCGTACAGATACGGCTCGGGCGTGTACATCCCGCTCTTCCGAAAATATCAGCTGTCGCTCTGCGGTCAAGCGCGCCTTCGATGAACAACCGACGCGCTCCAAGCGCGGCAGACTGACCGATCCCCAGGAGAAGCCGCAAAGGCACCGAAACCCATCACCCCCCCCCCCCACCTCTCCCCAGGCACACGCCGCGGGCCCCGGGAACCCGCGCGACTGACCTCCAACGACGCCCTTTAGCGATCGCCGCCGCAAAGGCGCTTCAGACACGGCCAACGGGCGGCGGCATGTAACGCGGCGAGCGGCATCATAAATGAGACGCTAGTTTGGGCGCCTTGGAAATGGCTTTACCCACCAGTTTTTTGCGTGAGAAGGAATTCCGTTTTGCAAGCTGAATCTGCTTATTGAAATACTCTGCGTTGCCGCCGCCTGCTTTGGCAACCTTTTCCAATGCATTCACAACGCCGCATCCATTTGACTTGCGGAGTTCCTGGAGGACGTCTTTGGCGTACTGAGCGGTGCAAAATGAACATAGCAATATGGAAGCATGCCGCAACGTATGATGATCCCCTGTGTGTTTCAACACTTTCCTACAACACCAAGACCTGATCCATGTCTTCGTTGCTAATGTTCACCACGCGAAAAAAAAGGCGAATGGAGTCGATGTGCACACGGCGATGGATATCAGGACGCGAAGAAAAAGTCCAGCTTCAATATCAAAGTCGACGCGGGCTTCCGAAGGTGTTGTCTTGAAGGTGGTTTCCCACTTCGCTTTGATGGTTTAGAGTGTGCTTCGGGGCGGGGTCGTGCAAGATCGATTCGCAATGGTGCGCGTGTGGTTTTGGGCAGCAGGACGCGCGGGCTTGCGGAGCGGGTCGGCGCGGAACAGGCAGGGCAGGACCGAGGCAGCAGCTCGGGGTGCCCGCGTTCCGCCGTAGCCACAGCGAGACCGACGGCGCCCGATTGCGCGATGCGACTCGCCCCCCCGTCTATGGCCGCCCCATCTACTCACGGCCAATGGCAGGGGGACTTCTTTGGAAAAGTGAACCAACACCAAGCCGAGTATAGGGTTTTGCATGCCAGGCACTCCTGCGGCAAGACCACAGGGGGAAGGCTTGTGACTTTCGGCCCATCCCGCCACGGTGCCGGGGCTGCGGGTCAGGAGCATCTTGGATGAATACGGGTGTCTTTTGGGATGACTCTCAGCGGCCTCTTGCAAGGCTTTCGGGTGCATATGGGACGTGTTTTGGACCCTTAGGGGGACCACTTCGAGCTGCAGAGGGGCTCGTTTTTGATGCTGCTGTTGAGATCTAGACCTCTTCGTGGCCGAGGCTCGCCGTTCCCAGACCCCCTCGCGCGATGAAAAAATCGCGACGGAAGGTTTTTCGCTACTTTCGGCCTCCAGGGGCCCTTTACTAGGCCTCGGGACCGCCAAAAAACGACTCAGGGTGAAAAGCGGGTCCCGGGGAAGGGGTCCAGACCTTCGGGGGTCGTGTCATGAAAAAATTATGACGTCGGGTGTTTGGGCGGCCTTCCGCTCCTCAAGCCGCGCCCCCGGGATCGTAGCGTGAAACGATTGCCTGCGCCAACTCCCCCGCGGAAACGGCAGCCGCTCAGGCCCAGCGCCGCGCGGCGAAGCCCCCAGCCGCACCCGCAACGTAGCGCCGCCGCCGCCGCGCGCGCCCACCGCGGTGGCCGCCGCGCCGCCCGAGGCGCCGCGCCGCCGCGAGGCCGACGCGCGCCGCCTTGGGGCCTGCCGCTCGCCATGCCCGGCGCGGCCATGCGGCCAGCGGGGGCGGCCGCGCCGCCGCCGGCGCCGACTGTCGGCCTCCTCGCGGCGGAGCAGGGGTCGCTCGCCACGGGAACGGCCCCCAGATCTGGCGCTGCGAAATACCCAAGAAGCTCCGAGGATGTTATTCTTCAAGCCGGCGCTTTTATTCCTGGATTTGGGCTGTTGGGGCCCATTATCGAGGTTCCCGGGGGCAATCAAAGATGGATCGGGGACCAAGAACCACCCACCTCCGGTGAAGGGGTCGAGAATTTTTGGGCCGCGGAGGGAACTAATCACATTGGTGGATCCTTGACCTTCCAGAGTGGTGAAGACTAGCACTACTCCAGATTCATGGCTTTATCTGGACTGCCTCAAAACTCGACAGGAATGAGGACGTCGATGTCGTGGTGCTATTTTTTAGCCCTCCTCGAAGGTCAGGATGTCTGGGGAGGCAAGATCGCAGAAAGTCGCCACGCGAGCCCCGGCCCATTCTTTCCTGGACCATTTTTGGACCGGATCGGTCTGCGAGGGTCCCGGGGCCCGAAACCGGACAACAACTTGCGACAAACAGTGCAGCGCCAGGATCTCAGGGCAGTCCCCGCGAGATCCTAATTAGCGTCGCAGCTTCTTCACAATGGGCGTTTTCGCACAGTTTCGAGCCCCAGGGTTAGGTCGGCCTGGCTCGGAAAAGGGCGCAGAGAGAGGAGGGGGTCCATGGGGCTCTGGTGGTGATCTTCTACGAGGTCGCAACTTTGCTGCAACGTCAGATCTGGGGGCCCGGGCCCCGGCCCCCTCGCCAGCGGTCGGCCAGAACGTTGTGTTGGCAGCTGCCTGGAATGTTTCGTCCCCCAAGCAGTGCTCACACCTCGTGGTCTGAATTGGGATGGGGGTGGGTGGGAGCCTCTCGGAAGTTTATCCGGGCCATCTTGGAATCCTCGGGTCAATTCTGTGAATAGTTGGAGCTCTCTTTGGGCCCTGTGGTGGCTCTCTTGGGGCCCTATTGGAGGCCTCTCGGGTCCAATCGGGGCCATCTTGAGTCATATCGATCACAGGCGAATGGGTCCCGCCACGTAGCCAGCTGCTGCCGCTTCGTTGACTCTTTAGGCTTACGCCACACCGCCGACCCCTTGTTTTTTTGTTGAGGCAATCTTGGACGTCTTGGGGGCGTCATGGCCCGACTTTATCCCCCGAACCAGTACGACTCGAAAGATGCGGGGGAGAGGCTTTGCAGGGCGTGCGCCCGCAACGAGAAGGGTGGGCGGAACGAGAAGGCGGATGCAGAGAATCGCAAGCGGAAAGCAGAGGCGGACGCGAAGCCGCTGACGCGCGCGGCGTGCAAAGGCGCGTTCTCGGACACGAAACATTTGAAGCAGAAGCAAGTGGAACATCATCGAGCGGCGACAGGAGCTAAAGTGGTGTGCAGAAGCTGCGAGGAAGTCGGGTTCACAGCGCGCAGTTGCCAGGCTTATCACTGCAGCGGCGCGTGCAAGAGAGGACTACCAAAGTCGGCGTTCCCCGACCCGCACAATGTCCCGTGCGACGCAAAGAAGGGCACCCTAAAGTGCAAGACGTGCAAATGATGCCCATTCGGTTGCGCGTACTGGGCAGAAAAGGGAGGACGGGAAGAGGAGGATGGGGGGTGAGGCGGAAAATGGGGGGGAGAAGCATCGGTGAGGATGAGCTGAAGCGGGGCAGGAAGAGGAGGAGGGGAACGAGGAGGAAGTGTAGGAGGAGGAGGAAGAGGAGGAGGAGGGGGACACTGAGATGAGGCTCCGGGTTATGGGGCTGGGCGCGACTCGAAAAACCGGTGTGTTCGGAGATGTCCGTTGGGATCTTGCGGGGGGGCTTCTTGCGGGCCTCTTGGAGCAGTTTCGAAGGCTCTTGGGGGCCGTTTTGGGGCCTCTTTGTGGCTTCTTGGGCGCCTCTTGGAACGTCTTGGGGGCCTCTTGGGGGGTTCTTGGGGCCTCTTTGGGGCCTCTTGGGGCCTCCTGGGGGCCTCTTGGGGCGTAAGGCTGGGTTTTCCGGTGCGTGGTCTCTCTCTGGAGCCCCTCTTGGGCCCGTCTCCGGGAGATTATTGGGCCGTCTTGGGCGGCTCTTGGGCCGTCTGGGGGCTCTCTTGGGCCGCCTTGGGCGGCTCTTGGGCCGTCTGGGGGCTCTCCTGGGCCGTCTTGGGGGCGTCGTGGAGGCCTCTTGTGCCGTCTTGGAGCAGTCTTGGGAGCTTCTTGGGCTGTCTTGGAGCGTCGGAAGGCCGAAAGGGCGAAAATGACGAAAACATCAAAAAAACCAATGAAAATCAACGATTTGGGCCTCTTGGGGCGCTCCTCGGGGGCCTATTGGAGGTCTCTTGGGGCGTCTTGGAGGTCTCTTCGGGCGTCTTGGAGCCCTCGTGGGGCGTTTTGGAAGCCTCTTGGGGCCTCTTGGGCGCTTCTTAGGGCGTCTAGGCGGTCTCTTGGGGCGTCTGGGGGCCTCTTGGAACGTTTGGGAGGCCTCTTGGGGCCTTCTTGGCCCGTATTTGGGCCCTTTTGGGCCCGGAAGAGCGTCGTGAGTCGCTCGTAGTCGGCACCCCCCCCCCCCTCCAAATCGACCGGACCGGGTTCCCGGGGGAGGGGTTTGGGGAGGGGGAAGCATCCCACACGCCGATGACCCAAGGGGTCGGCGGATACCTCGAGCTGGCACCAATTGTATTGGTTTGCATAGCTTACACTACGCGCCACATGGCTTCTTCATTCGCAGTGCAATAACTCATCGTTAGGGGTCCACTCTGGCCGATCATTGGCCGGTTGCGACTTCGGATTTGCGCCGACACGCTGTGTTGGGCAGTTCCTCGGACCGTTGTTGTACCTAACACCGCAGAACGAAGCGACAACGCAAAACGCTATTTTGGACGATCTCTGCTTCTCGCGTGACGAAATCGCTAGGGAAGCTATTTCCGCGGCCTCTGGGGGCCCTTGCTTGGCCACGGGAGTTATCAATAAAGGGAACTGGTTGAAAAGACGGTCCCCGGGGCCGAAACCTCCAGAAGACGAGGTGAAGAAATACGACATCGGTTGCTTGAGAGCGAAGCGACGTCGTCGCCGTCGTTTCGGAGGATCTGCTTTTGTTCCGCAGATTCTCGCCGCCACGTCTGGACGCGGCGCGAGGCAGGAGGGGCGGAGGGCAGTTCTGAGCGGATTGGGGTCGGGGGGTCATGGGCACTATCAGTCACCCACCAGCGAAGTGGTCGGCGGGCAAAGAGGGGGGGGGGGGGACGGCCGAGGGCTTCGACGATGAGCAGGCGGGGGGGGGGGCAGCAGCATGGGTTCCGGAGGACACGTGGCCTGAGGTGTCTCTCCGTTTTCGCCCTCCCCCCACCGTGGCTTTCGCGCATCTCTTTGCTCGTCGTCCTCCTCCTTCGTCTCGCACGCTGCACGGCCATGTGCTGTCGGCAAATCCGCCGCCGTGCCACCGGCGCGCGCTCGGTGGTGACCGCCTGCCGGGGCGCCCTCTCGGAGCCCTCCTGGCGCGTCTTGGTGACCTCTGTTGCTGTTTTTCGGAGGTTGATAGACCTCCCACCCTGACACGTCGATTAGCGAATTGGCCGTTCTCGGCCCGTGAGAGGGCGTCGCGGCCGTCATTTTTGCCGGTCCAGGTCCGTCGGTTTCGGTCCCAGGCCGTTTTCACTGAAGGGTGGTTTACTATAGGGAGGTTTGTCCACCGCCGAGTTTTGCAGCCATCTTGGAGCAATATTTTGCCATCTTGAAAATTTCCGGGGCTGTCTTGGGAACATCGTGGGCCGTGTTGGAGGCACCTTGGAAGCGAAAAAGACCTCCAAAGAACTGCCCTGGCAGGGGTTGGTGGTTGTTGGCGGGGAGTCGCCAGCCCTCCAAACATGTAGATCTACATAGGACCCGCAGGGGGGAACGCCGAATTCTGAACATATCCCCACCAGCCCATCCAGAAACAATGCCCAGGCGAGTTGCATTGTTCAGGGAAGTGTCGGAGCAAACAGTGGACAAAAGAGTCGGCGGCAGCCCTCAAACCGAAGCTCGGGATCAGCCAGAGCAGACCCAGAGAAATTCGATACGCTAGCCTCAAGCTACTTGGTTCCTCTTTGGGGCAGGAGGCCTTTGGGGCTCTCTTGGGGCCATCTGGGGGGCATCCATCAAAGCAGAGGGGCCCCCTATCGGCGCCACCCCTCTGGACCCCCAATCATCGCCTCTTGGAGCCCTCTTGGGGCACTCGTGGGCGCTCTCGGTGCCATCTTGGAGCCCCCTTGGGCCCAAGAGGGGCTCTCTTGAGCCATGTTGGAGTCGCTTTGAGGCCTCAGAAGCAACTTGGAAGGTTGGCCGCCTTGCCGTGGGTTTCATAAGGATGGGGGCATCTCAGGAGCATCTTCGGGTGACCCGCCCAGGCAGTCTCTCTGGGCTGCCGGCAGGGGGCCGCTCCCAGCAGGAAGTAGACGTCAGGCCGCTCGTTTCTTCGTCTTCGTCTTCTTCTTCGTCGTCTTCTCGTGCGCATTCTTATGATTAATATTATTATTATGAGTTCTCTTCTTCTCTTTTGTTGGTATTATTGTTACGTTTCTTGTTATCCTCCGTCTGCTTCGTCTTCTTCTTCTTCTTCTGCTTCATCCTTGGACTCCCCCCTGGTGGTCGCTGTCGAGAGGGGCACGTCATCCTCGCCCTCGTCCTCGCCGCCCTCCGGGCCAGAGGTCGCGCCTCGAGCGGCTGGGCGCCGCGGGCGTGGCGCTGCTCCTCGGCGCCGCCTACATCGCGGTGTCCTCGGCCCCCTCGCGCGCACAGCAGAACCATGCCCCGACCTTGACCTGTGATGTCCCAGCCCTCTGTAGCCTTGATCATCCACCAAGAAAGTACCGAAACTGGAGGGTTTTTCGCGTGTTGGGCCCTGGGAGGCGATACTCGTTCGACACTGTTTCGATACCTTTCTGGGTGCTGGAAATTATTTCTGGGATATGTGGTCCTTCAGCACGATGGGAACAGCATAAAGCCGTGACCTGTTCGGGCGGATTGGCTGTCAGGTACCAATACCTCTCCCCCCTTGCCTCGTTTTCGCCTTCTTGGGCCTCCTGGGAGGCCCTCGTCGCAATGGATGGCTTTGCTGGGAAATTCCTTGGTCAGAACGCACCCTGGGAGAGGTCCAGGGAGTAGCGGCATCTGTAGTCATGGCGCTTAGAGTCGGCCTGGGGGGCTGAGGCGGCCAAGCATGGGTTCCGGCCAGCAGGGAGGTTGGGGGAAATGCCGGCGCCTCGGCTGTACGCGGCTCGAAAGAGTGGTCAGCTTCTACTACGGGACTGGTCTGAGGCCCGTGTTTTAGCATAAGCACCTTCGCCCTATCCTGTTGATTGTGTTCTTCGGGGCCCATCCGATGCACAGACCCCTCGAGCCGCTTCCGGCCTGGCGTTTTTCCATGGTCGGACGTTCTGGGGCCGTTTTGGGGCTCCCTTGGGCACTGGTCGAGACCCACGGCGCCCGCACCTCTCCCTGGGGTTCGAGCATCGGGGTGCGAGGATCGGGGTCCTGAAGCAGGGGGGGTATCTGGGGGTGGCCTCCTGGCAGCTTCTCTGGAACCGCGACCCCGGACCCCCTCTTCGTCGTCGAAGAAAACCACGGCAGACGGTTTGTCGACAGTTTTCGCCCCCAGATTGTCGAAACGGATGCAGGATGAGAAGCCCGCGGGCCCCCGGCAAGGGTCGAGGTCCCCAGCGGGGGGCACGTCACGAACAAAAATACGACGCCGATGCTGTCTTTCCTCTCTCTCGTCATCTCGGTCCTGTTGGCTCCAGGCCTGCCCTCGTCCCCGTAAGGCTGGACTCCCCTCAGCCTCACGGTCAGAACGCTCCCGAGGAGAGGAGGAGGCGGAGGAGGAAGAAGACGCTGAGGAGGAGCAGCATCGGTATATATATATATATATATATATATATATATTTCCGCAGAGCTCAGACGTCGTCGTCTTATCTCACAGCGTGGACCTCTGGAGGACTGGACCTGTTCTCCTGCACCGCTCTCCCCTCTGCCCAGTCGTCTGCTTGATGGCCACGGGGCCCAGCGAGGGCCGTCGGGGCCGGAAAACTAATCGAAACCCGGCGTCGTCACTGAATTGGGGGGGCGGAAAAAGAGAGGGGGAGCAAACTGAATTTTTTGGGACCTTGAGGCTGAAGGGTTTCTCCGGAAGGCTCAGGCGACGCGTCCTCCTCCCCCTCCTCTTCCTCCTCCATTTCCTGCCCCCCCCTCACCCTCCTCCTCCTCCTCCTCCTCCTCCTCCTCCTCCTCCTCCTCCTCCCTCCTCCTCCTCCTCCTCCTCCTCCTCCCCCTCCTCCTCCTCCTCGCTAAACTGCTGGTTCACACGCTCATCGTGAAACTTCAAAGGCAGTTTCCCGCGGTCCGCTTTCAAAATCTCGTTGATGATTTTTTGTTGCAGGCTGTCGGGCCCCTGGCCCAAGTGGTTAACCAGTTCCCTGACGCCATGATGAGCCTTGTGCGAGGCCTGGAGGCCAAACAGCTTCGTGTCAACTGGGACAAGACTGGGTTCTTGTCTAGTTCGAAGGAGCTCACAGACGCGCTGTCTGCCAGATGGACCCTCAAGGACGAGGACCGCCTGGTAGGCACGAGGTGCTTGGGCACCGATGCGAACGACGGCTCCGCACGGCGTACAGGTGAGCAAGACAAAAGGCTTCAGAAAGCCAAGCGTGTCACAGCCAAGGTAATTCAGCTTCGTGGAGCTGGAGCGCAAGTCAGCACTGTCATGAGGGGGTCTCCTACGGCGACGGCGGTGTGGGGGTCGGCCGTGACTGGGATCTCGGATCTCAAGCTGCACGGGCTCCGGATTTCAGCCTTACGTGCTGAAGGCCGCCTGCCTTCTGGTGCATCTGTAGGCTTGCGTTTGAGAGCTTCGCCACGTGGTGCATTCCGCGACCCGCTGGTAGTCCACACTGTCGAGGTCATGCAACACTGGGCCCTGGCGGCCATCTCGGCCCTTCCTGGGCGCGGGCCACTGGAGGCTTGCTGGTCTGCCGGTTTGGCTCTTTTGGCCAGGCCCCGTCCTTGGGCTCAGTGCGTGGACCCTGCGCAAGCGGCGCTCTTAAGTTTTGCCCGCGTGGGCATTTTAATGCCTTCGGCGTTCAGCTTTGTGGCACAGGATGTGGAGTATTCTGTGCTTCAGTTTTCGCCCAGCTTCTGCTGCGAACGCGTTCGTCAGATGGCTCTCGATGCGTCTGACGTGATGTCGTTGCGGCGCCTTGAGGGCGCCTGGCAAGCGCCCCTGCACTGGGCTCCTGTCCGTCGCCTCTTGGATAAACGGGAGTCTGAGACGTGGACTCCTCATCATAAGAATGCCATGCGGTCGTTGGTGGGAGGGACCCACTGGCCGCAAGCCCGTTTGTTCGCCCACGGCAAGAGTCAGCATGATCGTTGCCTTCTTTGTGGGATGAGGGGGACTCTGTTTCACCGGCTGTATGAATGTCCTTGCTTGCAGCACATTCGTCGCGAAGAGTGCCCCCAGTTCCTCCAGGAGGCGGCTCGGAGAGTCAGGGACAAAAGCGAGGTGCACGCCGAGCTCTTTTGTCGCTGCCTCTTCCCCTCCCCCTCCCGCTGTTTCCCGAAGCTGGAGGCTAATCCTGAGCATCTCAGGCGTTGGGTTGGGGTCCCTGTGGGCTGGAAGTTTTCGGGGGCGGTTTTCGTCGACGGCAGTGCGTTTCACACCACCTTGGCAGGTCTCTCGCGGTGTGGCTGGGCCATAGTCCAAGTAGACCCTGCGGGGAACCTCATTGGTGGGGTATACGGGATCGTCCCCCCCATCTTGCCCCAGAGCAGCTTGCGAGAGATGCGGAGGACTACGCATTTCATGTCCTGTCTGAGGTAGCAGAGCTTGATCCAGACAACCCTCTTGTTGTCTACAGTGATTGCAAAGGTTCCATTGGCTGTGCTTCGAATGTGGGTGTTGGGCTTGATGTCAACAACCCTCGTCGCCACTTTTGGGAGCAGTGGTGGGCCGGAGTTGGCAAGGACGCTAGTGTGCATAAGGTCCGTGCCCACGTCAGTCTGGAGTCTGCTGCGGATGACCACGAGGAATGGTGCATCCGCGGAAACCGCCTCGCAGATTTCTGGGCCAAGCAGGGTGCCAAGCTCTGGGCCGTCCCGCCCCAACAAGTGCTGTTCATCGAGGGTGTTGAGACGCTCGCCTTAGCTGCGTCGCGATGGCATGCGAGGGCCCAGCAAATGTTTGGGGCCCTTGAGCTTTCGGACTCGCAGGGGGTGGATGGGACCTCGGATCTCGTCGTCGATTTGAATGCCACCTCTGTGGGCAGGATGTTGCTGGCCGTGTGCGCCGCGGAGGGGGTGGAACCATGTGCTGATGGTCCCTTCGTCCCCTCCACCTCCTCGGCCTCCTGCTCGCCTGCTGCTGCTGCCCCTCCTCAGGAACCTTTCGGCGCCATCAGCTTTGAAGGAGTCCCGTGGGCAGTCAACGGCCACTCGGTCGTTCAGGCCTCGGTGGTGTCTGTTCCCGGGGGACCTGAGATCGAAACAGGCACGAATGTTCTCTTCTGTCTGCAGTGCGGAGCCTCGGTAGGTAAGCACTTCTCCAGGGGAGCGGGGCTCGATGCGGCCTGCCTGGGGAGAGACGCCCCAGGCCTCAGGACCCAGAGAGCCCGCCTCAGGAAAGGCCAATACCCAGGTCGACAGAACGCGGTGCTGGAGGCCTACCGCGCGCCCTCGCAGGTGCTGCGAGATCTCTGGCGCGCGCGCCTCCCGTCCTTGGCCGCCGGCGGCGGCCTCGAGGACGCGCGGGGGCAGCGTGCTGAATCTTCGGGGGGCGGAGCTGGGTCTGGGTGTGGGTCGGCGGGATACGGCTTCCAGTTTGCTCCTCCTCTCATTGACCATGAGGTCGCCCGTCTGCATGGCTTCGTGGACCCGTCCTCGGTTGTGAGTTTTATCTCCGAGTACAAGGGCCTGCAAGCTGCAGAGGTCGAGTTTTTCGAGGTTTGTTGCTTCGAAGACTAGTGATTTTCGTGACCCGCCCGATGTGGCGAGCGAGGGTTTCCCCCTCGAGGTAGTCTCCAAGTCTCCAAGCCTCCTCCTCTTCCTCCTCCTCCTCCTCCTCTTCCTTCAGGTGGCCCGAGCCATTGAGAGAACGGACCCCACCCCTGAGGGATGAGGATCGCAAGCTCTCCAGGGCCTTCTCGCCCCAGGCGGCCATGGCGGCCGCGCGCCCGCAGGTGATGGTGCTGATGGCGGCAGGACTTCGGAGACCCGTGGGGTACAATGCATGCGCCGCGTCGCGACTCTCCAGGCTGTCGGATATATCAGGAGAATATCCAAACTATGATGTTGTTATATTGGGAGGCACACAACAACGCAGCAGCGGGGAACAGATAGAAGATATGCTCGTTGTCGACCGTTACAGATGTATTCGCGCAGGATACCGCAGGGGCCCTCTTGTGACTACATCGTGTGGAGTAACTATCATGCTCAAGAGTAGCAGATTCCTTCGGCACAGCATCAAGAGGGTCGCCCCCGTTCCCAAGCAACAATGGGGACGAGCACTCGGGCTACTTGTCCAGCAACAAGAACAACGTTTCGGATTTGTTGGTTTGTATTTTCCTCCTCGTGTCTCCAACAAGGGGCAGAAGGATAACTATGAAAGGGCAGTCTCAGGATTGTGTGAATGGCTGCAATCTACTCTGGAGTTTTTTCATGAGGGACGAGCTATACCGCTGATTTACGCAGATGTCAATGGTGGTTTTCCGCGGAGCTCGGACGACCAAGTTGCAGGCGAGTTCTCTGAAGGACGTGCTACCCCAGCATCGGCTGCACTGAGGAGCATTCTGGCAGCATGGGATCTCGTGGCAACGAACACCTACTTTCCCAACCGTCCCACCTACATTGGGGAGACAGGGTCCAGCCACATCGACCACATCTTCGCCCCGATGGACGTGCTGCCCGCAGTAGCCTCTTGCAGCGTACACACTCGCTCAGGTCGCAGGCTTCAGTTATTCCAAACAGTGACGGTCAGAGATCATCGGCCGTTTTTTTTTTTTTTTTTTTTTGTCTGCGTTTCTGCAAGCCACGGCAGCCCCACTTCCAGAGAGAGGCAAACGTCCCAACCGAGAAGCTTTGTATGAGTGTGTGCAGGTTGGCCACAAAAGACAAGAGTTTTTTTTTTTCAGGCCATAAATCGCAGAGCTATGGAGGTGGAGGAGGAGTTCGACAATATGAGGGAGGAGGGAAAGGTGGATGAGATGAATAGCGTGTTCATGCACGTAGTCAACGAGGCCGCCTTAGAGGTTTTCACAGAGAGTCCTCTAGCCAGTGAAAAACGGAAAAGCCAAGCTGAACGTCTAGGGAACCTCCTGGAGCAACGACGCAATCGACGTGAATGCTTGGGAAGAGCAGGCAATGAATTTCTGGCACAGCACGAGACTCTTGTCATCAAGCATCTCAGTCGCCAATTACGGGGGTCGGCTCGGAAATACCGGGAATAAGTTCAGGAACGAAGAGTGGCAGAGCTTTCGAAAGCAGCTGAGCAGCGCAATTTTTATCTTGTGCACACATTGCAGCGACTACTAGCAGCAAAAGGACGAGGACCACGAACGCGACAGTTCCGTGCAGTACCTATGTCAGCAGCCACAGCAGTTGCATGGTGCAGGCGTATGCAGCTTCCCGCCGCCCAGGGAGGATGTGATGCCCACCCAGCCACACTGGAAGACATACAGCATGAGAGAGATGACATGGATGCTCTTGGGATGGCCATGACAGATTATGAACATATGTCTTCCACAGTATGGCGTCTTCGTTATTGGCGCACCTGGCCTCAGTGGTCGTGCCCGCCCGAGATATTGCGTTTGCTATTTCTCCTTGAGTGGACAAACTCGCGGAGGGCTCGAGCTCGTGTTGGATTGGGCCATGGAGCTCTCGAGCTCGAGCCCAACGGATCTGCTGATATGCTAAAGAAGCAACGGTGGGCGCGTCGGCGCTGGAGGCGCACGCCCGCGGCCTGGCATGCAGCGCAGGCGGCCCAAAAGTGCGAAATTGGATTGTGGTGGCGAGAGAATTATTATGGTTATGCGTGCCCTGGGCCGATGCTTTCGCGCGGTGGTTTCGAAGAAGAGACGCGGGAAACTTGGGGCGCGGGAGCCACCCGACTGGGTATATGGGGGACTTCGAGATCGGAGACGCGCAGCAGCCATGGCAATCCAAGTAATAGTTAGCTGCCGGATGCAGATAGGAGGCGTATCCCACATGTTGGGGCGCCACGGCGCCACCGACGCCTTTTTCTCTGTAAAGCACAGCGCAGTTTCGAAGGTTGGGGAGGCTCTGTATTGTTACGAAGATTTGGAGTTCCTGGAGGACCGAGTTACGAGAGGAAATTTCAAAATCGAAGATGAGACGGGGGTGTTCTGGCTACGACCAGGCACTTGGTTTTTCCTGGAGATACGGGGGCGACTCTCATTTTCGCATGCACCTTCTCCCAGCCAGTGATGCAGCACGTAGCCGATATGTTCTGTGGAGCAGGATGGCACATCGCTGTCGAAGCCAGACTGCCGTGGGATGACCAAGGGCCGGACATCAGGCAGATCGCACTTCCTGGATTTGTAGATGACACCGCCAACAAATTCATGGAGAAGGGGACAGGAGGAGGGGCAGAAACCATAGCAGCAGGGTCAGCAGCGGGGAACCTAGCGATCGACATGGGAATGGAGGAGGCGGGGGCCAGCCAGAACATTAGCAAGCAGGAGAATGCATCGTTTCTCACTGGCGCTGGGCCTTATGAGTTGCCACGCGATCATCACCGCGGCAACTCGAAGGTGGACGGCGCCACCAAGCAGCATGCCAGATATCTAGGAGGACATTTTACCTTCACTTTTCCACCAGTTCCCGAGCTGCTGAAGCGGCAGCATGCAGTACGTGTGGGCTTTTACTCGATGGGAAAGTTCTGGCATTCGAACGCCCCATGGAAGCTAAAAGCCAACCTGGTCAAGAGTCTGCTAGTGAATGCGGCTCTGTCTGGAATGGAGGTCTGGGCCAAAGGCGCGGGCCCCCTGGTACCTAGAGATCTCGCGGGACTCGACGGGTTCATCGTAGCCAAGGGCCGAGCCATACTTCAAGGGGCGCGTTCATGGTCTGAGGGAGAAGCCCGCACATTATCCAATCATGAGGTTTTACGCAAGTTTGGCTTGGGACCGCTACTCCTGGAACTTAGGCTTAGACGACTGAGATGGTATCAAAGTATGTCCAGGGCGAAAGGGTTCCACGGGCAGCTCTGAGCGACTATGTTTGATGTTGTGGCGGTGGATGGGGATGCACTTACTAACGGGATGGTGGTAAAGGGCATCCTTGGGCACATCAGTTGCAGCAAGACATTGATTCTTTGGCAGCCATCGAAGCAGGAGCCGACCTGCTAGAAGAGGCTGAGCAGAGACTAGATCGTGCATTATTTGAGCTTGGGAAGGATTTCCAGGCAATCGATGTCAGCGAGTTGCGGGCCGCCTTTTTGATGCAGCCGTCAGCCGTCACCAGCGCGGCCCCCTCGACGGACCAGAGCGGCGAGTTTGTTTGCAGAGAATTTATGCCAGACGGATCGGAATGTCTATCTAAGTGGCCGACATACAAACAGCTCGTCGCACGCGTCGCTTCGACGCCGGGAGGTGCGCACGGGGAGCTTCACATCCCAAGAATATGCACTATTACTAATCAGTGTACCATATGCCCTAGCGCGTTTCGTGATCGCACGGCCGCATTGCAACATACTAAGCGAAGTCTAGTTCGTCAGTTCTGCCCTTGCAACAAAGGTCGCTTCGAAAGTCATGTGCTCGAAACGGATGCCAGGAAGTGTCATGTTTGTCTAGAGGAGTTCGACACCGCAGCCGAGATGTCCAAGCAGGTTTTCTCTCATCTTCGCCCTTTTCTGGCACCGAACTTGCATGTTAAGGTCACAGGACGACGCATCAGGCTTGGCGAGGCCTCGCAGCAAGAGCTTTGCGATCGCATCCGAGCAGAGAGAGAAACAAACGAAGACGGAGGACGGGATGGAGGTCGTATCAGACGAGGAGGAAGAGAACAGCGCCAAGCAGTCTGTACAAGACAAGCTGACCACCCAGCCCGAAACTCGCGCGAGAACCCTCGAGCAGGTCAACTTCACCACTCTCATGCTGGAGCGCAAGCATCCTCTGGTGGAGGCCATGCTCAACAGTTCCCAGGACTTCCTGAACGTGAGGAAAGACAATCCAGACAAGGAGCTGGCCGCCCCCGCGGGCCAAGCCCTTTTCGCGGCTATCGCCGTTATCGAGAGCTCGTCGCCCGCGGACGCATCTCTGCGCATCCAGGCAGGCAAGAAGGCGTGTGCCAGGCTCCAGAGAGATGATGTCCTAGTCAACGCCGTTCCAGCTGTCGAGGTGGATCAAAGAGATGACGACCGCCCCCACCTACGACCGCCCAGGCCAGACACAGTTCAATCGCATTACGTTGTCGCTCAAAGGCAATATACTGCTCCCAAAAGATCCAGCCGTGGATGAAGCCCTTCTCAAACAGATCGAGGAAGCAAAGGGAGGGGAAAGGGGGCGAGGTAGGCATACAGATGACGCCGCTCGACCTTCCCAGCGAGCAGATGTCCATGGCAGGCATGTGGGCGAGCGTCGAGCAGGTGTCGTGTGAGCAGATGCGCAGTATAGGTGCCACAGTGAAGTACAATCGTGCCCCGAGAGGCAACATGGCCAGGCAGCTTGGCGGCGGCAAGAAATCTTCTAAAGGCCGCAGCTAGGCCATTTCCTCGGCCGAGCGCCCGTGCTGGGCCCCAGCGCTGGCCTTTCAGCCTGTTGCAGTTGTGCGTGAATTACCTGCCTCTCTCTATGCCCTTGTTTGTTTGTTGTGTTCAGGAACAAGAGTGCCCGTGTATTCATACTGCGTGTAATCTTCTCGTGGCACAGTCTTTATCTCACACGCACAATATGTAGCAGCACGGTTGCCAGATAGGCGAGACGTGGACAGGGGGTTAAACAAGGTTTTAACGGCCCCAGCCACCGCCATGTTTCGTTTTCCAGTGGAACGCCAGACGGCTTGAGTGGCTTGAGTGCTGCTCCTCCTCCTCCTCCTCCTCCTCCTCCTCCTCCTCCTCCTTTTCCCTCCTCCAACTCCTCCTCCTCCTCGTGCTCCTCGTGCTCCTCCTGCTCCTCCTCCTCCTCCTCCTCCTCCTCCTCCTCCTCCTCCTCCTTATCCTCCTCGGGTCGCCTACGGCCCCAGGGGAAACCGTGCACTTGAGGCCCCCTCTGGGACTTCGAATGGCCTTCGTAAGGGCCATCTAGGGCCCCCTTTCTGCAGCCTTCGCTGCCCCTCATTCACTGCCCCCCTTGAGCTCGTGCCCAACAACTAGAGGATTGGGGGCATCATGCGGTCTTCTCTAGGCTTCCTAGACGGGGTCGGAGTAGATGGTGTCGGGGGATCTCGCCACATCGCCGATGCATCGCCGATGCGGCTCGATGCGGATCCCGATGTTCTCCACGCCGACGTTGTCGATGCATCGCCGATGTCGCCGATGTGCATCGCTGGCGTATTGCCGAGGCATCGACGCTGTGTCGGCGATGCGGCGCGATCCTCTGACCCCATCTACTCCGACCCCATCGACTCCATCTAGGAGGCCCTCTACTGAATTCGCGCCCAACCGTTAGAGGATGTGGGGATCGTGTCGTCTTCGCAGGCCCTGATCGCGTACAACAAGTACCTGATCGACCACGAGCGTTTCCCCTTCGCGGTCCCGCTCGTGCTTATGCACACCGCCTTCTGCTCAGCGGCGTCCGCCGCGCTGTACGTTCTCAGGCCGTCGCTCTTCCCGTCGCTCACGGACCCCGGGGGCAACGGGGATGTGGGGGGGATGAGATCGGACATGGGAGCGTATACGTAATCAGGCGATCGCAAACATGAATCAAGGGGGCGCGGATTAGCGACGGGTCCAGTTTCCATGGGAAATCGCGGATTTCCGCCGCCGAAGGCGGCACTTGCCGCATTTTGGGGAGGGTACCTCCCCCGATCCATGGATTTGACGACCGCGCGCCAAATCCATGGATCGCTAATTCATGTTTGTGCGCTCCCGACATTGCCAGTGGCGGGCTGTTTCTCAGTCCCAGGGCTCTTTGAGGGCCCGGGACGACGTCGGGGTGGTCTGGTGCGAGATGATGAAGCTGTTTGCGTCTGCGGCTGGGCAGAGTGCGTTGGCGGAAGAGGCATGGCGCGGTACACGGTGCGCGACTTGGGCCACCGTGCAATGGGGAGGAGGAGGAGGCGCCCGGCGACGGCGGGGAGGAGGGGGAGAAGAAGGGCCCGCGCACAGCGGGGGGAAACGACGAAACACGTATACACGAGGATCCCGCACACACCAGGATCCGATATCCTGTGCGAATCTCAGTGAAGAGGAGGAGGAGGAGGAAAAGGAGGAGGAGGAGGAGGAGGAGGAGGAGGGTCGAGGGAGGGAGGGAGGAGGAGGAGTAGGAGGAGGAGGAGGAGGAAGAGGAGGAGGAGGAGGAGGAGCAGGCAGAGTTCGTGTCCCTATGGTCGACATTTGGGGAGGATGCCTCGGCCCGCCGTCGCCCATTCGTCGCCGGCAGGGGCCTCCGATAGCTCACCCCGCCTAGGAACGTGCGGATCTGCTGCCAAGGGGCTTGCGGTCGAGGGCTCCTCGCCAATCTATCGGCGATGCATCGCCGATGCCAGCTCGATGTTTCTCCGCTGAGCCAGTCCCCCCCAAGACGCTGCCCGTGAGGACCCGGACCGGAGGGTCGTCGTGGACCGAAGCCTCATGTGCAAGGGCGCAATCCCGATCGGCTTCTTCTTCGCCGGCCATCGAAGAAGAACAAATATATGAACATGAATCGTCAGAGCTCCGCGCGGATTTCGTGGATCTGCTTTGGTCTCCCTGGCGGCGCCTCCAGCACCGTCCCTGGCGCGTTCCGCGCGCCAGGGAGGGGGGTCAAGCGGTCCAAGAAATCCGCGCGGACCTCCGACAGCTAATGTTTATGCAATTGATGCTTGTTCAAGGCCAGCTGGTTCTGAGCAACACGGCCTACCTTCACTCGTCCGTGTCGTTCCTGCAGATGCTCAAGGAGGCCAACCTCGCCATCGTGTATCTGCTGTCTCTGGCGTTCGCCTTGGAGAAGTTCAATTGGTGGAGTGCACGGATGCTCTTGCTGGTCGCCGTCTTCACTGGGATGACCATCCACGGCGAGCTGAACTTTTCCATCACGGGGTTCGCCATCCAAGGCCTGAGCCAGTGCTTCGAGTGTCTGAAGATTGTCCTTCAGGCCATGCTGCTGTCTAGCGCCGGCAGGAAGCTCGACGCGCTGACGTACGTGATGCTGGTGATGCCCATCTGCTTCATGGTGCTTCTGGCCCTGCTCGGGGCCCTCCACCTCATCGGGCCCGGGCAGGACATCCTCAGGACGCCGCACCGGGAGGACCTCGCCGCGTGGTGGCCGCACCTCGCCGCCAACACGCTGCTCGCCTTCACGCTCAACGTCGTCATCGCGCTCTTCGTGAAGCAGAGCTCCGCCATTGCCTTCCTGCTCGCGGGCATCGTGAAGGACGCCATGATCGTGATCAGCGCCGCCGTGTTTCTGCGAGAGACCATCACGCCCCTGCAGGCGGTCGGCTTCGCGCTGCAGCTCGGGACCATCACCGTGTACTCGCTGGTCAAGACGTTCCCCGACCACTTCGAGCAGGGCGTGCTGCTGGGCCTGGGCGCGATGCTGTGCGGGCGAGGCCCGCAGGCGGCGAAGAAGGCGGCACAGGTCCCAGGGAGGGGGGGAGCGCCAACCCTGGCCGTAAGTCGGGCATGTCCCTCAACACGAGGTGTATTCAAAATTAGTCCAGGAATGTTCTGGGGACGATGCTTCTATCATTTGTTTGGCAATTGTTGAGTACGTTTGACTAGACTTATTTTTCGTTCAAAATCTGCCTGTAGGAGGACATGCCCGACCTAACGCCAACCCTGGCCGGGCTCGTTCTCGGAGACGCCGTCCTGGCCAGGCCTGGACGGGCTCGTTCGGGGAGGCGCCTTCTTGGCGCGCCAGCACTCGCGGGAGGGGTCGGAGGCGTCCCTGAGACCTTCTTGCATGTCGGGAGGGCTCCTGGCAAGCCCCCCGCAAACTTCCAGGCCTCTCCCTCACCTCTCACACCACCTCCTCGAACGCGCCGCCATGCACCGAGCACAGGCGCAGGGTTTGCAGGGCCAGCGCTGGGGCCTGTGCATACCATATGCCCAGGCTTCCGTCGCTGAGTTTCTTTCACGACGTCGGCCCAGGGGTTTCGACCCTTATCCCAAGGAGTTGTCTTCCGTTGCGGTTTGGATTATTTGATTGCCCAGTTGCCCGAAAATTGCCCACCAGCGGCAGAGATTGAGGGGAAGAGCTTGCCGTGATTGGTCCACAACGCCAGAGGGAATGCGGGCAAGGTTCATATCCATATCTAGTGCGTTTTGTATTTTTTGGAGCGCCACAAGGCCGAGGCGCACTGGATATGGATAAACATCGAGCCTCTAGAGGGCAAACTTTATCCATTTCCAGCTCGCCTCGGGCTTCTGGGGAAGGGAGCCCGAAACTCCAGATCGCAATGGATATGGACAGAAGTATTGCCCGCAGGGAGCCCCCCCCAACTCGAAAGCAAAGCGGTCTTCTCTCGTCGGCATCTGATGCGCGACCTCGCTGGGGGGCGCGGTGTGTGGAGGGCGGGCAAACCGAAGCAAGCAGGCCAGCCGCGCACCGAGGGTCGCTCGTGCTCCTCCTCCTCCTCCTCCTCTCCTCCTCCCTCCTCCTCCTCCCTCCTCCCTCCTCCCTCCTTCCTCTTCCTCCTCCCCTCCTCCTCCTCCTCCTCCTCCTCCCCTCCTCCACTCCTTCTCTCCTCCCCTCCTCCTCATCCTTCTCCTACCTCCTCCTCCTCCTCCTCCTCCTCCTCCTCCTCCTCCTCCTCCCTCCTCCTCCGCCCTCCTCCCTCCTCCTCCTTCCTCCTTCCTCCTTCCTCCTTCCTTCCTCTCCTCCTCCTCCTCCGCCTCCCTCCCTCCTCCCTCCCCCCTCCTCCCTCCTCCTCCTCCTCCTCCTCCTCCCTCCTCCTCCTCCTCCTCCTAATCTTGTTAAACTCCTACTCCTCCTACCCTTTCCTCCTCCTTCTCCTCCTCCTCCTCCTCCTTCTCCTCCTGGTCCTCCTCCTCCTCCTCCCTCCTCCTCCTCCTCCTCCTCCTCCTCCTCCTCCTCCTCCTCCTCCTCCTCCTCCTCCTCCTCCTCTCCTCCTTCTCCTTCCCCTCCTCCTCCTCCTCCTCCTCCTCCTCCTCCTCCTCCTCCTTTTCCTCCTCCTTCTCCTCCTCCTCCTCCTCCTTTCCCTCCTCCTTCGCTCCTTTTCGGGCATCGAGAGCACGCCCACCCAGGCAAGTCGACTTAGGAAGTCTGCACTGGTTCACTCGACATGGGCATGCGAGTGTACCCGTGCAGTTTCAAGCCAGTTTTGCTAATCGACTTGCGTCTCGCTGGATTCACTCAGACTCTTTTGGACGTCGGTTGGCTATACCTCGCAGGGGTGGGCATAGACTGCGGTGCCGCGCGTGCGCACGCGGAGGGCCCCCTGGCAGGTTTCGCTACGGGGCGTGTTGCTACAAGGGGGGCTTTGACAATACCTGATCTCAGGGACGTTTGCATTCTTCGCGGCGAGGCCAGCGCCAGCACCTCTGGACCATCTCGGGGCATCATGGACCATCGTGCGAGGGAAGGGACGCACGAGACCAGACAGTGCACGGGGAGGGGGAGTTCGAGCGATGAGGGGAACGAGCAATGACGTAAACATAAAAACTCGTAGGTCCGCGCGGATTTCTGGGATCTGCGCCAGACCCCCGTCCCCTGCGAGCGAATCGCGCGCCAGGGGCGGCGCCGGAGGCGCCGCCAAGGGGGGCCAGCGCCGATCCGAGCAATCCGCGCGGACCTCCGAGCTTTTATGTTCATGTCATTGTTCGTCTCTCTAGCGCTGGACCACCTTGGGGCATCCTGGACCACCTTGGGGCATCCTGGACCATCGTGCGAGGGAAGGGCCACCACACGCACGAGACCAGACAGCGCGCGGGAAAGGGGGAGCCCGAGCGATGGCGAGCTCTCCCGCGTGCCAGCGATCCCGCCAGGAGGCGAGGGAGTACGGGTCCGTCGAGGGCGGGGAGCGGGCGAGCTGAGGGCGGGCGCCGCCGCGCCGCCGCCGGCGTCGGCGCAGAGGGCCTCCGAGGGGCGGCGGCCTCCGAGAGGAAGCTGGGCGCTCCTCGTGCCCCTCCCTCCCTCTCTCGTCGTCGTCGGCCTCTTTCTTTTCCTCTACTTCCTCCTCCTGCTCCTCCTCCTCCTCCTCCTCCTCCTCCTCCTTGGCCTTCAGTGACGGCTCCTGCACGTCTTTAGTGCAGGGCGTCCCCCGACTCGCTAGAGCGGGCTGGTCTGTGGTCCAGGTTGATGCCGCTGGCTCCCTGGTCGCTTCCTTGTGCGGCCTGCTTCCAGCCCCGCACCAGGCGCCGGACCTCGCGGAGGCCTTCGCCCTCCTCATGCACATGACGCATGCGGCGCTGGTATCCTTCCGCTGCCACTCGGACTGTGCGTGGGTCGTCTCGAGCTTTGCGCGTGGACGCGCCGAGATGACGGGCGCACAGTGCGAGGCAGCGGATCTCTGATCTCGCATTTGGGATCGGGTGGACGACCTTGGGGGCGTGGTGGGGGTGCTCAAGGTAAGGCCATGCTCGCCGCAGCCAAGACGGCAACGTCGAGCGAGGCACGGTCAAGCGCTGAGGCAACCACTTGGCCCAGCTCCTCGCGCAGCCTTGCCTTCGGGCCGTTCACCCACAGACGCGCCCCCGTCTGGGGCGCTTGTGTGCTGGGCAGCACCCGCGTACTGGCCTGCCGCTGATGCCCTCGGCCAGCGGCCAGGTTCGGCCACAGCCATTCGCGGACATCATCCTCGACGCCCTGGTCGGAGACCTGGTCTTCGTGGACGATGGCTCCGACTGCGAGAAGGCCCCTGGCTGTGCCTGCTGGCACTCCCGTCGGGAGGTGCTCGGGCACCCGTTCCCCCTTTCGGGCTCGCGCCCGAGTCGCCTACGTGGCCGTACCCGCACGCTAGCCGCCGCGCTTGTTGAAACTCCTCCTCCTCCTCCTTCTTCCCCCCCCCCCCCCCTCGAGTCCTTCTCCCTCGCAGCCAGCTTCTCGAGCAAGCCTGCTGGCAGCGGGTCTGTCGCCGTTCTGGACACCCATGGGGCCAGTCTCGGGCCTCGGGCAGGCAACAGAACGGTTCGGGATGGAGCGGCGGTCGCGGGGAGGTGGTCGAGGCGTCCAGTGGCCCTCGCTCCGAGGACATCCAAGAGCTCCAGAGGTCTGGGGTCTGCGCTCTTCGAGGACCTCGAAGATGAGGAGCACGTGGGTCCAGATGTTGCATCTGTGTTCTTTTGCGCATCGGGTGGCCTCCTGATGTTCCTCCTCCTCCTCCTCCTCCTCCTCCTCCTCCTCCTCCTCCTCTCCTCCTTCTCCTCCTCCTCCTCCTCCTCCTCCTCCTCCTCCTCCTCCTCCTCCTCCCCCTCCTCGAGGACCTCGAGGATTGAGGAGGACTAGGATCGAGTTGCTTTCTGCCCTTTTTGTCGTTCTTTGCCATAGGGTGTCTTCTGGCTTCGCCATGAGCCAAAGAGGTAATGGGACGCTCGGGTGATCATTCGGACACCCCCGCTGGAATTCATTAGGCTGCAGACATTTGTCGAATTCTGAACTCCAGCCGGCTTTTCAGAAATTTGACCTGCATGGATAGGGTTCGCACGCCGTACTTTTTAGGCGAAATGGCCCCTTCTATGAAGGAGGCATCTCAAGGTTCAATCCGGCGGCAGGGCTTTTCGGAGCAGTGCCTCGCTCCGGAACGTCCTGCTCACCAACTCTTGAGGGGCCGCGGCCCCCCGCTCCGCTCTCGATAGGGATGCGCCCCCGCGCGCGTCTCCTCGCTTCTCGCCGGCTCGTCGCCCAGAGAAGCTCGGATGTCCGTTCACGGGAGCCTCGAGCGGCGACAGTGACATCAGCTTCTTCTGCATCCGCATCGGGGCCGCATGTGGCCCTGCCGCCTGCTCCCGCTCGCCCTTCCTGCTTCCCCCCCTCCTCCTTCTTCCCGCCCCCAGTGGTGAAGGAGCGAATCCGGCCCCAATTTTTGTACCCAAACCTGGCCACTTGCTGCCAATTGCTCTTTCGCAGATGAGCACCTAGAGACAAGAGCTGCTGTCAAGGTCAAGGTTAAACCTTGACAGGTAGCGTGCTCTCTCTCTCTCTCTTTCTTTCGTTTTCTCTCTCTCTCTCTCTCTCCCTTTTGCATTGCCATGCCGTTGTGCATTTGCATGATGAGGGCAGCAGGGACGCAGCATGCATTGCGGCATGGACACATCGGACAGCCAAGGGGGGGCACACAGGCTCCCATGCAGCGAACACCAGAGGCCCTCCCCTTATCCACTCAGCTAACACCGCGGTCATTCAAGTGGCCCCAACCTGCCGCTGGCTTCCGGGCCATAACACGGGCGTCGGGAGGCCGCTTGGGACGATCCGGGCACCCCCGGGACGCCTTCGGCGACGCGCAGCTGCTGGGGAGCATCCTGAGGCTAGAAGACCGCCGAGAACCGACGAACACGTCGGAGAACCTCAGCGTATCCCCCCCCTGACGCTGCCCCCGAGCCCATCACCCCGTCATGTGCCCCGTTGTAACGATGCCCCTGCCAGGAAAGCCGAGGCTGGAAAGCCGCCGCGGTCATGGCAGGCTCACATGGAACGGGCGCCACACCAGGACGGCCCCACCGACCGACGCAGCCCGCCAAGGGCCCGAGCTCACGGAGCCAGCTGCGCCCTCCGCCTGCGCACGTCGCCGGCGCGCCGCCGCGCTCCATGGCCGAGCTGTAAGAAACGGGGGTCGATGCAAACGGGGGTCAGCCAGAGCGCCGGGTCTTGCAGGATCCTGCAGAGCCAGGGCTGCACTGACCTGGGCTACAGCCAGCCCGCACGGTAACGATGGGCAACCTTCCCAAGGCGACCCTCGCATTCTTGCCCCATTCGGACCATCGACTTCCGCTGGCCAACCTCGACCGATGAACGTTCCCATGGGCCCCCAGGGCCCCTGCACCCTTACCGCGCATCCTTCTGATACGGGTTGCCTGTCGCGCGCAGGATCGTGCGCGCTTTTGCAGGGCCCCGCAGAGACTGACTGGCCCGGGTGTGCACTAGCCCGTGCCAGCGCGTCCCCCACATGGGCTGCGGCTCCTGCCGCCACGCGCCGCTGCTGGGCGCACCCTCCGACGGCATGCCGCCGCCGCTGCCTTCGGAGGGGCCGCACTCCATGAGGGTCGGCGGCCATCGTCGTCGTTTCAGAGGAGGGAAAGGTACCCATACTGCTAGCCTCCCCCCGTTTTCCCCGTTTCTGGCCTCCTCGGAGGCCCTCGACGCCACCGTTGGATTCGCTTCGAAATTATGGTCAGAACGCACCCCAGAAGAGGTCCAGCGAGTAACGGTATCGGTACCTTTTGTTTTCCCCATGTCTTACCAGCCTGGACCAAACCCCCATCCCTAGCATTGTCATCACCTGATCCCGATGCCGACCTTAAGGGTTCCCCGAGTTTCTTCGAGCGCGCCCCTAAGATTGACATCGCATTTGGGCCTGTGGTATCCTTAGGGGTGCACAGAGATCAGCTCGAGACAGGTTATCGGCGTCGGCATCGGCGTGGGCGTTGGCGTGGGCGTCCTCGTCGTCGTCTCCGTTGTGTTCCTGGCCCCGTGGCGCCCAAACTTTTCACGCAAGACGGATGTGTTTTGCTGTTTTGCCTCCGGTGGCCCTCGCTGGGCCCCAGGGCCGCCCGCAAAGAGGTCCAGAGCGGAACGCCAGTCCCAAGGAAGTGGTGCACGGCTCCTGCCGGGGGGGTGGTGACCACACCGTGTGGCGAGTGGGTGGGGATTCGGGGTCACCGCACGGTTGTGGGACTCGGGTCGTTCTCAGAGGGCGTCTCGGGCGATTGGGGCATCCGAGGTCCCAAAACCATGCGTTGAGGGAACCGTGCGGTGAGGTCTTGGGGGAGTTCGAGGTCACCGCACGGTCTGTCACCGCACCGTTTCGGGACTCCAAATCCTGGGGCCCCGCATTGAAACAATCAAGACACTGTCGTTCTTCGAAGAGCTTCAAAAGATGTGTAAGGTCCACGCGGATTTTCTTGGATCTGCACTAAGCACCATGGCGGCGCCGCCCCTGGCCCGCTCGGCTCGCCAGGGAGGGCCGTCGGCGGTCGACGTCGTACCTGCTCTGTTCTCTCCTCCCCGTCCCCCCGCACACGCGGCCCCCTCCTCTCAGGGTTCAATCGGGCGTATCCCACTAAGGACAAATGCAAGAATAGTGCAACAGCAGTCTGGTGACAATGTTCCTTGCTCTTTTGACTACTGTGGACGTTTCCTGGATCTTCCAGAATCCGCCTGGAGGAGGGCATGCCCGACCTATCCTTCGGGGCAACGCTAGGGGTCAAGGGCGCGGGGACAGGCTCAGGGGGGGACCGCATCGACCCCACATCCCCCGTTCATAGCCGACAGGGGCATGATAGCCCACCCCGCCCAGCACCGTGCGGTCTCGCCATCGGGGGCCTGTCGCCGATCTATTGGCGAGGTATCGCCGATTGAAGCTCGATGTATCCTTCCCGAGCTCGTCCCCCTGATCGTTCCTCCTCGTCCTCGGACGAAGAGGTCGGGCGAGATATGTCTTGAGAGGATGTACTTGTTTGGGGGGTTCACGTTCGGCGCCTCGGGTGTGTTGACGTGGGCTGCAGCGCAATGCTCTGGGAAGACGGCGAGGATGCAGGACTGGCAGGTATTGTTGATGCGCTTGACGGTACGCATAACCTGCTGTCGTGCCGGGAGCAGTTGAAGGTTCAGCTGCGAGCGGTGCAGCTGAACCTTCAGCTGCACCGCTTGCAAGCGGTGCAGCTGCACCTTGCAGAACGGTACATGGGGCCTCTCATCCTTGCAAGCGGTGCAGCTGAAGGTCCACTGGACAAGCTCTATGATCCCAGAGGCTGTTGCAAGGACCGCTCTGGGCACACAGTGTCAGTGGATAGTCTACGCCATGCGCAGCCGTCAGCCACCTTTTTCAGCAGCGAGGTTCGTATAGTGGGGCCCTCCAGCGTTGCCGCCAGGCTGTATCCATGAGGTCATTGTCTCGGCCGCGCACGAAGGACCGCCAGCATGGTTGCCATGTTGCGTCATGGAGGTCAGTGCCTCAAGTGGGCGCCGCCTTGGAAGTGATGGGCTGGATGCTCCACGGCAGCCCGTCTCGTCGCCCTCCTCACAGATGACGGAGGGAATCGTTCCTCAGCAGGTCTGATCGCCACCTCAGGGGTGACAGTCTGATTGCCACGTACCTTACAGGTGGTCGGGGGACCTGCTCCCCAGAGGGCACGAAGGTGGCTCTTGTGGAAGGGGGCGCTTTGACCCCTTACTAGGTCCCCGCCGTGAGTGGTGACCGATGAGGTCACCCAGCAGGGAGAGTTGCCCGCTGAGGCCCCCGCTGCGAAGGTTGACCAACTAGGTCCCCGCCACGAGGGGTGGCAAAGTAGGTCCCTGACGTGAAAGGCGACCCACTGTGTCCCTGTGTACATTGGTGAGGTTTCTGATTGCTCACAGACAGACACCCCAGGTAGTCCTGGTTGGTCTCAACGGGCCTCCCCCGAGTAGTCACAGCTGGCCTCACCAAGCCCTCCAAGCAGTCCGGGAGCAGTGATACGTCCACACCCTGTTATACAGACATCTTTTAGGTGAGGGAGCTCCAGGTCATCCAGGGTGTCCTTGAGACAGGTCTCCCGTTCCTCCTCTTTCGCTTTCTCTACCTTCCCCTCGAGCTCTTTCGGTCTTACTAAATTGCCGTGATCCATTCGGCCCCCCTCTCCGCGGCTTCTCCCCAAGGGCAGTCGGCCGCTCGCGCAGGGGAACGGCGAGGGGGTCTCAGCCTTCTCAGAGGAGCCTTCTCCGAAGCCCTCGATCGCCTCCGAGGACCCCCCCGTCTTCGTAGAGGTCTGCGCCACTCGCCCTGCCCCCGGCCGCCACCCGTTCAGAACAGGTCCCCGCGGACCCCTCTGGGGGGCCCAACCTGGCTCGATTTTCCGAGCCGCGTCCAGCCGCGGTGACAAGGGCCAGCCTCCGAGCGACGACGTCGGCGACTGTGGCGCCTCGCCCCCCGCCCCGCCCCCCCCCCCCTGCCGCGCTCCGCCCGTCGCAGGTCGTCTGCACCGGGGCGTCGCTGCGAGGGAGGCCCGTGGCGCAGCGCTGGAACTCCAACGCGCAGCTCCTGTGGCGCGTGTGCGGCTCGGGCGCGGCCGTGCCCGAAGCGGCCGCGGACGGCCACGGCGGCGGCGGAGACCTGGCAGGCACGCGGCCACAGCTCGGGGGGGGGGGGCCGCCACGGGTCTGCGTCACCACCGTTCCCGGCCAGGGCCGGAGCTCTCAGGGTGGTGTGGACGCCTTCTGGGCGAGAGGGCAGTCTTGGGCCTGGGGGCACAGGAGGGCCCTGGCACGGCATGGCGGATGTCGGTTCCCCAGGTGTGTGGTATTTTTGCCAGACAGCGTGTTGTTCCAGGATGTACCTCATCGTTTCAACAATCACATGCATATGGGACATTGGTTCGGACATGTTTCCGCTACATGGCATACATTCCAATTCGGCGGGCATGGCAAGCCTTTTGTTTGCACTTGCGGGGCTCATAACGGCATCACATTACAGACATTCGAAGACATTCACTCGTGTCACAGGAGGAGGAGGATTTCCGAAATGCCAACTGGGAATCCAGAAACTCTCCCTGGGGGTCCCGGCGGCTGCGCCCACGGGGCCGCGGCCGTGCCCGATAGTTGCAGATAGACACACCCAGGTGGCATGAACCGGCATAGTTCTATATCCAGTCTGCAGGGTAGCACCCATGCGGCGTAACGTACATCTCGGTCGACATTCAGCATACACCCAGGTAGGACAGCGCATACATGATGTGGCATGGATTACGAATGGGTAGCACGAGCAATTCTTACAATGCCCCCTCTAGCGCCCAAAGCACGAGTCGAGGAGGGTTTTATGAACGCAGTGGCCGCTTTCGGGCCCCTGTGTCCATCTAAGAGAACGCACCGTGGCGAAAATCCGAAAGGACGAGGTCGAGAGTTCTTGGCCCATGTCGCGAAAGCGTCACGGCGTTGGAGGTCTGTGTATACACCGACACTGAGCTTGGTCAGGACAGTCCTGGGAACACGGTCGGTCTATAAGCCCTCCAGTGCTCAGCCAGGAGAGGGCATACGCAGACCTTGGGCTCAGGGTGGGCCTGACCAGGGTCGGTGTTGGTGTCTACCTCGCATGTTTGTGTGCAAGCAGGGCGCGATTGGTTCTACTTGACTACCTCGACCGACGTCTATCACTTCGGCGTGTTCAAGGACAGCTGGGCGCGTGTGCGCGCGTACGGGAGCAAGGAGGTCGCGGCGGAAACGCTCGTGCAGCTGTCTGAGAAGGAGAAGATCCTGCGCTTCGTGATCTTCGTCGGGGGAGTTGATGAGCTCACGCTCATACGCTGCGGCAGCGGCGCAGGCGCGACCGTTTCAGTGGAGCCTGGCACTGCGCGGCCTGGAGATTTCACCTGGACAGTTACGCAAAGGGAAGCGCGCAGGAATGGCAGGCTCGTGCTGGTAGTGCAGCCTAGCCGCGACTACGAGTACATGTCGCTGCAGATCTTGGAGGATGATTCCGAGCAGCCTCATTGCGCATCACCCCTTCTGCTCTTCATGATCGGGTTCGCGCTGGGATGCGGATTTGTGCTTCTTCCGCACCGGCTTCGCACAGGAGGACCAGAGGTACCGACCGCAACACCCCGCCGCCGGTGGCCTCGGACCTGTCTCTTGCAGAGGTTGGCGTCACGGAGCGAGGGGCGCAGCCGGAGGCACAAGACTGGTGGGCCTCCTCTGACCGTCCCGCGGCACCGGGGACCAAGAAGCCACCCCCGCAGCCACCCCCTTCTCCTCGGCGAGCGGGGGGGGGGGAAGTGGGAAGCAGAAGGCCTTCTCAGAAGGTGGCGGGGCTTCTCAGGAGCCCTCGGGCCTGCTGAGAGGAGTTCGGCGTCTTCGGGGAAGGCTTAGAACACTTCTCAGAAGACCGGCGGACTTCCGAGCCTTCGTTCAAGGCCTGTCCCTTCTCACTGCACTCCCGCCGACACACCACGAGAGCCACCATCACCTCGTCGCCCTCGCCACTCTGCAGAGGGGGGATGGCCACGCAGCACGTGGCTGCCTGGGCGGGAGCAGGATGCGCGCGCGCGGCCGCACGCCGATCCGGCGTGTCGGGCCCCCTCGACCCCCCCCCGCCCCACGAGCGATCGCTTGTGGCCTCCTCACGTCTGGCTCGCGTGGGCCCTGGCCGCGCCTGTGCCCCGCCGGCCTCCTCGCTGCTGCACCGCAGCCCCGCGGCTCGATCGGCATGAGCGGCGCGGCCGCCGGCTCCGCGGTGCCGGCGGAGCACCCGGCGGACTCCGGCGGCCCCGCACGGCCCTCCAAGCGCCCGCGCGGCGCCTCGTGCGGGCCCGCGGGGGGCATGGCAGGGGCGGTGGCCGATCTCGGGGGGCTCCTGGGCGATTCCAAGGCCTGCGGGATCCTCCTCGGTCCTCCTCCTCAGTCCTGGCTCCTCCTCGCTCCTCCTCGCTCGTCCTCCTCCTCGCTCGTCCTCCTGCTCCTGCTCTTCCTGGATCCTCCTCGCTCGTTTCCTCCTCGATCCTCCTCCCAGGGCCTGCTCGCTCCTCCTCCCGTGACCCGCTCTGTCCTCCTCGACCCCCGATCTTCCCCGTCAGTGCTCCTTCGCGGTGCTCCTCCTCCCCAGGCCGACCGCGTGACCAACAACCTCGACTCGTGGGCCTAGCTTTCGCTGCAGTCAAAGCGCACAGTAAGGATGAGCGACTGTCCCGGGTTACCCCTGCATCCTGCCCCTTCGGCTCATCCCTGGCCACTTTCGCTGGCCGCGCCCCACTCGAAAGGTGTCGACATGGCCTTTCAAGGCCCTTGCATCGATACCGTGCATCCTGCTTATTCGCGTTAGCTGGTCCACCACGGCAGACCATGGGCGGTTGACCTGTGGCAGTGGTCGTCTGGTCGCGGTCGGCGCATCCCACAGCAAAGCACTACTATTGTTCAACCACTCCTGAGCTTTAGTAATAATCAGTAGTGGAGAGTCGGCCACCATCCACGCAACTGTCGTTACACTCGTAAAAGAAAAAAACGGCATCAACATAATTGTTCGACGGTCCGCGCGGATTTCTTGGATTTCCGCTTGGCCCTCCTGGCGGCGCCTCCGGGCGGTTCAGCACAGATCCAAGATCTCCGCGCAGACCTCCGAGAAAGCATGCTTATGCTTTGTCCGTCCTCGAGGAAAGCAGACCCACCATTGACGCAGTTGTCGTTCCGCGCTTTTCCTGCCTCTGCAGCTCCCGAGGCGGCAGAGGCGGCGCTGAAGAAGCTGCCGCCGGCGCAGGGGCAGGCGCTCGCTGCGCTGGCGGAGCAGAGCGTGCGGCGCGGCATCGACTACGCCTCGCTCGGGCTCGGCTGGGACCACCCGCAGACGCGGCTGGCCTACCGGAGCGCGCAGGGCGGCTCCTTCACGCACAAGGCTCGGGGGAGCAGGAACTCGTGAGAAGCTCGCGATGCTCGGTCTGCCGTTGCTCGCGCTTCATCTCTCTGTCAGTCTGTCTTCCCCAGCCATCGTGAACACTCTTTTCGGGTATAGCCAGGACTCCAGTTAAGGGCAGCCGGTTAGTGATTGGGCCCCGAATTCCAAAACATGGATTGGAATCACTAAACAAGGTCTGCCGTAAGTGGTGCTTTTCGGGTGACGGCAATTCCGGTTAGTGGAATGGGACGGGGGGGGGGGCGTCTCTGGTACAGATCACTAAACCAGGTCCCACTAAACCCAGTCTTGCCATCGCCCGATCTTTCCTTCAACTCGTTCCGCTGGTGGGTGCTGCCGCGAACTGCGACATTTCGTCATTCGTGCTGCTCACTGCGCCTGTGTTCCACGCAGGCGCGTGAAGCGGGGCCGACCGCGATCGGCCGACTGATGCAGCGAGTGTCCGCTCTCACGACATGCCTAAGAAAGGTCATGAGCCTGATCAGTGTACAGATTCCCAGGATTCCCCAGTTTCAAAAGAGGAAAAGGTACCCATACCTCTACACTGTGCTCGTTTTCTCCTTTTTGCGCCTCCTCGGAGGCCCTGGTCGCCACCACTGGATTCGCTTCGAAAATTTCGTCAGAACGCAACCCGGGAGAGGTCTGGGGAGTAGCGGTATCGGTATTTGTTTGGTTTCCCCACGGGTTCTCTCATTTGTCTCACACGGGTTGCAGAGGCAGGGGCCGCCAGATGGTATAGAAATCCTGGCACGCGCCCTGGGCCAATCCTCAGCAGGAGATCGCATACACATTGATTTACCCCAGCATTTTTTCGTCGAGTCGCCGAAGGAATACGGAGCAGTCCACGAACGTTTTACTTTCTCATTTTTAGATACGACGAAAAATCAATTTCGAGGTAAATCAATTCTATAGTTGATCCCCTACTCTAAATCCAATCACTCCTGCCCTCGAGGTGCCCCGTTTCACAGGGCTGCTGGCGGTGCGGGCGGTTCGGCTGCGTCGCAGTCGGGCTACATTCGGTCGGCGGCTCGGCCGGTCCCCGCGGCGTCGCCGCGGCGTTGCGCCCTTCTGTCAAGCAGTGGCGAAGCGCCCTGGCTCGCCTATAGCCCTACCAAACAATGTTCTAAGAACCCTTTGTGTTTCCCACGAAATGTTCTTAGATCATTTCTGGCGGAGTCTGCGTTGTTTTATCACATCGGGCTCATGTTCTAAGAACATTGTTTGTGTTCTTAGAGCATTTGTGGGTTCTAAGAACTGCGCGCGGCGGGGGTACTTATAAGTACTTATGCAGTTACGCCAATTATAAGTAGCTCCTAAGTCGCTCGTAAGTAGCTGATAAGTAGTGTAAGTAGCTCGTAAGTAGCTCATAAGTAGTGTAAGTAGCTCATATGTAGCTAAGTTACTTAGGAGCTACTTATAAGTAGGGCAGCCTACTTATAAGTAGCGTAAGTACTTATAAGTACTTTGGCCTACTTATAAGTACTTACGGCCTACTTATATAAGTAGCGTAAGTTACTTACGAGCTACTTATGTAAGTGGCGTAAGTGCCACATAAGTGGCGCGTAAGTGCCACATAAGTGGCGCGTAAGTGCCACATAACTGCAGTTACGCAAACTAACGCCATGTATGGGCATGCATTTTCAATCAATATATATAACAGCGCGCGCGCTGAACAGGACGCCCAAAACACTTGTGACGCCAATGTCGTTAACCCTAAACCCTAAGAGAACCTTGGTGCCCGATCTGGAATATTGCGCGGGCGCCGTGGGAGGCATGCTGCGAAATCAATAGTTGTTTCATGCATTTGTGCTGCCGCTGGCCCAGACAAAGGTGTCAGCCACCCTTCAGTTGCGTTCAGCGCAGCCCCCGCCTTGCGTTTCTCGCATTGGGCTTGGGCCACGCCATGGCGGGTGAGACCATGCAGGCTCGCGTGGAGCGCGTCCAGGAGCAGATCTTCGACATCATCAAGGAGTATACGTGCAGCCATTGCCCCCCGATTCTCCAGTTGCGCGACCAGGCGGTGCGATTGTTGCGGAAGGAGGGTCTGCTGAGGCGCCAGAAAACGAATGGGCGCTACGTGGCCGTGCACCCGCGGAACAGGTACGGCGATGGCATAATTCCATCCCACGTGCGCACGCTGGTGCGCAGTTTTTGCAGCGACGGGTTCAGCATGGATGAGGTGGGCGTGCCCTTTGCCATCGAGATGCCACCCCCATCTCACGAGCGCCACGCCGAGGCACTCGAGTTCAACGGAGACCTTGTCAAGGAATCCCACGGCTTCTTGCCGCCATACGACGAGGGCGAGATCAAAATCCTTAGCGTGAGCAAGTCGCACACGACCCAGGCGACCCGCTGCATTCAGTTTGGCAGCCCTACAGATTCAGATAACGTCGAGTTCGGTACCGACGGGAAGCTTGACATCCACAAGATCGGGTTGAAGCGCCCCACGTTGGCAGATGCTGCGAAGGAGGGGTTTGAATGGGACGTGCTTGTCTGGCAGGCTGAAGACGCATTCGGCGCCATTATAGACTTGCTCCAGGACCCGCTTAAGTTTGTGAAATCGATGGCCCACCCTTTAACTTTTCGATTGCCCCCGCCCCCGCCCCCCCCCGCATTTATGTTGGCTTTAGCCGCGTTCAATCAGGAGTCTGGAAATGCTGCGCAGAAGGTTTCCATGAATGAGACTAGGTGGGAGACCTTGTTCAAGATGCACGGGGACGTGCAGAAGATCGTCGCCAACTTCGAAGCCAATAAAAAGGAGGGCGACATCTTGGACCCCGACGTCGCGTGGGGTAGGGCAATAACAAAAGCGCAATCCAGAAATCCAGATTTCGTTTCAGAGATCCAGAGTTTGGCGACGTTTGCGAGGAAGCTCGCTGGTGGACCAGACGCACCGAATTTGAAGGAGCTTCGGGCTTTCAACCGTTCGTGCCAGAAGCCGCGCATTGTGCAGGGCCCCGTCTTGGCGGCGGTGGCTGATGCAGTGATCGGCTCGGATGGTTTGGGCTGCATTCCCTTCCGCATTGATTGCGTAAAGGCAATGATGAGCGCCGACAGCAAGTATGCATCGGGCGACTTTCAGAACCTCTTTGCATCGGGTGACTTCGGGCTTAAGCTCACGAGTAACAAGGAAGTGCAGCGCATGATCTCGCAGGCAGACATCATGAAATCGATGGCTATAGACATCGCAAAAACTGTCAACCTGTCAGAAGACAACGCGGCCGTGAAGACGTTGATCAACAGGTTCGGCATGAGGCTCGTGCACCATTGCATGAAGAAGCCCGACCCCAGGAGCCAAAAGTTCGAGTCGCTTCACCACATCGGCTACGAGTACGTGCAAGACCTGGCTACCATTGCAGGCACGCAGATCACATCCCCGTGGGCGAAGAAAGGAGCCCCGCCCAAAGCTCCCGCGCAGCAAGCTGCGGCTTCTGCACAAGTGCAGAGCGTAGGCGGAATCGCCGACAGGATGCACAAATTGGCAAGTATGGGCGTGAGCGCCAATTGCCACATCGAGGTCATCAAGATGAAAACTGTATACAAGGTGCAGGAAGTCAAGGAGGATGAGATCAAGCTGCAGAGCATCGGCGATGGGAGCGACTACACAGTCGATTCGGCATACCTCCTGAAATCGCTACTCACCCCGCGTGCACAAGAGTTCAAGGTGATCACAAAACGCGAGCAGAAGAAGGACGCCGCGCTCTCCCCCTTCCACGGCGTGTATACTATAGGGGGAGGGGGTGGGGGAGGGGGCAACGATTTTGGCAATGGAGCTTGGTTGTCTTACACACCCGCAGCCCACGTGCTCTTTTCCTGTTGTTCTCCATCCCGCACCTTTACCCCAACCCCACCGCCCATCCCAGCCCCGCCCAAACCCACCACCCCCGCAACCCATCCCACCATCCCAACAGGAATACATCAACGATTGGAGTGCCAGGTGCGACCCGCGCTCGAACTCGGACTGGCAGCGCATGGTGTTGGTTGGTCACGTGACGTCGGCGCTTGATGCATTGGGTAACCTACAGGGGGCAGCGGGCGAGATGGTCGACATCGTGACGGAGCCCACGGAGCACCGCGGCGTGTACGCCAAGGTTGACATCGATGTCTCCAGCGCGATCTTCCCGCCCTTCTCGACCAAAGTTGCCTTCTCGGATACAGCTCCAAACGGTGCCATCGACGTCGGCGCGGAGATCACTAATGCGGACGGCGTCGCGCAGAAGCTTTACATCTTCATGAAGCTGCAGAAGCATGATCCAGGCGGCATCGCGGACAACACGCGCGGCAGCTACAAGATGGCGAAGATAGAAGGGTTCATGCCGCACTACTGGCTCATTGACAAAGAGGTGACCGACCCCAAGAAGTCTAACATGGCCATCAAGCTTCACACCGTTGACGCCTCGGTCGGCGCGGAGAAGTTTACATTGAAAATACCGTTCCTGGAAAACACCAAACCCATCAAAAAGGGTGACCAGCTTCGTGCACTGAAGCCGCAGGCGGCGAAGGCGCCGCCGATGAAGAGGGTCCGCGCGCAGTAGTCGTGGCTCGCGGAGCCGAGCTTATTAGACACTTGTGCCGCGATCTCAGGTCGGTGGGGCGGCACGCCGATTAAGGAGACAATGGTATTATTATTGCGGATTTCCTTTAGCGCTTGCAGGACACACGGCGTCCTCTGGACACATGGCGTATTCTTCTCTTTCAGCGCTTGCAGGAGAAACAAAAACAGCTCGCATGCGCTCGCGCGGGGAGAGGGGGATGGGGGAGGGGGCAGCGGCAGCGCTGGTCCAAGCCTCGTCGCTGCGGCTGGGCGCGGGCTCGATTGCAGTGACAAGCCGTCAGTGATCAAGCGAGGTTGCGCTCGGCCGCCGCGGGGGGTTCGCGCGGCTGTTTTCACGCGCGCCGATGTCGTTCACGATCGAGGCGAAGCCCGTGGTCCAATATCATGCCGCGGACATGAAGCACGTCCGCACGTGGGTGCCCCAGTACACCAAGACGATCGATGGAGCTACGTACGTCGAGCTCAGGCAGACAGATAGACCTCTCGCTGTCTTACTCGGCCTATCCCACGAGGGCAAGGCCAAGTACTGGAGCAAGAGCTGCATCCTGGAGGATTTGCGCAAGGCGAGGAACACGCGCGTGGACGAGGTCTTACTTGCCCACTTGCATGCGTGCAACCCGTGCGAGAAGCCACCCGCTCTCCCAGATGGCTTCAACAGGATGGCGGTGAATCCCGACGACTTGCCCTATGTTACCAGCGTGGCTTTGACTTGCAACGAGGGCGCGACCTTCAATATGAAGATGACCGTGGAGCTCATGCCATTGAGGGTGCCATGTGTTGAGCTGACCGTGGAGAATCTCACTTGGCTCCAGAAGGTGGCGACGGCGTCGGCCTTGCAGCCAACGCCTGTGAAGCCGCCCAAGCGCAAGCGCCCAGAGGATCGCATTGAATTGCCCACGCCAGAGGCGAAGTTCGATTATCGCAGGAAGTCTATATTCCTGCAGTGCAAGGATGCAGACGGGCGCAAGCACTTGCAGTACCAAAAACCAAAAACCATGGAACTCGCCGACATTGAGACAGCGATTGAGACCCTTACGGGCGATATTCTCAAACGTGGTTGGACGGTCTACGACGGCAACGCCGATGACGACGATGGCGGCGGCGATATCCCGCAGTTGGAGTCGCAGGAGTGAGCGTTGTGATGCGCGTGCGCACAGCAGTCTATCCTAGCATAGGCATTGGCGGATGCAGCAATGCAGTGTCGCCGAGGGGGGACGGGTAGGACAAACAGATTTCGTTGCATGTCCAATCGGTGCTGTTGCAAAAGTCTAGACGCTTCGCGCATCACCGTCAGCCCATCCAGAAACAACGCCCAGGCGAGTTGAGGTGATCAGGGAAGTGCGGGAGCAAGGAGGGGGGCAGCCGAACCGTGCGAAGGAGGAAGGAGGAGACGGAGGATGCTGGATGGATGGATGAGGGAGTGGGGAGAAGGAAGATGAATAGGAGGAGGAGGAAGAGAAGGAGGATGAGGAGAAGGAGGAGGACGGATGACGGAAGACGGATGAGCAGGAGGAGGAGGAGGGCGAGCAAAATGGCCAAAGGTCTCTTGGATGCCTGTCGGAGCCTCTTGGGATATCTCTTGGGCGCTTCTTGGAGGCCTCTTGGGCGCCTCCTGGCGGTCCTGGGGGTCTCTCGGGCGTCTTGGGTGCCTCGGGGGGGGGGGGGGGGGGGGGGGGGGGGTGGGGGGGGGGGGGGGAGGGGGTCGTGGGTCCTCTTGGGGCCCTCTTGGGAGCATCTTATGAGAGCCTATTGGGGCCATCTTGGGGGCAATCTTTGCGCCTCTGGAAGCCTCTGGGCGCCTCTTGGGGCAATCTTGAAGGAGATCGATCAAAGAAGAGGGGCCCCTTAATTAGCCTTGCCCCTTTAGAGCCCCCAGAATCGCCTCTTGGACCCCTCTTGGGGCGCTCTTGGAGCGCTCTTGGGCGCTCTTGGGGCCGTCTTGGGGCTCTCTTGGGCCCCTCTTGTGTCCCTTTTGGGCCATTTTGGGGCCATCTTGAAGCCTCGGATGGCCATCGGAAGCGAAAAGGCGAGAAGCAGAACATCATTGGTTTTCCGAAGGTGTTTGAAAGATTTTGGCCTCTTGGGGGGCCTCTTGGAGCTTTGGGGCGGTCTTGGGACCTCTTGGAGCATCTTCGGAGCCATATTGAGGCATCTTCGGCTATCTTGGGCCATCTTGGAGCTCATCTTATAGGCTCTCCGAGGCGCTCTTGGAGCCGTCTTTGGCGAACTACCCTCTGACACCTCGCGGGGCGCCCTGTCCAGGTCCATGGGAGAGGGTAAGGGGGGAGGGGTAAACCCCTCCCCGAAGGGGAAGAAGGAGGTTGGAAGAGGAAACTCCCTAAACCACCTACGCCCAGAGGGCTTGTGGGATATGTCAACCCTTTCCAAATTTCGCAGCGATCATCGCTTTCCAGCCCCCGCACGCGTGCGTTCGCTACGTGGCGCGCGCGCCGCATAAAGCGGCGGAAGGCGATGGCAAGAAGGAGTGTCTGGGTGTGGTAGGTGGAAAGACAAGGAGGGGAAATGGTGGCAAGCGATGGCGGTGGGAGCATGGGCGTTGGGAATTGGAATTGGGGGCTGGAGGAGCGAGGAACATGGGTCGGATTTTTCGTCAGCGATCTCTTGCTGGGGCCCCAGCTGTGATTAGCAATATAAGCAGCAAGAGTCGTGTTCCACTCCCCTGACTGCAAGACACGCACCTCATGCGCGTGGCATTCGGATTTCCGCTGTGATGAGGAGCCGCCATCCATATACAATGTACTTAAAACTTATAGTGTACTGTATGCACTATTGGCTCAAACCACCAGCGCGGGCGCTGCAGCTAATATGATAAGCGCGGTCAGGCCAGCCCCCGCGAGCATCGCAATCACCCCTCCATCTGCAGTCCTAGCAGAGGCGGCGTTTGCGCCGATGGTATAGCCCTCGAGCGGCGTCACAACAGAGCAGAGTGGCAGTTGCGAGTCAACATCGGCAGTTGCCAGTCACAGCAAAGTCGGCGTTCGCGCGCCAATGATCTAGCCCTTGATCTCGTCAAAGGACCAGTCCTCGGAGTCCATCCAGATCTCGTCATCGGGCCCGTCCGCGGGGTTCACCTCTTGTAAGCCCTGGTCGGATATCATCTCCCGCTGCAGCGGCCGATCCCACGTTTGGATCCATGGGTCCATAATGAAGCCGTAAGCTCTGTGCACGCCGCGACGATGTTTCTTGCCTCCTCGCCGACGGCGGTAAGGCCGCGGGCTGCGACTGCGGCTGCGATTCGAGGATGCGGGCTTTTCTCTTCGAGACCTGCGACGGCAAGGCTGCGGGCAGCGACTGCGGCTGCGACCCGAGGCTGCGGGCATAGCTCCTCGAGGCTTGCGACGGCAAGACTGCGGGCCTGCCTTCTCGAGGCATGGCGATCGCCGCCGCGGGCGGCTGCGGCTGCGCCGCGGCCGCGGAGCGCGGCTGCGACTGCGGCTGCGACAGCGGCTGCGCCGCGGCCGCGGAACGCGGCTGCGACTGCGACTGCGGTTGCGCTGCGGCTGCGCCGCGGCCGCTCGCCGAGCGGACCGCCGCAGCTGCGACTGCGGCTGCGCGCTCGGCGAGGGACGGCGGTGCAATGGCGGCGTGATGGGGGCGTTCTTGGACCCCATGCTGCCAACCTGAACCGCAACGGCCAGCATCTTTGCGCATCTTATATTTGCATTGCTTATCTGTGCGATTCTTACCATCGCGCTTCTTATCTTCGCGCTTCCTTATCTTCGCGCTGCCTTATCTGTGCGATTCTTACCATCGCGCTTCTTATCTTCGCGCTTCCTTATCTTCCTATCTTCGCGCTTCCTTATCGCGCACGGTTGGGTTCAGAGAGCGCGCGCGCTCGTGCCTAACCCAAGCAATGCTTGCACTTGCGAGCAGCGGCGCGCGCGCTACGCACCGCCAGTTATCTTGCCTGGCATTTGACTGTCTTATATTTGAACACTTGCTTAACACTATTGTTTGTTGTTGTTCCTTTTTTCGGACCGCGTCCAGACGCGGAGCCGCGGCCCGCGGCGACCAGTCCTGGCGCGTGAACGCCTGAAAAGGAATCTAAGAACACATGCGCTCTAAACTGGGCGCCCCTCACTGCCAGGCGGCGCTGTCGCCAGGGCCATCGACCGCGGTCGGCTGAGAATGCTGAGTACGATACCGAATCATACGCTCCACGGCGTTGTAGTGCACCTCTGCCATAATCAGTCGCCTGGTGCGATCTATGACCGAGTCCTCGCATGCCTCTATGGCGACATCGACGGCTCTGGCCTCGGTGGCGTCGTGCGTGTCTAGTGCGTCCTGTCGCTCATGCCACATCGCGCCCAGCATTGCCCTCGCCTGCTGGAGCTGGTCCTCCAGTGCGTCCATCCTCTCCTCCAGCGCTGCCCTGCGCAGCTGCATCTCGCGCATCCGCAGATCCATCTCCTCCATGCGCTCGAGGGCGAGCTCGCATGCCTCGGTGTCCTGGGCCTCGATCGCGACGGCGGAGCGCGGCGTCCTTGACCTCGAGCGGCGTGCCCCGCGCCGCGGTGGAGCGCCGCGCTGCGCTGCGGTGGGGCGCGGCGCCCTGGCCCTCGGGCGCGGCGAGCAAGGTGACACAGACCTGGCGCACCAGACCGAGTCGGACGCCGAGAGCTCGGAGATGGCAACGCTGCCAACGTTCCTGCAAGATTCTCCCGAGCACGGGGCTGGCAACGCTTCTGCAAGTAGCGCCGAGAGCTCCGAGAGTGCCGCTTTCTTTCTCTGGCTCGCCCGCGCCCTGCACTGTCGGCGTTTCACAGTCGGCGTCACGCCGCCGCGGCCCTTGCCATGGCCGCCGCGGCGTCGGCGGCCACGATGGGCGGCCATGCCGCCCTCTCACGCCCGCATTCCTTGAAGGACCTCGACCGCGCGGTCAAGTACATTTGGGCCAAAGCGGCATCGGTTTAATAATTGTAATTGTAATTAAGCATCGTATCTTCGCGCCGCTTATCTTCGCTTGCCGTGTCTGGCACTCGTGCCGTGGTATTCGGCACTCGTGCCGTGCTTATCTTCGCGCCGTGGCATTCGGCACTCGTGCCCCAAATATTTGCGCTTATTTATCTTCGCGACGCGTATCTTCGCGCCGTTTCATGTTTCCCACCCCCCTCTCGGCTCTCGGCAACTACGCTTCGAGCCGCGTCCAGACGCGGAGCCGCGGCGACCAGCCTTGGCGTGTGAAATATTAACATATATTTACATTCATACACGGACCAGCCAACTAAACGAGCCAAACACATACATCCTAGACCACATAGAGTGCACCATTTGGGGCCAGTACGGCCGACATAGACTGCACCGCATAGACTGCACCACATACCGCATATATTGCACCACATAGACTGCACCACAGAGAGTGCACTACATAAGCTGCTTGGGGCCCACGATGGCTGACAGTGGCTGCACCATGCACATAAACCGCACCACATGCATTGCCCCTCTCACCGTGCGTTCGGGTGTTTGGGCTATCTTAAGCCATTTGAAGGTCATCTTGGCCTGGTGGGCTGGATGCGGCCAACGCCGAACACTCTGGCTCCCCCCCCCATCCCCGTTCCTCCCCTTGCGCGCGCGCGGGGAGTTCTGTATTGCGCCGAATCCACAAGATGCGCCAGAACATATATATATATATATATATATATATATTGTGTGTACTGGTTACCATTGCCCAAATTTGCAGTGGTGGAGGACGGTAAGGGTGATTAGATAAGTCCCTCATGGTTCATGAGGGATGAGGCATCGCCCGATCAGCGCCCCGATCGATCAGACACAACGCTGCCATTCAACGTAATCGGCGCTGTCGCCCCCCCCCCCCCCCTCCCCACCCCCACACCACACCCACACCCCTCTCCCCTCCTCCCCGCCCTTCCCCTCCCCTCCCCCCTCCGCCCCTCGCACCCCGCATCGCCCCACAGCACCCCCCCCCCCCCCTTATCCCCCCTCCACCGCTTGTGCATTCGACCCGCGCCGACGGCAACCGACGACAACGACTACGACGACGACGACCGACCGACCGACGTGCCGACCGACGACGACGTTTCTATGTGGGGCCGCAGGTGCAAAGACCCGCGCAATAAGCAAAGCCTGCACGCCCCGCTGGCCTCTTTAAAGGGACACAGATGTTTTGAGTTCAGTTCTTGGAAGTACACGTCGGCTTCTGCATTGTGGACAATACAGAACTCCCCGCGCGAGCGCGGGGGTCACCCGCGATCGCGGGTCACCCGAAATCCGTTCGGTCACCGTTGAGGGTTCATTTTAGCGCGCGCGTCCACGCGCGCGGGGAATTTTGCCTTGTTGTACGCGGTTGGGCGTTCGATGCCGATAGACTGGCGCGCTTGGACCTTGCGCATGGGTCCTGGCGCGTCACGCGCATCACCACATGGCCGCAACAGGGGTTGACATTGGGTGAAGAGGAGAAGGAGGAGGGCAATGACGAAAAATATGATGCCAGCAGGGGGGGAGGAGAAGGACAAGGGCAAGGGCTTGGAACTTATGGGCTCCCTTCGGACTTTCGGGGATGTATATTGGGTGTCCATGAGTTTCCATGCGGGAATTTATGGCGCCCCCTGCAAGAATCTAAGGCTTCTCTGGGAATATACGGGTTCCCTTGCGGAAAGATTATATGGGTTCACGAGCGGGAGTTGGGTTCCCGTCGGGAACTATATAATGGTTTCTGCATCGGGGGTCTATGGGTACACCTGCAGGAATCTATGTGTCCCATTTGGGAATTTATGGGTTCCGCTGCGGGAAGCTACGATGTATCTTGGGAGATGCCCACCATGCGTGCTCTTCGATGAAACCACAAAAACCACAATGGCACCATGAGCCACGAGCCATGAGAGTTGGAAAGTCACTTAAACCAAGACTCTTTAAAGACATACAGAAATGTTGAATTCAGTTAGAGGAATCACATGTTGCGGACAATATCTTAGAACTCTCAACTCGCGCGCGTCGGAGCTCTGTATTGTCCATGCACATTGGAAAAGTCGACGCGCCCGTCTCTTTAAAACGCAACATAATGTTTGAATTCAATTTTTGGAATTGTATGTCGGCTTTTCTTGTGGACAAACTCATTAACGCGCGCGCGCGCGCGCGTCGGAGGTCTGTATTGTCCACAATAGGCCAACGCGCCCCTTTTAGGGAACAGCAAAAAGTTTGAATTCAGCCTGTGGCATTATATGTAACCTTTTATTGTGGACAATACAGAACCCCGACGCGCGCGCAATACTGAATTCCGACGCGCGCGCTCGCGCGCGCGCGCGCTGGTCACCATGGTCACCCGCGCGCGCGCGGGTGGCTTTTTCTCGTGAAGTCGGTGATGGTGTTGGTGCTGTTGCTTGTGGTGATGATGATGCTGCTGCAGCTGGTGACGCTGCTTATGCGATGGTGTTGGTGTTGCTGCTGATGGTGGCGGTGATGCTGCTGCTGGTGTTGCTGTTTGTGTATTGATGATTCTCGTGGTGTTGCGGGTGCTGGTGGCGCTGCTGTTGGTGCTGGTGATGCTGACGTTCGTGCTGCAACTGATGCTGCTGCGGGTGCTGGTGGCGGTGCTGATGTTGGTTGTGTTGCTGGTGCTGGTGATTGTGGTGGTGCTGATGGTGCTCATGCTTATGCAAATGCGGTTGCTGGCGGTTGTGGCGTTGCTGCTCATGCTTCTGCTGGTGATGGCGGTAACGGTGGAATCATGCAGTTTAAGAGTGGCCTCGGGCACGTTTTCTCGGGGGCCTCTCGGGCCGATATCGGGCTTGTCGTTGATTTCTCGTGGGGCCCGCGGCGCGGCCCAATTGATTGACCTGGTCTTGGTCCCATCTTGCGGCTATTGCGAGGGGCGCGAGAAGCCCCTCGGGGGAATCTTGCCCACATTGTTTCCAGAAAAAAAACTGAAAACACATTTGCGCTTTTGCAAAAACCCCGGCCCCCCCCCCCCCCCCCCCCTTTCCACCCCCCTCCACCCCCATCCTACTCCCAACCAAACCCCCCCCCCCCCCCCCCCCCCTCCCCCCCCCCCCCCCCCCCCCCCCCCCTTCCCCCTCACCACCAGAAGAAACCAGACCCCAACTGCGCCGACCCCAAACCCCCGCCCCCCCACCCCCCCTCTCCTCCCCACCCCTCCCCACCCCCCCCATGCCGCCATCCCATCCCCCACCCCCCTCTTACCCCGCTCCCAACACAATTCCCAACACCACCCCCTTTCTCCGCACACCCCCCCCCCTCCCCCCTCCCGCCCCCGCCCCCCCCCACCCCACCGCGCCCCCTCACCCCCGCGCGCCACCTCACCCCACCCACCCCACCCCCCTCTCCCGCCCCCCCGCCACCCTGTTCCCATCGCATTGGGCCATATTGAGGCCACCTTGGAGCCTCAAGAGCTCACTAGAAGAGAGAAGGCGAGACGGCAACGCTACGTTTGTGTCATTCAGGTTTCGTACCAAATTTGGGTTTCTCGGGGTGGCTCTCGGAAGGGCCTGGGCACTTGGAACCGTCTTGGGGCAGTCTTGGAGCCATATATATATATACACACATACATATGTGTATATATATACACATATATGCAGTCCCCCTCTCTCTCTCTCTATCTCTTTCTCCCTCTCTCGAATATGGAGGATGGTGATATCAACAACCCATGGCCAATGCGCCGCCAGGCACTCTTTTGTTTAGTGGTGGCCAGCGGCCGCCGCGGTGGCCGACGCGGCCATTCGCATATTGCCCTTCATTGGGCGGCGGTTCGGTGGAGGAGGAGTTGGACTCATATACATATAATAATGTATCACATATATCGGAGCGAGATTCAACATACGGCGAAGACCGATCTACGTATATTGCCAATTATTGACGCTTTGCGTATCTCCACCAGCCCATCCAGGAACAATCTTCTGGAGAGCTGACGGGAGAAGGGCTGAATAAACCCACATAGTGCGACAGCGCGGGCAATACCGCTGAATTGAGATATCTGTGGTATAGCGAAGGGTGCGGATGCTGCTACGGGTGCTGTTGCGGTTGCTGGCACTGCTGCTGCTGCTGGTGATGTTGCTGGTGTTGCTGGTTCTCGTGCTGCTGGTGATGTTGCTGGTGCTGGTGGTGGTGCTGCTGCTGGGCAGGAGCTGCTGGTGCTGCTGCTGGTGTTATTGCCGCTGGTGGTGTTGCTGCTGGTGGTGCTGCTGCTGGTTGTGCTGATTCTGCTGCTGATGGCGTTGATGGTTCTCGCGTTGCTGCTGGTGCTGCTGCTGGTGCTGCTGCTGGTGCTGGTATTGCTGTTTTTGTTGGTGATGGTGCTGCTGTTGGTTCTGCTACTGGCGGTGATGGTTCTCGTGCTGCTGGTGTTGGTGATGCTGCTAATGCGTTTGCTGCTGATCGTGGTGATGCTGGTGCTGCTGATAGTGCTGCTGCCGATGCTGCTGCTGGTGCTGATGCTGACAGTGGTGGTGGTGCTGATGGTGCTGCCGCTGCTGCTATAGTGCTGTCGCTGGAGATTGTGGTGCTGATGTTGTTGCTGCAGGTGATGACGGTGGCGGTGAGCGCAGGCAGGTTAACAACCGCCTCGGAAACGTTTTCTCTGATGCCCATTGGAGCCATGGGCTCCCTTAAGTTGGGGTCCTCTCACAGCGTTATTGGTGGCTATATTGGGGCTCTGTTGGGGTGGGGTGGGGTGGGTGGGGTTGGGTGGGTGGGGCGCGGGTGGAGGCGGGTGGGTGGGTGGGGGTGGTGGGTGAGGGGGGGGGGGGGGGGGGGGGGGGGGGGGGGGGGGGGGGAAAGGGAGGGGGGAAGGGGAAGGGCGGGGGGGGGGGGGGGTGGTTGGGGGGGGTGGGGAGTGGGGGAGGGGGGGGAGGGGGCGGGGGGGGGGGGGAGGCGGGGTGGGGGAAGAGGGGGGGGGGGGAGAGGGAGTGTGTGTGTTTATGTTGTGTGTGGTGGGATGGTTGGTGGTGGTGGGGGGTGGGTTGCGGGGGGGGGTGGGGGGGAGGTGGGCATCAGGAGTTGTTTTGTGACTCTGAGATGCCTCTTGGGGCAGTCGCTGCCACACACACACACACATACACACACGCACGCCGCCCCTCCACCCCACCCCGCCCCCTCTCGGATGCTCAAAAAAGGCGCATTGGGCGATCGCGGGCCGCTCTTGGCTCGCTATAGTATGTGAGCTCGTGGGAGCATATTGGGCGTCTTGGGGCTCCATTCGGCCATATTATTGGGGCCATCCTGACGCCTCAAGAGCGCATCGGAAGACAACGATCGACAAAGCAAACAACATTGATGTTCCTTTGGTCTTGGTGCAATTGTTGCATCGTTGTTGAGGGGGAGGGTGGTCCTGGAGGGCTCAGATTGCAATTGAAACCGTATATTGGAGCCGCATTGGAGCCTGGATGCATGTCGGAGGCGCAATCTTGATGTCTGTTGTGTAATCTTGAAGCCATCTGGGCTATCCGGGGCCCTCTTGGAGCAAATCCATTGAGCCAGCATGGGCGCTCAAACCCTTCGCGGGGAGCCCCTCTAGACGCAGTGTGCCTGTGTGTGTATGCGTGTGCGCGCGCGCGCGTGCGTGCGTGGGGTGGGCGGGTGAGCGGGCGGGGGGGAGGGGAGAGGGCGTAAACCTCCCGAGCTGGGAAAGGAGTGATATTGGAAAGAGGAACGCCATAAACCACCTGCGCCCAGAGGTGGGTTCACTGCTGGGAGTGCCATATATACGTGTCGGTCGGAAGGTGCCATATCGTCTCGTTGATTATCGGTTTATATCTATTGTGGGGAGTTCCCGACGCACTTGTCGTGAGAGTATTATAGGATTGCTGGGATCGTCTTCCACGCGCGTTGGGGGGTCCTTATCCACCTGCTCTGAAGCAGCATCTACGTTCGGTGCTGGAATTGCTATATGTACATGGGAAGGGGTGGTGCTGACCTATTGTATTTAGATCCGATCTACGTCTGAGAGTGTGATTCTACTTGGCGAGTCAGGGCCCTAACTATTTTCGGGTGGATCGTACATAGTGGGGGACCCCATACCTGCTGAGAAGCTCGTTGCTTGGTCGAGGTTCGATGATCGAGGACCGAGGTTCGCATATGGAGATTCGAGGATGTAGAATCGAGGCTCGAGGTTCAAGATTTGATCATCGAGGGTCGAGGTTCGAGGTTCGAGGATCGAGGGTCGAGGCTCGAGGTGGGTCGATGATCTAAGCTCGAGGATCGAGCATGCGACTCGAGGCTCGATGATCGATCGAGGTGTGAGGGGAGGATCGGGGCTCGATGTTAGCGGTCCGAGACTCGAGAGTCGATGACCGAGGCTTGCACGAAAGGTGGCACCCGCGTCACATCACGCGTGCCCGCGGGAGATCTGTGCAGGGGCGGCGCGCGCGCCCGCGGATGCATCGCGCGGTCGCGCTGTGTTTTTTTTTTTTTTTTTTTTTTTTTTTTTTTTTTTTTTTTTTTTTTTTTTTTTTTTTTTTTTTTTTTTTTTTTTTTTTTTTTTTTTTTTTCTTCCTCTTCCCCCCTCATCTCGCAGGCGGCGCGAATGCCCGCGGGAATGGCATAGCGCGCTCGACTCGCAGGGGGGCGGCGTCCCGCGGTTGAGCGAAGGAGCGCTCTGTATGCGCTCGGGCGCAAGGAGCGCCCTTATCTATTATAGGCGCGCGCGCCTAGTGGCCGCCTCAGATCTGATTCTCGAGGTTCTTGATCTTCTCGGCCAAGTAGCTGATCATCTTATCCTGCGCGTCGATCTTCTTCTCAATCGTGCTCAGGTCCGTGTACAGGTCACTCAAGACAGCCTGCGCCTGGAACATCATGCGGTGGCGCCGTTGTGCACTGGGGTAGATCTCAGCCACGGCCTGCTGGCCATTGTCGTGCTGCGTGTCGGAGTGCTGGTCCTTGCCACTGCCCGTCTGATCATAGTCGCCCTGGCCATCGTACTGCTGAGCCACGGCACGGTTGCCACTGCCCTGGTTGCCGTTGTCATGCTGCACGCTGGGCTGAGCGCTGCCGTGGTGCGTGGCACCATCGTCGTGCTGGTCGTCCTGATGCACGCTGTCCTGCTGCGCGCCATCGCCGTCCTGCTGCACGTTGTCCTGCTGCGCGCCGTCGCCGATCTGCTGCACGTTGTCCTGCTGCGCGCCGTCGCCGTCGCTGGGCTGCCCATGGGCGGACTTGCGCTGGGCCAGCATATTCTGCACAAGCTCGTAGTACCGCTCCTTGTCAGATGGAGACAGCCGTTCCCAAATGGCGGGATCGATCCACCCAGTCTCTGCATCAATGCCGTCGACCCACATGTTGTCCACGAACGCCCGAGCGCCAGCGACGCCCCTGCACGCCAAGCTCGAGCGCTGCGCCATCGAGGCGGTCGGGGAGTAGGGCGCGCGGGGCGGCACTCGGGTCGGGCGCTCTGAAAGAGCGATCGAGGATTGCCTTCGAGAGAATCAGTTCTACGGACAGGGGGGGGGGTGCAATACAGAGCTGCTGATGCCTTCCCCCACATTCCCCCTCCCACGACCACCGCCGCCCCTCACAACCCCAGGCACGCGCATGTTGTTATCACTGGTACATCCTCCCCCAAGTTACACATGGGTTCCGTCGCTGACGGTCGTCGTTGAAACGTGATCCGCAGAACAGTACACCATAGCGCATAGCAGCGCACTTGCTCGTGCCGCAGAGTACCCGACGCAGCAGCCACACAAAAGTTCACGAGTGCACGACAGACGAATCAATGAATGCTCCGCGACACTTGCTGTCACGCAACATCCGATGCTGCAACCGAAGAGACCGAATGGCCTGTGCCGCTCGATCGTGCAGGAATCAGGCAGAGTCCTCGAAGACCACTGCATCTTCGATGGTGTACGTGATCTTATAACGTATCGAGCGTGTCATGTTTGTATTGGAAGGGCCGTCATCAGACTGCATCATGTTGAACGTGTTCCGAGCAGATTCGGGCATGTCGGCGATCGCAGAATACGTGCGCGTGATGCTCCGCTTGCGCCTGTCGTCAACCGAAGGGGCAGCCTCCGCGGGCTCCGACGACATCCCTTCGCCCGCGTGCGAGCCCGAGGAAGCGTCGCCTGCAGGCGCGTCGCGTGCAGGAGCGTCGCCTGCAAGAGCGGCGGCGCTGACGCCAGGCGGCGGAGATATCGGCGACCCCGGTGGACTCTCCAGGGGCGACCCAGGGTCGCCTGCAGGGGCGACGCCTGACATCTCGCGCGCGCGCGCACGCGGCTTGAGTCGGTAAGAGGCGCGAGCGCCGACACGCAATGCAAGTTAGAGCAACAAATGACCGCGGACGTAACGGGATATGCTGCGAGCAATGTCACCGATGCAATGCGTTGGTATGCACGTACATGCAGTTGTATGCGTATATGCCTGTATTTGTGTATGTATATCCGCAACCGTGCCGCGCGGCACGGAGTGGGCGTGTCCTCAGGTCCCGTGTACAATCCTCCGAGCCTCGGTCCTCAGTAAGGGGACCATAACCACAATTTCCAATTCTCTCTGGCCTTCCCGCGGTTCTCCTGGGGCTTCTCGCAGCTTCCCGCGTGGCGTTTTCGGGCCCAAGCGGGCCTCACGACTGGCAACGAAGGCCCCGAGAGGCCCCGAATACACCCAATGAACGCTCCAAGACGCTCAATATGGCCCCAATACGGGCCAATATGCCGCACAGACTGCCCAAGAGGCCCCTAAGGGCCCTCCCAATTCCTCACGCTGCGCGTATCCCCACCAGCCCATCCAGAAGCAACGCCCAGGCGAGTTGAGGTGATCAGGGACGTGCGGGAGCAAAGATGGAGACAGCCGAACCGTGCGAAGGAGGAATGAGGAGACGGGGGAGGCTGGATGGATAGATAAGGGAGTGGAGAGAAGGAAGATGAATAGGAGGAGGAGGATGAGGAGGAGGAAGGAGGGGCAGAAGGATGATGATGAGGAGGAGAGCAAGCAAAAGGGCCAAAGGTCTTGTAGATGCCTTCCGGAGCCTCTTGGGATCTCTCTTGGGCGCTTCTTGGAGGCCTCTTGGGGCGCCTTGGGGGTCTCCTGGCGGTCCTGGGGGTCTCTTGGGCGCCTTGGGTGCATCGGAGAGGCCTATGGGGTCCTCTTGGGGGCATCGTTGGGGCCTCTTGGTGGCTTTTGGGGTGGCCTCCTGTGGGAATCTTGGGGGCCTCTTGGGGCCGCATGGGCGCTTCTTGGGGCAATCTTGGAGGAGATATATAGAAAAATAGGGGAGCTTTCATTAGCGTTGCCCCTCTAGAGCCTTTAAAATCGCATTATGGGGCCCTCTTGGGGCGCTCTTGGAGCGCTCTTGGAGCGCTCTTGGGCGCTCTTGGGGCTGTCTTGGGGCTCTCTTGGGCCCCTCTTGGGGCCCTCTTGTGCCCTCTTGGAGCAATGTTGAGGTCTCGGACGGCCATCGGAAGCGAAAAGGAGAGAAGCAGAACATCATTGATTTTCCGTAGGTTGTTGAAGGATTTTGGCTTATTGGGGAGCATCCTTGGGGAGCTATTTGGCCTTTTGGAGCCGTATTGGGGCGGTCACGGGGCATCTTGGACCATCTTCGGAGCCATCGTGGGGCATCTGAAGCTGTATTGAGCAATCTTGGAGCTCATCTTGGGCTCTCCGAGGCGCTCTTGGAGCAATCCTGGGCCATCTTGGACGCTCCAACCCCTCGTGGAACGCCCCGTCCAGGTCCAGGGAAGGGGGTAGGGGGGATGGGTAAACCCCTCCCCGAAGGGGAAGAAGGAAGTTGGAAGAGGAAACTCCTTAAACCACCTACGCCCAGAGGGTTGGTGGGATTAAGATTGCCCCGAGATGCTAAAATTGTTGATTTTCCATTGTGTGTTTCAATGAGCTTTGTTTTCGCACCTTTTCTGCTTCCCGACGCTCTGAGACGGCCCAATAGCACCCCCAAGACGGCCCCAAGAAGCCCTAACTAAGACAGCCCCAAGACGACCCAAGACGGCCCCCAATACGGCACAAGAGGGCTCCAAGACGGCCCAAGAGGGCTCAATGACGGCACCAAGAGGGGCCCAAGAGGGCGTCAAAACAAATAAAACAATCAAGTGGTTCGCCCCCAGAAACCCCAGGGGGCCCCAAGAGTGCCCCAAGATGCCCCCAGGCCCTCCAAGATGCCTCCAAGACGCCCCAAGCAGCCCCCAAGAAGCCACAAAAGAATATACCCCAAAACTGCCCCCAAGAGGCTTCAACACTGTCTTCCAGAGACCCCCGAAAGGCGTAACATGAGATCCAGACACACATACATTCGGCACCACTTGATGCATATTGCCGACATGCCTCTAAAGGGAATTTGTTTGCTGACACATTAGGCATACTGACGACGCGCCTCAGGTGGTACCCGATCGGAACTACTTGAGGCATACAACGGGCGTGCCTCAAGTCGTACTTATTCGATACCACTTGAGGCATACTGCAGACATTACCCCAGTGGCCCAGAATTTGAGATTGTCGCGCTTTCGGTCCGCCGCCGCTCCACGACGGCCCAGGAGCCTCCAACAACATCCAATGTCCACGAATCCCGGCACGGTGGCGGGATGGGCCGACGGCCACTAGATATACACCTATATTCAAATAAGGACTTATATATAATAGTTCACGCGCCAGGGCTGGTCGCCGCGGGTCCGCATCGAACAGCGCACGCGCCGCGGCTCGTCGCCGTGGCTCCGCCTCTGGACGCGGCTCGAAACAAGTGGTGCCGCCTGCATAACTCGCACATTCACGCACGAGAAAACAGCGAGTGTCATCACTCAAGTTCCCAATCATCAGTATGCGCGGAGATAAAAAAACAATGTGGATGTGTTAAGCTAACACAATGATAAGCACGATGCGCGAATATATACAGTGTCAAGGTATGGTGTGCAACGATAGAAACATATGTAAGGCAATATATGGCGCTCACAAGTATATGCGTGAATAAGGAAGCGCCACGATCGAGGGCGCGAAGATAAAAGCACCTCCGCCGTCACCAATTGACGCGGCGGCCCAGTTCCGGAACCGCGCCCCCGCGGGCCAAGTCGCACCCCCCGTCTTAATATCGGTTCATTGGTTTAGGCAAATATTGTTATAATATTGATAACAACGTTACCCTGTAGCCATATTTTGGCTCAAGACGGGGCCATGGCCGAGCCTCCCCGCCCGTCGCAGAGGGCCAGGCCGTCATCGGCCGCGTCCACGGCTCGCCCGCGGGAGCCCCAGCGCGCGGCCCCGCGCCCGACGGCGAGCCCATGCGCAGCAGGAGAGCCCGCCTCGCCCCAGCAGGAGCCCCCGATGGTCACCATCACAAAGGAGGAGTACGACAGGCTGCACGCCGTGGCAGCCAGCAGCGGGATCAGGGAGCATCAGGAGCCCGCGCCGCGCCTGCTGGCTGGCCCCAAGTGGGGCTGGCGCAATCGCCCCTCCGACGCCGTGGACAGCGCCGCCCCGCCCGCCTGCGCCCCGTGGCCGAAGGCGAAGCCGATGCCAGGTCGACGGGCTGGAGGCGGCCAGAGTGGCACGGCCAGTGCCGCGGCGACAGCAGACAGTTTTGTGGCGACACCACCGAAGCCGAAGTGGGCTAGTGGAGGTGGCCGTGAGGACAGCAAGCCGACGGAGGAGCACGACACGGGCGCCGCAGCCGAGTACTGCGAGTTCGGCGGGGTGGCGGCGCAGCCGAGTACTGCGAGTACGACTGGCGACTGTGGCGGCGAGGTCGAGCCGAACGTTGGCGACGCTGTCGAAGGCAGTGGCGGCGAGTACAGCAGTGGCGACGGTGGCGTGCACAGCAGTGGCGGCGAGTACAGCAGTGGCGGCGAGTGCAGCAGTGGCGGCAGTGGCGCAGCGAGTACAGCAGTGTACGACACGTGCGAGCACAGCGGCGAGTACAGCAGCGGGGCGCTCACGGCTGGGGCGCGGGCGACACGGCCCACGGGCGCCGAGTACGACGACCACGGCTGGGACGAGGGCGGCACATCCCACAAGCGCCGTCGTCAGCACAGCATGGACGACGATGCCAAGGTGCCGTGGCTCAAACAGCAGCAGAGCAAGGTGGAGGAGTTGCTCAGCGATGCGGGCGTCATCGTCATGAAGGCGGTGCAGCACGCAGGCGAGGAGCACGTGGCCCCAGTGCTGCTGGAAGACGAAGTGTCGGGGATTCCACCTACCGTTCGGACGGAGAAGATGAAGCGAGGTGGACGACACGTCAGGATCGCGAGGCTCATGGCCAAGCATGTTGCCAATGGTGGCGACCTGAATGCAGTGAGACAGTCGGCCGACCGCAACGTGCACAAGTACATCGAGTGGTTGTTCCAGAATCACTGGAATGAGTTCGAAGAATTCGGCTCAGCACAGGTTGTGTGGGACTGCCTTCGCTGGGGCGCTTCTTGAAACCCTTGTGCCTCTCTCATCCTTGCCTCCCGCCGTCGACGCCGCCCTCGTCCTTGGCATCGCCATCGTCGTCGTCATTGGCGGTCGCGCGTAAGCTGCCCGCGTAAGGTCGCGCGGGGGCGCACTCGTTTGCACGCGGCGTGTCGCGTCGACTGTTTGCGGATGCCATCGCGTGAGGTCGCGCGCCGTCGTCTGTTCAACATCGCGTCGTCGTCGGCGGCGGCGGCGTCGTCGTCGCTCGTCGGCAACGCCCCCCCCCACTCGCCGTCGCCGCCGTCGTCGTCGTCGCCGTCGTCGGTGGCGTCGTCTGCGTCGTCGTCGTCGTCGCCGCCATCGCCGTCGTCGCCACCCCCATCTCCCAGAACAGCCCCTCAGACCCGTCCAGGAGTCCAGCCACACAAGAGTTCCCGAGCCGTTCCCAGCTGTGGTGACGAGGCCCACCCGACGGCCGGAACACCTCGAGCATCGGTCCGATTGGACTCGCGAAACCACCCTGGAGGGGCGGGGGCATGGCCGCTGGCATGAACCGAACCACGATCCTCGAGGATCGCAAGGCGATCAAATCCAGATGTCGATCTGCAAATCTGCAGATCGACATCGGTGTCGATCTGCAGATTTGCAGATCGACATTTGCATCAATACTAAAACCAACACAATGCAAATGTCGATCTGCAAATCTGCAGATCGACATCGATGTCGATCTGCAAATCTGCAGATCGACATCGATGTCGATCTGCAGATTTGCAGATCGACATCTGGAGGCAACTGGTTCGGTACTTGCTGGCACACGCGCATCTGGTCATGTTTGGCGCTCTCGCGCATCGTTCTGTCATCATTTTCAGCGTCCCATCGCACTCGCACCTCGCCTCTCGCACTGCCCCTCATCGCACATCCTTCATCGCATCATGAGTGTTGTGGGCTGCGCCCTGACCGCCGTCACGGGGCCCCAGGTGTGCCCCGCGGGGGGGGGTATGTGTCAACCATCCGATATATCACCTCTCGAAACGCTCCATCAATGGTCCCGAATTGCCCCCGAGCTACCCATATTGGCGTAAAACGCAGCCGCCACCCCCAATGGCCGTGCGCTGCTTCCGCGGGGGCCGTGTCAGTGACAACTGCGTGCGTGGTGTGACGTGCCGTGTAGTGCCGTGCGCGTGCAAACGTTTGGTGGGGATGTCTCGGGCGTCGTGGGATGCCTTGAGTGCGTTTGGGGCGTCTTGGGGCGCCTTGGACATCTTGGGCGTCTTGGGGCGTCTTGGGGCGTCTTGGGCGTCTTGGGGCGTCTTGGGGCGTATTCGTGGACGTATTGGGGCGTCTTGGGGCGTCATGGGGGCGTCTTGGGCGTCTTTGGCGTCTTGGGCATGCTAGTATCGATGACAGCTCGTAAGCTCGACAAATCTTGGGGCGTCTTGGTCGCCCACAGTCCGTATCCATTTTGGCTCGAGCCGAGCGTGGCTGTTACGCCATGTCTCGGCGCGACAACGCGCCCGCCGCGTGCCCCCCGTGCCGCGCATCTGTGCGCGCGGCGGCACGCCTGGTCGCGGCGATGGCCACATACTTGGTGGTGGTTCCGCCTAACGTGGCGGTGCAGCATCACGTGCCACTAGGCGCGTACGTGGCGGTGCAGCCTAACGTGGTATTGCAGCCTCCCGTGGCGGTGATGCAGTCTAACGCGGCGGTGCAGCAGCCTAACGTGGCGGTGCAGCAGCCTAACGTGGCGGTGCAGCATCACGTGCCAATAGGCGCGTACGTGGCGGTGCAGCCTACGGCGACGGCGGGCCCCAGCTCGGCGCCAGCGCCAGGCGCGTACGTCGTGCAGCCTCCTGCTGCTGAGGGCGACGTGTGCACGGCAAAGCGGCAGAAGCACGGCGCGGACAGCAGCTGGCGCTGGCAGCGCCACAGCCACTACGGCACGTACACCGAGGGCAGCGACAACGAGGACGAGTACCCGCGCGGCGAGCGCGGCTGGAGGATTTCGGACGAGAAGTGGGAGCGCGAGGACGAGCGGCAGCCTGGCGAGTACGGCAGTGGCGGCGAGTACAGCAGTGGCGACGGTGGCGTGCACAGCAGTGGCGGCGAGTACGGCAGTGGCGCGCGCGGCCGTGACGACGGCGGCGACTATGGCACGGCCGACGAGGACGCGCACGGCGCGGTCGACTCCAATAAGTGGCCATGGTACGCACAGGCAGCCTTCAAGCGGGCTCGGGGCGGTGGCCGCAAGACGCATGCTACGGCGGTCTACTACGATCGCGAGAAGGGCTCGGGCCACGGCAGCCGTGGCGCGGGCAGAGGCGGCAGCTACCAGGCCGCAGACAAGCGCGACGCCAGCTCCTACCACGCCAGTCGCGCGCACACAGGCCACTGGCGAGATAGCGCGGCTGACGGCTGGTGGGACACGGACAAGGACGGCTGGAAGGACAATGACGGCTGGAAGGACACGGACAAGGACGGCTGGTGGGGCAAGAGCACGCACGGCTCGAACGCCAGGGACACTGACGACAGGACGCCCACGGACGAGGCGAATGGCGCAAAGTATTGGGACAAGGACTACTGGATTGCAAAGGACAATGGCGGTGGGAATGGCAGGCGCACGTACGGCTCGAAGGCCAAGGGCACTGGCGGCAGTACGCCCACAGACGAGGCTAACGGCAAGAGCACCAAGGACAACAAGAAGACAGGCTCGGCTGCCAGATCGAGGGGCACGGGTTCAACAGGCTCGGGCGGCAGCAGCACGCACCTGACGGACAAGGGCGGGACCACGGGCGCGACGTGCACGGTCGCGAAGAACACTATCGCCGTGGATATCGACGTCGAGGCCAAGAAGATCGAGCACAAGCTGGAGGAGCTCAACATCGTTGCCTTCCGCGACTTGGACTTTTACGACTCCACGCTGAACGGCTCCGCCGCCGTCGCCGTCGCCGACGAGCTGGATGCGATGATGTCTATGGAGGACGACCTGGACGTGGGCGCGCTGGACCAGGTGAGGCGGGTCACTGGCGCGTGCCATCATCACCGCCGAGGTGTGTCCATGACCCGTATGAGGTGAGATAGGGCGGGAACGACGATACTGACGATGACGAGGATGACTACGACGTTGTGGGCAGGGTGGGGGAGGGGGTGACGATATGGGACGCTGGCGCGGATGATGATGCCGATGACGGTTGTGGTGAGTGGGGGGAGGGGGGGGATTCGGGGGTAAGGATGGCGGCGAGGGGAACTACGGGTTGTGGCATGCACCTTGGCGGTGGCGGGGGCGCGTCGCACCGCGACCTTTATAAGTCGTGAAGGACTACGGGTGCTTCGGCAGGGACCGCCACGCCAGGCTCGCGCGGATCATGGCCAGGCACGTGGCCGCGGGCGGCGAGATCCATGAGCTGTACGACGCGGCCGACGACGAGATGTTAGCCTACCTCGAGTGGAGCTTCTGGGGCCAGTTCACGGATGCGGGTGGCGGGCACGCCTGGCGCATTTTCACGCTCTGCCGCGCGAGCAGCGCGGCTACTGCTTGAGAAAAAACCGTCAATCAAATCATTTGCGCGCTTGTGCATTGAGTTGCATTGCACTGTCAACATCAAACACCAAAACCAACAGCACACACACACACCAACAAAACACCATGATTTGCATTGAGTTGAATTGCATGCGATTGCCGATAGCATGATTGCATGATAAAACCATAATAGCACCAACAAATACACTCACCAGCCAACACGTGAGTTGCACTGAGTTGCACTGCGTTGCTTCGGCGCACGGCGCCAGCTTCACGCGCGCGCGGCGCCGACCATGATAGCTGCACTGCGCCCGAGCTGATACACCCGCGCACGTTCTACTTCATAGCTTCCCCCATAGTGTGATAGTCGGCGCCTTGCACCGCGCGCCACGCATACATGTAATAGTTGGTGCTGCGCAGCAGAATCTAGCTTACGCGTGCAAGGTCGCAGGGTTTCATGACCTGGCTAATCTTGAGGGCATGCGAGGGTCGTGCGATTCTGTTTGGTTCCAGTCGTGACTGCGCGCGCGCATTTCAGAATTGCCTGATTGGGATCACGCACGCCCACAGATGCCGCGTGCCATGCCAAATTTGCCGCACGAGTACGTGGTAACGTACATTGTGCCCACGCCAATCCAGGGCCCTCTAGCTAAACCCCCTGAATCGCGGGCATGACGCACCTGCCTCTCGCCTCCCCCCCACCCTCAATCCGCAGCCCCCCATGTTAGTATCCCTTCTCACCGTCCTCATCCCTACTCGTCTGTGGGGCCTTATGTATGGTGGAGTTTGCTGCGCTGCATGCGTTGCACTTGCAGGGAGAACCATAGGGGGTGGTGAGGAACCATGGGGCAGAGGGCAGAACGCGGGCGGGGGCGGCAAGCGGTGGTGCGATGGGCGAGGGCACGGGGGGGCATGGTGCGACCGCGCACAGCCGTCTCGCCCGAGACACATCGGGACTGCGCGACTGCTATCATGACACACAGCCGTCTCGCCCGAGACACCGTCACGCGCGCGACTGCGACTGCTATCATGCCGCCGCAGCATCCGTTTGAACCGCCGCCTAATTACTCGCCGCGGCATGGGGGCAACCGCCCGCCGCCATTTCAACGACCGCCCGCCCATCCTCCAATCCAGATTCATCCGCGTCCGAAAGCCAGAGCGCCGTCGCCCGCGATCCTGCAGCTGCGACCGAAAGCGAACCCCGCTTCGCGGGATTCCGCTGCATGGCATGCCTCAGATGCTTCGGCGGCGACCGAGGTCGCGCAGGCAGCGGCGTCGGCGGCCGATACCTCGGCAGGGCCCGATGCCGCGGAGGCAGATGCCGTGGGCGAGCCGAGCCCATCCTCAAGCGATGCCGAGCTTGACGAGCTGCGGATGAGGCTTGACGATCTCGCCATGGAGGAGGAGACTGCGGTCGCGGCCTGGCGCAGGGTTGCGGCGGCCCGTGCTCGGTTTGAGGTCGCCGACACTGGCGGGCCTTGGAGGCAGCTTGGATCGAGCGCGATGCCGCCGCCGATCGCTTGAATGCGGCGACCAGCGCGCTCGAGCTCGCGCGCGAGAGGGCCTTCATGTCCCGCGAGGAAACCATTGCGATGGGCGAGGAGCTCAAGGCCGCGGAGGAGGCGGCGAAACAGGTGTGGTGGGGACCTAAAGACCCAACCGTCAGCAGCTGCGAGCGTTGCATTGTGGAGGAATGCATGGTGGAGGGGTTGCGCGAACGGGGTGTGTCGATATGGTCGGGGTGGCAACGTGCTCCGCGTTTTCGCTGGCGCGGCGAGGCGTCGCTCGAGGCGCGCGCGCCGCTCGCCGTTCGCCGATCGGGATGTGTGCGCACAACTCCTCAACGCACTAATCGGCGTCCGCGTATTGGCTCGCGAGCCGATCGGCGTTCCGTTGCAGCATTATGCGGCTGCGTGCAGACCGCGACGGCTTGCGCTGTCGTGGTCGGCACCTCTGCGCTGAGGCTGGTGTTTGTGTGGTTTCTAAATAATGCATCTGGGACTAGCGTCCGCTTCGCATGTATATCTAATCCCACCAGCCCTCTGGTCGTAGGTGGTTTAAGGAGTTTCCTCTTCCAACCTCCTTCTTCTCCTTCGGGGAGGGGTTTACCCCTCCCCCTACCCCCTCCCCTGGACCTGGACGGGGCGTTCCGCGAGAGGTTGGGATGGCTCCAAGAGCGCCTCGGAGAGCCCAAGATGAGCTCCAAGATGGCTCAAGATAGCCTTATATGCCTCAATATGGCTCCGAAGATTGTCCAAGAGGCCCCAAGACCGCTCCTAGATAGCACCAATAGGCCAAACAGCTCCCCGAGAAGCCCCCCCACGCGGCCAAAATCTTCAAAAAGCCTAAGGAACACTAATGAGTTTCGGCTTCTCGCCTTTTCGCTTCCGATGGCCATCCGATGCCTCAAGATGGCCCCAAGAGGGCCCAGAGCCCCAACAGGGGCCCAAGAGAGCCCCAAGACGGCCCCAGGAGCGCCCACGAGCGCTCCAAGAGCGCCCCAAGAGGGGTCCAGGATGCGATTTTAGAAGCTCTGGAGGGGCAACGCTAACTAAAGCCCCCCTCTTCTTTGATCGACCTCCTTCAAGATGGCCCCAAGAGGCGCCCAGGATGCCCCCATAGGCCCCCAAGGTGGCCCCAGGAGGCCCCCAAAAAGCCCCAAGATGCTCCAAGATGCCCCTAAGAGGCCCCCAAGAGGACCGCAGAGGCACCCCCGAGGCACCCAATACGCCCAAGAGACCCCCAGGACCGCCCTAGGAGACCCCAAAGGCGCCCCAAGATGCACCCAATATGCGCCCAATATATATCCCAAGAGGCTCCGAGAGGCATCCAAAAGACCTTCGGCCCTTTTGCTCGCCCTCCCCCTCCTGCTCATCCTTCCTCCTCCTCCTCCTCCTCATCCTTCTGATCCTCATCCTTCTCCTCCTCATCCTCCTCCTGTTCATCTTCCTTCTCCCCACTCCCTCATCCATCCATCCAGCCTCCTCCGTCTCCTCCTCCCTCCTTCGCGCGGTTCGGCTGTCCCCCTCTGTGCTCCCGCGCTTCCCTGATCACCTCAACTCGCATGGGCGTTGTTTCTGGGTGGGCTGGTGGGATACGCGAAGCGTCTAGATGCGCATGTGCAATGTGCTATGTTCCACACGAATTCGTACACATCCCGTTCACACAACTGTTACACGTGCACACGGAGTACACATACATACGCGTTTATGCATACAAATTTGTGTCTACGACGCCATGGTGTTACACATCGCACATTCACCGCTAATCAACACACATGTACGCGGTTAAACGCTCGTGCAGCATACAATTCATACGTATATAATGTACCACAAGCCGCATGCAGCGTTACGCCTAAGCCTACATGCATGTAGATCAGAACGCCCCGCGTCGACCCGAACAGCTTTGAAGCATGGCCCACGATATATGTAGCAAACAAGCCTGTCACATTCGCGGGCGCGAATGTGCAATGTTTCGCACTGCGACCCAGAAGAGTGGAGCCCCTCCTCTCCTCTCCCCCCCCTCGCGGGGCCAATGATCGCCTCCCGTCTCTCCCGCCCGTCAGGTGGTCGACCTTCGGGTCTTGCCCTCTGGGCTCCACCTGACGGGAATGGGGGAGATGGGGGGGGGGGGGCTGATGATTGGCCTCGCCTTCCGAAGCCGCGGGCTGCTGACAATCGCTGTTCCCCGAGTGTTTTCACAGTTCAGAGGCTCCTTATTGCCCTCGTGGTGCAGGGCAGCCCCTAAGCCCCCCATCACAGGGCGCTGCAGACTGCATGTGGGCCCCACCCTCCCCCGCCCCCCCTCAGCATATGTAGCTGATCCCTAAACAGTAGGCCCTCAGGGTAAAGCTAGAACGCCAGCAGCCATGCAGCAAACTTTACAATTGTATGCGTGCTGGTCAGAATGACCCGCGCGCCTTTTTGACGTCCTGACTTGTGGAACATTGCCCCTCAGAGCATTGACTGGTTGATATATATATATATATATGGATGCCGTACTCGTGCGCTCTTTTTCCGATTGCCCAGCGGCAGACAACGTGCCAAGGAAGCCTCGCGCCGAGACAAGGCGGTGGAGGCCCAACCGTGTCCCCAGGGCAGGGGGGCTCCGACGCAGGCCGAAAAAGGCCCACATCCCAAAGATGAGTTGGGCACTCCCGACAATTCAGTAGATCGAGCAATCCCAAAGGGAGGGGGGACCATCCCAAACGCACACATGTTTTCACCCTCCCCCGACATCTCAACATTGCAAGCCGCCCACACGTATAATACAGCACGTAACTATATCAAAGGCAGATCGGCCATCGCAGAAACAGTCCTTCCCAACAAAACATGTACGCTCACCCCAACCGAAAACCTTTCCCGAATAGACTCCTCCCATCATGTGGGTAGCCCCCGCCCACCCCCGACCCCCCCCAAACTCCTTGGGCTTGGAGGCTCTTCGCGTCACGATGACGTCCGCACGCACCGACCTATACCGACATACCGCTGCAACGCGTGCAACGCATTGCAAATGCTGCGCGAGCGTAAACCACAACCCCCACTCACGGGGCCGCCTCCACCAGCCCGCGCTTGATGGCGTCCTGCAGGAACGCGACCACGGCGTTGTACGCCTGCTTCTCAGAAGACACGTTGCGATGGTCGAACTTCCTTTTAACCTTGTTGCATCCGTCAAGCAAGACGCCATGCGGTAGCTTTGCCGTCCACTTTGACTCAGACCTGCATTTAAACAGCCAGCAGCCATTGGGCTTCTTGAACGACCCCAGCTCGACGGCGTTGCAACTGCTGCCACTGCTGCGCGTATAGCGTGGGATCACCCCTTTGAGTGCACGGCTGCATGTGTGCTTCACCTTGGGCCGAATCGTGGGCTTGAGCATCTTCATGAGGCACGCGGCGCAATGTGCTGGGGCTGGCCCCGCCGCCTCCGTCGCTGACGTCTCCTTCGCCGCCGCCTCCTGAGCTTGCTGCGCCGCCCGCTGCGCCGCCTCCTCCTTCTTTGCCTCCTCGGCAGCCCTGCTCTCGAATATGCCCTTCATGAGCGAACATCCCCGAGTCCACCGCTCCTGCCGCGCTGCCCTCATCCACCGTGCCGAATCCCACCGCCGCACAGTCGCACTGCTTAAGCTGCTTGAGCTCGAGCTCTTCGAGCTCGAGCTCGACGAACTCGTCGAGCGGGAGCGGCTTCTCGAGCCCGATCTCACCATGGCGGCCCGAGGGACCGATTGCAACATGTAATATGCACAAGTGCAAACAGTTGGCCGCCGATGTCGCAACCGATGTTTGAGGCAAAATAGCCGCGGGCGGATGATCTGCCACCCAGTCAGGCGCTGATGGCACTGCGTAGATCGCACCACATATTATTCCCACAGCCCAGCGTAGCGTGACATCAACGTTATCACGCTCGCTCGCATAACATAGCACGGCATCGCATTCATCATTGGCGTAGCACGTTGACACGCGTAGCATAGCGCAGCATATCAGGTATTATGTCGTTGCTGCGGCTGGTGGCGCCCCAGGGCGCGCATGCACGTGTGCAACTCTGCGCTTGCAAATCATGTGCACCACAGCGTTTGCCACAAGCGGTTCTTATCGGAAATATGACACCCAGTAGCTCTGATACGCTCGATCGTGCTTCATAGCGATATCATGTTGACCCGATGTATCCCAAACCATTGGCGTGCGCGATCGCATGCATTAGATGCGCAAAGATAAAGGTGCAAAGGTAACCAGTCGCGAAGAGTGAATGCACGCCCCTAACACACGACCCACACATCCCTAAAGCATGGTCATTGGAACAACACTAAGTTAACACACAGCCCCTAAAACATCTCTAAAGCACGGTCCTGAAACTTCCCTAAAACACTGCCCCTGAAACATCACTAAGGTAAAACGCAGCCCCCAAAATATTACTGAAGCACCGCCCCTGAAACGTCCCTATAGGGCACGGCCCCTGCAGCATCCCTAAGGTAAAACACAGCCCCTAAAACATCACTAAATCAAGGCCACTGACACATCCCTAAAGGACGGCCCCTGCAGCACCCCTAAGTTAAAACACAACCCCCAAAACATCCCTAAAGCATTGCCCATGGAACATCCTTAGCACGGCCCACTGGAACAACCCTACAAGGTAAAACACAGCCCCCAAAACATCCGCAACTCACTGCCACTGAAACTTCGCTAAATCACAGACGCAGCCACTAAAACATCATTAAATCATTTAGCCTGAATCATCACTCAAGCACGGCCCTGAAACATCCCTAAGGTGAAGCACAACCCCCATAACACACCACTAAAGCACGGCCCCTGAAACTTCCCTAAAGGTACGGCAAAGCACCAAAACATAAGGTAAAGCACAGCACATAAAACATCCCTCAAATCACGACGCCCACTAAAACATCATTAAATCATTTAGCCTGAATCATCACTCTACGGCCCTGAAACATCCCTAAGGTGAAGCACAACCCCCATAACACACCACTAAAGCACGGCCCCTGAAACTTCCCTAAAGCACGGCCCCTGAAATGCATAAGGTAAAGCACAGCTAAAGGCCCCTGAAACATCTATATAAAGCACAGCCTCTGGAACATCCCTAAAGTGAAACATAACTAAAGCACGGCTCCTGAGCCATCCCTAAAGCACTGCCCCTTCAACATCTATGCTGTGAAGCGCAGCCCCTAAACCACCCCAAAGCACAACCCCCTGGCGGTGGGGCGGGGTTTGGGGTGTGGGGGTGGGGGGGGGGGGTGGGGGGGGGGGGGGGGGGGGGGGGGAGAGGGGGAGGGCGGAGGGGGAGAGGGAGTTGGCGGGGAGGGGGGAGGGGAGGATGGAGAGTGGTGGTGGTGGTGGTGGTAGGTGGGTGGGTGGGGTGGGGGGGGGTGGGTGGTGGGGGGTGGGGGAGGGGGGTGGTGGTGTGTGTGTGTGTGTGTGTGTTGTGTGTTGTGTGTGTGTGTGCGTGTGTGTGTGTGTGGTGTGTGTGTGTGTGTGTGTTGTTGTGTGTGTGTTGTGTGTGTGTGTGTGTGTGTGTGTGTGTGTGTGTGTGGCGTGTGGTGTGTGTGTGTGTGGTGTGTGTGTGTGCTGTGTGTGTGTGTGGTGTGTGTGTGTGTGTGTGTGCGTGTGTGTGTGTGTGTGGTTTGGGGGGGGGGGGGGGGGGGGGGAGAGAGAGGGTGAGGGTGGTATGGGTGAGTTGGTGGCGTGGGTGGGTGGGGCCATTCCCACCAGCCCTCTGGGCGTAGGTGGTTTAGGGAGTTTCCTCTTCCAACCTCCTTCTTCCCCTTCGGGGAGGGGTTTACCCCCCCCCCTACGCCCTAGGGTATTTTTTCGCCCAAGACGGCTCCATAGCGCCTCGGAGAGCCCAAGATGAGCTCCAAGGTGGCCCAAGATAGCCGAAGATGCCTCAATATGGCTCAAGAGGTCCCAAGACCGCTCCAAGATAACCCCAAGAGGCCAGATAGCTCCCCAAGGAGCCACCCCCCAATATGCCAAAATCGTTCAAAAACTTAAGGAAACACATTATTTTCTGCTTCTCGCTTTTTCGCTTCCGATTGCTATCCGAGGCTTCAATATAGCCCCAAAAGAGCCCAAAAGGGCCTTAAGATGAGCCCACGAGAGCCCCAAGACGGCCCCAAGAGCGCCCAAGAGCGCTCCAAGAGCGCCCCAAGAGGGGTCCAAGAGGCGATTCTGGGGGCTCTAGAGGGGCAAGGCTTGATCGATCTCCTTCAAGATGAGGCGCTCCTAGGAGGCCCCCAGAGGCGCCAAGATGGCCCCAAGATGGCCCCAAGCGGCTCTCAAGAAGAGCCTCCGAGAAGCGCCCAAGTGATATCCCAAGAGGCTCCGAGATGCATCCACAATACCTGTGGCCATTTCGCTCGCCCTTCGCCTCCTCCTCCTCCTCCTCCTCCTTCTCCTGCTCCTCCGTCCTCCGTCCTCCGTCCTCCGTCCTCCTCCTCCTCCTCCTCCTCCTCCTCCCCCTCCTCCTATTCATCATCCTTCTCCCCACTCCCTCATCCATCCATCCAGCATCCTCCGTCTCCTCCTTCCTCCTTCGCACGGTTCGGCTGTCCCCCTCCTTGCTCCTGCACTTCCCTGATCACCTCAACTCGCCTGGGCGTTGTTTCTGGATGGGCTGGTGGAGATACGCGAAGCGTCTAGAATTGTGCGTGCGGCCATGCTGGGGGCATTTGTGTGTGCAGCCTGGTTGGGGGAATTTGTGTGTGCAGCCAAGCTGGGGGCATTTGTGCGTGCAGCCTGGCTCGGGGCATTTCTGCGTGCATGGAACACTGCCTCACGAGTTTTCTCTTCCACCTCCACCTCCCATCATCCAGAGGGGAAGAGGGGGGAGGAGGGAGGGGAGGGGGGAGGGGGAGAGGGGGGAGACGGGGGCGGTGGCTTGTAAGTCTATGTTCCAATCAGAGCCCACGAGTATCCATCATACGGCTTACATACTAAAACGTCTTCTCATCACAGTATAGGCGAATGAGGCGAGATGACGCGGGGTGCTGCTGAGGGCTCCATACAGGATTGTAACATCGCACCAGGTGCGTCGGCCGACCCTCAGTGAGTTCGAGATGCTGGAACGCTCGCAGAGAGGGACGCTGCCCTGAGGCCATGGATCGGGGAATGTGAAAAAGGGGAGGGCGGGTGGACAAGGATTACAAGGAGGATGCGGGAGAGAAACGATGGTGACAACACCAAGCCCTCACCCCCCAGTGCAGCAAGCACTTATAAAATTCTTGACGCTTTGCGTATCCCCACCTGCCCATCCAGAAACGATGTCCCCTCTGTCGGGAGAAGGAATGACGGGACGCACATAGACAGCGCGAGCGTGTGACTGGTCATGCTGCCGCTGCTGTTGCTGGTGATGCGCGTGCTGCTGGTGCTGGTGCTGATGTTGGTTATCTTGCTGCTGGTGCTGCTGCTGGTGCTGCTGGTGGTGGTGCTGCTGCTGATGCTGCTGTGCTGCTGGAGTTGCCGCTGGTGCTACTGTTGATGGTGATTGTGCTGTTGTTGGTGCTGCTGCTGATGGCGCGGCTTCTCGTTCTGATGGTCCTGCTGCTGGTGTTGCGGGTGCTGCTGCTACTGGTGCTACTGCTGGTGCTGCTGATGGTGTCGCTGATGGTGCTGCTGGTGACGGCGGCGGTGCTGCTGGTGCTGCCGCCGCTGCTAGTGCTGTGGCTGGTGGTTGCGGTGCTGCTGCTGCTGCTGGCGCTGCTGATGCTGGTGCGGGCAGTGATGGTGGGAGCAAATTAGGTTAACGACCGCCTCGGGAGCGCGTTCTCGATCGGACTTTTGGAGAGGTTGCCCTCTTGGGGCACTATTGCGGGTCTCTTTTGGTAGATCTTGGGGCCCTCGTAGACATCTTGGGGCCGTCTTGCCTATGCTGTTCAAAAAGAAAAGGGCCATTCGGATCCCACCCCCCACCCCCCCCATCAGAGGCTCAGAAAGGGCGCCCTGAGGCACTCACGGGCCGTCCTTGGAGTGCTGGCGCTCTGGCTGTTTGGGGTTCCATTGTGGAAATCGTGAGGTATCAAGAGCCAATGGAAAGCGATACGACCAGAATGCAATGACAGACATGTGTTATTTAGGTGTTGGAATTGCTTTTCCGATGGCTCGAATGCCACTTGGAATCATCTTGGGGCCGTAGCTTGGACAATCTAGAATCTTGGATGCGAATTCCAATTAAGCTCTCTGAGGCCACCGCAACCTTGGGCCGAAAATTGACAATCTGCCCCCTTCCCTCCCACCCACCTACCTCCTCCCCCCCCTTCCCACCCCCCGCCCCCGCCCGCCATCCCCCCGCCCACCCGCCCACCCGCGCACGCACAACACACACGCACACCACAACGCATACACGCACATCTACACACTTTTCCCCGAGGAGCGCACCGTGCTTCACGCGCGAGACACACCTACACACACCCCTTCCCTCCCCCCCCGCCCCAGACCCAAGGGGCGTTGTATAGGGGCACACACACGCGCGCACACCGCGCACCTCCCCCACCCTTCCCCGAGCAAGTGAAGGAGGAAGCTGTGGCGGAGAGAAGGAAAATTACGCTAAACCACCGCAGCCCAAAAGGGCTCGCGGGATGATCTGACGCCTAGCAGGGCAAACGTGACTTATCGATTGTTAACTCGCGCGCGCGCGACATTTGTGGGCGCTGGCGCGTGCGCCTGCATGTGAATAACATATGTGCTTGTCATGACATGCCATTCTAGTTATGGGCACTGATCTCGAGCGCGCGCGCTTCCATGACATATTTCCCTCAAGCAATCGAGTCATTCACGCTGTATGCTAGGTGCAGAGTAGGATTTGAGAATGTCCACTCCTACCAAGCTCATCGCGGAGCTGGCCAACCTCCCCAAGTTCTTTGAGGAGCAGAAGCAGTGCAACCTCGACTCGGATGCCATGTCTGAGTTGATGCGCGCGCAGGCAACGTGCATCAGCGCAAAGATCAGGTCGCTCATTGAGTGCGACTTACGATCCGCAACGGAGTTGACTAAGGCCGTCCACGGCGTCGGGTGGGACAAGGAGACAACGGCTAAGTTGGCTACGCTGGTGAACGAGATGAAGAACAAGCTCGAGGATGGGAACCCTAACGCAAGGCGGCCGAACCAAAAGTGCTCATCATTCAACATGTACTTGACTGATATCGAGTACACGATCCTCGCGGACAGCATGACGCCTTGGTCTGCTAAGTTCGCAGTTGTGAAAAAGAGGTGCCTCTTCATCGGGCTCCTCCTGCCGAGTGAGAAGACGAAAGGGCACATCTTGGAGTGCATCTATGTGGCCAACGGGCTGCCGCTGGAGAAGGGGAAAGATTGGTTCGCCCATTTGAATAACATCAAGGAGGCGCTTGCGCCGCTGGGCACTGTCAAGTACCCATTTGAGTTTATGACAGAGTTTCCGCTTTCGCCCAAGGATCTCCCGAGTGAAACCTACAAGCATGCATACGAGACGGACCCGCCGTCGATGAAGGAGTACCGCGAGCTGACGTTCGGAACAGTCCGACAGAGCTCGACCGCCTATAAGCGCGCGCATACGGGAGCTGAAGAAGCGGAGTCGCAGCTGGCCCTCAATAAGAAGAGCCCGCCCATGCTGAACCTGTGCGCTCCATCCGCAACCGACCCCAATCAGTTCATGGCGGAAGCCTGCAGGCAGATCGGCGCCCAGATGCTCCTGCAGGGCATGATGAAGGGTCTCCCTAGCACGAGTGCAGGCATGGACCCGTATAACATGCTGCAGTGCTTCCGTTCTTCCGCCGACGCGGGCGCGTCGTCGGCCTCGCACCTGCCCGAGCCGAAGGGCAGCCGCTCCGCCGCCGAGCCCACTGGAGCGGCCGAGCCCAAGGCTGGCGTCCGCGCCGACGACAGCGCTGGAACATTCCCCATGCCTCCCCCAGCTGTCGACGAGAAGGCTGGCGCCTGCGCCGACGACAGCGATGCGAGCGAGGAATCTGCTGCGGAGCGCTTGCGCACGAAGGCGACAGGCAAGGGCAAAGCGGCTGGCCGCATGCCGCGCCCCGCAGCTTCGGCCTCCGCTGCAAAGCGCCCCGCATCGGCCGCCCCTTGCGACGCCGATCCGCCACCGATGAAGAAGGCGAAAGAGGCCAAGAAGGGCGGCGTCACAGAGAGTGATTTGCCAAAGGGCTTCAAGCTCAATCTGAAGGAGTTTCTCTCCAAGAGTGTCGCAGCAAAATACCCGTCCAAGGGCGCATACACCTCCAAGCTATACGCGGAGGGTGGGAAGCAGGCCAGGGATAAACAATTGAGCTCGGACGATGTGAAGCTCGCCCAGAAGGTCGCGCACAGCATTGGCTCATCTTTCTGGGCCAACTGTGGCTTGTAGGGGCGTGTGCGCCGTTGCAGGAGCTCGCAGCGCTAAATACTAGGCAACGATTGCATTCGTGCACGCGGCGAGTGCACGCGTGCAGCCGCGCATGCCGTATCTTTTTGCGATGAAACATTGCCAACCTTATTATTTCTCTTTCCCCCGCTCTTTCTCTCGCTCTCTATCTCGCTTTATCTCGCATTACGTTCACCCGCCATCATTCCCAATCTTGCCATAGCGTTCACTTTCTATGCTATCCTTTTCCGCCACCACTCCCCCTCTATATGCCCCACGCATATTTATATACATATATATATATTTATATCCCATCTCTCTGCCCAATATCCTTACATATAGGCCCTCTCTATACAAAGAGCCCTTTCTCCTCGAACACATCCCATCACACTCTCTCTATATATAGCTCTCTTTCTCTCTCTCTCTCTCTCTCTCTCTCGCGCTCGCACGTTCTCCCTTTCGCTCCATTTCATTCTCCCTCGTTATCGTGATCTCATTCCCCTCTATATCTCTCTCTCTCTCTCTCTCTCTCTCTCCTGTCACACCTCCCGCCTACCCCTTCTCACCTGCATCCGATTGTCTCCCCAGCCCTCTGATTATCCATCCATCCACCCGCCCGCCCTTTCAGCCTACCAGCGTCGTCGCATCGCCATCCCCCGCACGCCGCGCTACCACCGTAAGATGAGAGCGGCTATTGTAGGATGACATATTGTGTTATTATTGAGCTCTTCACCGATGGAAATCCGTTGATCGTGTCGCGTGGCAGACTGTGGGTTGCGCGATTCTCGCGCGCCCCTGCCCCAGCCCACGCCCATCCCGATCCCATGATGCATCGCAGTTTGGCTCTGCGCTCGCTTAGCGTTTAAGCTGCTGCGCGCGTGGTTGCGGACTGTTTGAGATGGTGCGCTCGGAGATGGAGAAAATGCTGCAGAAGCAGCTGACCACCGTCAGGAAGGAGAGGTCGACGGCAGAGAGGCAGCTCGGAACCCAGAAGGTGTACTTCCTCAAGAAGATGCTCACGCAGCAGTCGACCTTCTTCCTTCAGTCGCTGTCGCGCGTCAGGGCCAACGGCCTGCCGACGGTGGAGTGCCAGAAGGTTGTGAATAAGTTGGTCGGGTCAATCATTCCCAAGCCAGAGACGAGTGAGGTCGGCACCCAGACGGACTTGAGGCTGTCGCAAGGCATTGAGCCCGCGAGGCTGCCCAAGCCGCTGACGGCGTTGGATGAGGTGTCGGACTCGAGCTGTGATGGGGACAGCGAGCAGCTGGGGTCGATGTCGGAATGAGCGCAGCTAGAGGCATGTCTTAGCCCACAGATTTACTGCCGTTGTTGCAGTACAGCCCGTTTTACTGCTGGGAGGGGAGATCCCAGAAAATGTGTTCCATCATTCGCACGCGTGCGTTTAACCGCGTCTAAATCCGCCACCGTGCCGCGAGGCGCGGAGTGGGAGTGCCCTCATGCCCCTTGTCAAATCCTCCGAGCCTCAGTCCTCAGTCCTGTGAGGAATCATTATAAAGGGGACCAGAGCCTCAATTTCCAATTCTCTCGGGCCTTCCCGCGGTTCACCTGGGGCTTCTTGCAATTTCCCGCGTGATTGTTTCGAGCTCAAGCGGGCCCCGAGACGGGCCAAGAAAGCACCAAAGAGGCCCCGAAGACGGCCCAGGCCCCGAGACGCCAAACGAGCGCTCCACGACGCCCAAAATGGCCCCAAGACGGGCCCAGAGGCCGCCCGCAGACGGCCCGCCTCCAAGAGGCTTCCCAAGAGGGCCCCGAGTGGCTAAACTTGTTGATTGCCCCTTGTGGTTTTCGATGTTGTGTTTTTGCTTTCTCGCCTTTTCGGCTTCCCGACGCTCTGAGACGGCCCAAGCCCCAAGAGGCCCCAAGGGGCCCCCAAGACGGCCCGACGACGGCCCAATACGGCCCCAAGATTGCCCATTATGGTTCCAAATACAACCCAAGAGCTCTTGGAGCCCTAGGGCTCCAAGACGGCACCAAGAGGGGCCCAAGAGGGCGACGAACAATTCAAACATTCAAGTCGCCCCCAGGGGCCCCAGGGTGCCCCAAGGCCCCCAAGACGCCCCAAGCAGCCCCCAAGGCCCCCAAACGACCTTGCAGATGCCCCAAAACGCCCCCCAAGAGGCTTCAAAACTGCCTCCCAGAAACCTCCGAAAGGCTTAACACGAGACCCAGACACACATTCGGTACCACTTGAGGCATATTGCCGACATACACGTTAGGCATACTGACGACGCGCCTCAGATGGTACCCGATCGGAACTACTTGAGGCATACAACGGACATGCCTCAAGTTGTATTTATTCGATGCCACTTGAGGCATACTGCCGACATGCCTCCCTCGGTCCAGAATGTGAGATTGTCGAGCTTTCGGTCCACCACCGCCCCGCGACGGCCCAAGCGCCTCCAACGCCATCAAATGTCCACGAATCCAGGCACGGTGGCGGAATGGGCCGAAGGCCATTATATAACCAAATTCAGTTCCGCGCATGTATGCACGCGTGTCGTATGAAGCGATCGCCCCACGCACCGCGCGCCGATCAAGAGGCGCACGCGCCACCGTCCTCGCCCTGGCCCGAGCGACCAGCGCGCCCTTGCGCGCGTGCACCCCTGGCTCATGAAGCGCGCGGGCGCTGACCTTAATGAGCTGCATCGCGATTCTTACGTTTCGCAGCGGGGGCTTGAGGCGATTCTGAAAAGGGTGAGGGCGGACGGGCTCCCCAGCGCGAGCAGCTCGCGCTCGCAGCTCCGAGCCCGCCATGCGTTCACTAGTGAGCCAACGCCATACGGCCCTGTGGTGCAGCCGATGGAGCTCACTCTAGAGGACAGGACTGTTGGAATTGCATTTGTCAATCACCCGTTTGCCCTCTTGGATCGTACCGTTCGGGAGTGCGCTCCGTTCAGGCAAATTATGAAGGCAAAGTTGGCGAAGTTCCCCAGCTCCCCGAGTACGCCGTGGAGGCTCATCATATACTTCGACGAGGTCAGCCCCACGAACCCACTTGCATCCAAGAAGGACCCACGCAAAGTGCAGAGCTTCTACTGGACGTTCGCTGAGTTTGAAAATCTTGTTCATCGGGAGGAAATGTGGTTCATTGTTACATGTACTCCGTCGCTCATTGTCGAGACCATGGACAGCGGCATGTCGCAGTTAGTCAAGCATGTACTGAAACACATGTTTTTCAATGACGAGTCTCATCACCTGACGAAGACAGGCATTTGCTTGGATTTGCGCGAGAGCGGAAACGATACCAATGATTTCACCAGGCTCTTTGCGCGTCATTACGGGACATTGGCTGACTTCAAAGCTATCAAGGAAGTCCTCGGTAGCATGGGCCACCGAGGCATCGTGCCATGCCCTTTGTGCCGAAACATCGCCAAGGACGGTAGATTCGGGCACCTCCCGTTGGACAATTTGGAGTGCCACCTTTGGGAGCCGCACTCGGACGCTTCTGTGCGAAACTTGCTGGGAGAACTGATGGTTGCAAAAACTGTTTTGGGTAAGACTGCTCACGCAGAGTTGGAGACCAGGAAAGGGTTCCACTACGGGCCCCACTACCTCACTGCTGATGCCGCCATGAAGCCAATCAGCACCACCATGTACGATTGGCCGCACATATATTTCATCACTGGGCTTTTCGAGTACGATCTCGATGAATTTATGCACAAGGCCAAGGCGGCTGCGGGGAGGAACAAAAAGGGCCTGGTGGAATACACAGACCTGCACGCGTACATGCAGCAGTGGACGTGGCCTCGGGAGTACAAGAGAACGGCTGAAATCTTCGAGACCAACAAGCTGGCCGCCACTGCGAGCGAGCAGCTGTCAGCGACACCAGTCGTACAGAGGTACTTCTCCAACGTGGTTGCAAAGGAGGAGAGCCTTGCCGCCCTCCACGGTGCAGCGGAATCAGTTTCGCTCTGTTGTGAGAGCATAGAGATGCTGCAATGCGCATCGCGCAAACAGGTGTCCGCGGTCCAGCTGCATGATTGCATCATGAAGCACTTGCATAAGTTTCGCGACGTGCACGGGCGAGGGCCCTGGCAATTCAAGCACCACCAGGCTGCTCATCTCGGTCCGCAGTACCGAGATTTCGGTTGCCTTTTCGACACGTTCGTCACCGAGCGAAGGCATAAGGACCCGAAAAAGTTCGCAATGAACCGCCAGTCGAGAGGCATATACTACACCAGGGGTCTCATGGAGGAGCTGTGCTGCCAACATTTTGCAGACCTTAAACAATTCTCGACGCACGTAAGCGGCAACTGGAGTGCGTTGCCGAAGGCGTTGCGCATGCCAGTGGGGGAAATGTTTCCGCGCGCAGCCAATATCGAGATATCTGGCACTTTCGTTGCCGAATCGGGCGCGAAGTTTAGCAATTTGGATGTCGTCCTGCTTGGTGGCGACAGGCGCCGACAGTGCGGGCAAATCTGGTATCATTTCTGCGTTGACGGCACTTACTGGACGTGCATCTCCATGTGGGAGTTTAGAAAAGCAGACGGCCGATATGCTAAATATAAGCGGGCTGAAAAGCCAACCCTAGTCTTGTCTAACGAGTTGCTGGCCCACGGAATTTGGCGATCAAGCGCCGACGGGGCTGTTGCAGTTATATGGCCGCTGCATTATATGTTTGCATGCGGTTTGATGTAAGTCGATGCGCTCTCACGCTCTGTGCCTCGTGAGATCCCCAACCGCACCACCACAAACGACGAGCCCAGAAAATCTTCAAATCCGTATGGTATATTCGGTTCCCGAGCAATTATGTTATCATCGGCGCACACAACATCGAAGTGTGAATCCAATCAGCCCGTTCCCTTTTCCAACGAGGTTTGCCTTCCCTGCGTCTGGGCGGGCTTACCTGCGAGGAGTTCGAACGTCCTTGATGGCTCGAGATGGCTCCAAGACGGCCTCAGAGAGCCCGAGCTTCCAATATGGCCAAATATACTTCAAGGTGGCTCGAGATAGCATCCGACACGAACCAATACGGTTTCAAGTGCCCTCCAACCCCCCGCGTTCAAACCCACAGAGGCCAAATTTGCACCAACACCAAAGCAAAACAAATGTTTTTTGGTGTGTTCGCTTTTTCGCTTCCGATGGGCTCTTGAGGCGTCAAGATGACCCCGAGATGGCCCAAGGGGCCCCAAGAGGGCCCCAATGGCGCCCAAGAGCGCGAGAGCGCCTTTTTTGGAAGCTCCTAGGGGTGGGTGGGTGGAATTAAGCCCCCCTCTTTTTGAACAATGGTGGCCACTGCTCCAAGAGGTCCCCTATGCCACCAAAAAGAATTTAAGCTCCCCCCCAAGACCTTCCAAACGAGCACCACATGGCCCGAAGATCCCAATACCTCCGAGAAAACGCTTCCTAGGCGGTTGTTACGCTGCCTGATTTCACTACCACCGTCAGCACCTGCATCAATAGCAGCATCACTACAACCACCAGCAAGAGCACTTGGCAGCAGCGGTAGCACCAGCAACACCGCCACCACCGTCAGCAGCAGCACCAGCAGCAGCACCTAGCAGCAGCAGCAGCAACAGCACTAGCACTATCAGCAGCACCAACATCACCACCATTAGCAGCAAATGCATTAGCAGCAGCACCAGCAGCACCAGCAGCACGATAACCATCGCCAGCATCAGCCAGCACCAGCAGCACCAGCAGCAGCAGCAGCACCACCACCACCACCAACAGCAACACCAGCACCATCAGCAGCACCACAGCAGCGCCAGCAGCATCACGAGAACCAGCAACACCAGCAGCACCCGCAGCAAAACTACCAGAAGCAGCAGCACCACCAGCACCCACAGCACCACCAGCGGCAATGACACCAGCAGCAGCGCCAGCAACACCTGCCCAGCAGCAGCAGCACCACCAGCACCAGCACCAGCAGCAGCGCCAGCAGCACGAGAATCAGCAACACCAGCAGTAGCACCAGCAGCAGCAGCAGTGCCAGCAGCAGCAGCAACAGCACCAGCAGCAGCACCCGCACCCTTCGCTACCAGAGATCTCCCCAATTCAACAGTAGTGCCCGCGCTGTTTCACTATGGATGGGCTGGTGGGGATACGCGAAGTGTCAAGAATTTCGTTTAAGTTAGCATTGAAATTATAGGCGCGAACAACAGAAACAGAAATTTAATCAGGTTAACATCATGCGCACGAATGTAATTACAACCTGCGAAAATCTTGTTCCGAACATGGAAATATACGAATCCAGATTGCACGCTGAAAAAATCGACCTCCGAACATGGAACTCACAGAAAACATGTTAGCAAAATCGCAAACAGTTTGGAACCAAAACCATTGAAATTTAGAACCCACTGGCTACTTACGGGCTACTTACGGGCTACTTACGCGGCTACTTACGGACTACTTACGGGCTACTTACGGGCTAGTTACGGGCTACTTACGGGCTACTTATAAGTTACTTATAAGTTACTTATAAGTAGGCCGTAAGTTCATAAGTTACTTATAACTAGCATAAGTACTTATAAGTACCCCCGCCGCGCGCAGCACAACGACCCCGGGGCCCGTCCATCCGTCTCGCCTCCGGCCGAGGGCGTCGGCCCTCGATGAGATGTGAGAGAAATGCCTCCAGACGAAAACCCATTGACCGGGAGTGAAGGTCTGAACGTTCGGCGCTTTGGCTCTCGAGGCACGGCTTATCTTCTCGCGCGAAGTGACCTCCATGGCGAGCCTCCGGGCCGCCGTTCTAACCTCTTGCGCCCGCGCAAACTCAGCTCCCGCTTGATCCTGCTCGGAGGGGGGACGGACTGCGTCTTGCCATCCAGGCAACCCCTTATGATCGTCACTCAGAATGTCATGAGGGAGTCGGGGATTTTCTCCGAACACCAACTGGAGGGGTGAGAACCCGCCACGGTGCCAGTAGCGGTTCTTGTGTGCCACGAGCTCGGTGATCAGATCGTCCAATTCCTGGAGATCGGCTGGGAGGAATGGTCCTGACTCCAGCTCGGCCTTCACTCTGTCCTTCGCCCATCCGCCGTGACGTTCCACCCTGCCGTTTTGCCAGGGGGAGTCCGCGTCGCAGACATGTTGGCACGCCCCCCACTGTTCCATGCCCCGAGCGAACTTGGACCCAAACTCCGAACCTCCGTCGGAGATGACGAAGTGAGGCGCACCAAACGGCCGGATCCAGCACTGAAGGAACGCCGACCAGACAGTGACCGATCGAGCGTCGGCAACGCGAACCACCACCTGCAAGTTGGATCCGTGGTCCACCACATTGAGGTAAGGATGCGTGATCCCTTGGAAGTCCAAGTAGAAGAGATCAACGCCCACGATGTGGTTGAACCGAAAAGTGCGGGGGATGGCCACTCGCCTGTGCGCACCAGTCCTGGCTCGCTCGTCGCACTCGGAGCACCGAAAACCCCGACGAACCCACCTGAGAAGATGCTGCTTGGTGCCTCCTGCTCGCAGGACTCTAATGAACTTACGAATCTCCGGATGACCCATGTTCACGTGGATTTTATACAGCAACCTCTTCTCATCTTCTGAGGGCTCCGGCTCGGGATCCGGACTGGCCTTGGTGGCCTGGGACGGTCCCCGGGTCTCAGGTTCGCCCCCGCTCTCCGCGTCGGAAGCCTCACCTTCCACGTCTTCCGCTCCTGCCTCGGGAAAGCTCCCCTCGACCAGATCCCCCCAGGAAGGACGCTGATGACTCGAGGCCCCACTCCACTGCTCCGAAATCGCTCTGGACACCGCCCTGACAAACTGCACCGGATAGCGCCCCGCCTTAGTGGTGACACTACCGCCTTCAAGTATCGCATGATCGTGATCTCCGAGACAGAGGTGCCCCTCTAGCAACCTGGCGATGTGGGGGTGATTGGTCATGATGCCCGTGGGCTTCTTGTTAAGCCCCCGACCGTCCACGTTCAAACCAAAACGACACATATCGACCCTAAGACGCTTGACTCCTGGCAGAGACAGCACGCACCGCATCACCTCGGTCCTCCACGACGCGGCGTAGAGGGGGTGCTCGAAAGCAAAGTAGCGGCCCCGGGACACCTGGTACTCGGCGATTTCCATGCACAGGGTCAGGTCTCGAAGCCCGGCCAAGACCAGGCGATGCCGATCATCGGGGTCCATGCGATCGCGGTTGAGGCTGTTGATCGCTGAAAACGCACGGCACTCGGAGCGCAACCATATGACCTCGGGAGCCTCCTCCCGAATGACCCTCCAGAGTTCCCTCACGTGACTTTTCCGAGACGCATCCCAACCCTGCTTAATGTCCCAGCTGGCCCGGGCTCCGAGGGGAGCCCCGGACCTCTCCATTTCGGGAGCGATGCGCGGAGGTGAGAAGACCTCCATAAAGGACACCTTGGAGCGACCCCTGGACGGAAAGCTCTCTGGGCCTCCCTCCTCGGAACGATTCGGACCTTCCCGGGAAGCTCTCTCGACCAGCGCTTTCCGAACCCGCGAACTGCGCGACACCTCGTGGTCGTCGTTCCATAAATCTCCGTCGAGCCACTCTTGCTCGATCGGATCCCTGGTCGCGCCCCCGGAACCGAGAGAAGAGGACGAGGGGGAAGAGGGAGGCTGGCTTTTGCCAGCGCTACGGGCGCTGCCAGAGGCCGCACAGCCACAGAAGTGCTCAGTCAGTCCTAGCGACTGCGCCCTCGCGCCTCGCCGAGACTCTCGTGGGGATATCCCGTCCCGGGACGTCACTGCTCGAGACTTCCCGCGTCGCTCACGATCTCCCAACTGGCATCTCCCTCGGCTTCTGGAACGGTCTCGAGCGTCCGATTGGCCGTAGGTGTCGTAGTCTCGATACGGATCGTAGTCGTCGTCGTTGTCTCCCTGGCGGCCGATGGCTGGCCACTCTGACGACTCTCTGGAGGAGGCGGTCCTGGTGGAGGCGGGGGCTGGGGCTCCAGGCTGCCCGAGGCCCCGCTGTTGACCACCCCCAGCTCTCCTTCGGTCGACATCTGGTAGTGTGCGTTCAGGAGATGCACCATCCCTGTCACCGCGTGCCCGATCTGCAGCATCATGTTGCCGAGCTGGCTCACTGACCCCTCGACGTTGCGCAACGAGTCTCCCATGTCGTTGATCCGCCGCTGCATGTCGTCGAAGTTCTCCGCAAGGTCCTCCAGGAACCCGAGGCTCTTCTTGACGTGCACCACGCTCTGGTAGATTTGTTGTAGTCCTTCCTGGACTTGAGTCGGCTGTTCCTGGGCCATCGTCACGACCTCCACCATGCGGTCCACCACTTGCTGGACACGACCGAGCTCTCGAAGACCCTCTGGTAGAGCTCCCAGCTGCCACTGCAGGCTCTGCATCAGCGTGCTGAGGCTGTTGACCGTCGTCAGTGCCGCTCCGCCTGCCTGGAACGCTGGGTCGTTCTGAAGAATCTCCACCGCACGTGCCGCCGAGGATGCTGCCGCCCGGGCTGCTTGCGCAGCTGAGGGCTGTGCTGGTGGCGCAGCTGGACCGACCCCCGCCTGAATCCACGTCAGTCGTTCTCCGCAGCGAGTGCACTTGCTCCCGCTCCCGTGCTGGTTCCCGTAGTAGCGCACCTCGCTGGCCGGGTGAGGGCACTCGTTCGGGCTCACCTTGGGAAACGGCTTGGGAGGTGGCTTGCCGGCTGCTGGACCTGTGAGCTGCCCGGTCTGAGTAGGTGATGCCGAAGCTGCGGCTGCGCCCCCGTCCACCGCCATCGGAGCGGCTGGAGCCCCCGCTATCGGCGGTGGGGGAAGCGGCAGCTCGGTGGCGTCTCGATTCGGACTGCCAACTGCTGCCGCCGTGCCTGGTGTCGCTGTCGGTCCCCCTGGTGCCGTGGGCGGCACTGCTGAAGGCGCTGGTGGCCACTGAACTGCTGCCGCTGCCGCGTTCCAGAACCCCGGACCCTGGAACTGACCCTGCGGTCCGGGTGGTCCCTGGGTGGATGGCCCCGGCGGTGGGAGCGGCTGCGGCATACCCTGATCTACTGTCTGATCGCTGTCCGAGCTGACGCCCGCGAGTGCCACGTTGCGGCGGGCAAGGAACTCCTCGGTGGCCTGCTTCGCCCCTGGCTCCTTCTTCTTTCCGGCAGCCGCCCTGATCGGCATCCAGAGAAGGACCAGAGTCTTCATAATCAACGTCATCCTCATGGCGGCTGAGTGCCGCTGCTAACTGTGAAGGAAGCCTCCGGGTTCGGAGACAAAGTGCTGAAAGCTGATCGCGCAGGCTCGAGCCTAAAGTAGCTACGGACCTCGTGCCTTGGATGGCTTCGAGAGCTCCGAGGCCCCCGTCCCCGATGTCGTAGTCCTCGGCCCTCTTCACCTTAGCTTGTCCAAGAACCCCTGAGGCCTGGCCTGAACAAGCTCGCTGAGCCCGCGGCTGGAAGTGGCCCCCGATCCTCTCAACGACCCGGGCGAACGCCATGTAGATCCCCAGGAACCCCGTGGCCAGGAGTGCACCTACGATCTTCTGAGAGTCCCCGAAGTCCTGGCTCGCTCTGGTCCTGGTCCTGGCCCTTGATCTCCTGAAACGCCCTGGGTGCCTCGCTAAGATGATGACGAGAAGGATGATATACTGCTGCACTGATCCGTCTGCCAGCATCTTCGGTGCCTGCCGACCTCCGAGCTGAAAAGATGAGGGCGACAGAAACGGGTACTTGTTCAGGGCCGAGGCTGGGACCTCCCACGGCCCCGAGACTGCACGCACTATCTCTGCCATGCGGTGCCCAGAACCCAGACGAGTCAAAGTGACCTTGGGCTCTGGAGTGTCCAAACTCATCTCATTCCTCGGCAAGTCAATGACTGCACCCAAGAACTCAAGCAAATTGACGCTGAGGATGCGAGGCACATTGTCCTCGAGCACCGTAGTCTCGACGATGCCGAAGGCTCCTCCTAGGCACATCGGAAAGAGAATCGAGGCGAGCACAGTGGCGGCACCTCCCACCCCGTGCGCCGCCCTAGGCTTGCGATGTTGCCTGGGAATGACTTCGAAGCACATCCCGAGACCGGCCAACGCCTGCGACTCTCGATTCAGAGCCTCCAGTCCAACGAGATCGCTGCCGGCGCCGGGGTCCACAAGCCCCTGCGTCGACCTGGCGACCAGGTAGACGTCGCTGGAGCCGAGCTCGACCTCGGCCTCCTCCCAGCTGGGGCAGGACAGGCTGCACCAGTCGTTGGAGTCTGTCGTGCGCCCCTCGAACGAGTAGCCGTTGAGCACCTTGCGTCCCGAGGGGCCACTCGCTCGGTCTCTGGGAGGGTCTGGGCACTCCCTGCTCCAGTGACCCTTCTTGTCGCAATTCTTGCACCTCGTGACCTTCATGAGCTGCTGGAGCGACAGCTTGGGCTTGGACCCGCGGCCGCGACCTTGTCCCTTTCCTCGTCCTCGGTCTCCCTTCCGGCCCCGCCCGGCAGGATGAGCCCGAGGTTGAGGCTGGACACGATCGCCGCCGGCCTTGCCTCCGAAGTACTCCCTGTCGCGCATCGCGGCCCTCTTCAGCTCCTTGTTCTGCTTCCAAGACCGGTCATTGGTGAGCATGATCAGGGCGTCGTCGACCTGGTCCTCCGTGAGGTTGAGATCGTCGATCTCGGCCAGTAGTGCTGCCTCGTCGAGGTCATCGTCGTATCCCTCATCCTCGTCGCAGTAGTCGTAGGATTCGATCTCGCCGTCGGACTCCTGGTCGCGACCACCGTCACCGCCGTCGACCGGGGCGGAGGGGAAGGAGTGAGCTGCGCTGCCACTGGGTCCTACCTCACGTCCCGGGCCGAAGCCCTCAGTACTGGATGCCAGGTTGGCGCTCGCTCCGCGAGCCCCCGGCAGCAATCGTTCTGACCCGTAGGCGTCCATCTGTCTCAACGCCCACGCCACGTTGTCCTAGTCGAGTCGTCCTTGTGTGAGCGTTCGAAGGTTCTGAGCGCCCTGGGCCGAGAGCGCTGCACCTTCTTATAGGAATAGTCCTTTGAGCTTAGGCGACATCCAGAGGTCGTGCCCCTCTGCCTCTAGCAGCTGGGCCTCGCGCCTGCACACGTAGGCTGTGAGGGTCTCCTTGGCGTCGCGGGTGGCCTCGAAGAGGGCCTTCCTCCCGGCGCGACGGAGATCATCCCCTTCTCGTTCTCCTGCCATGATGTCCATCCGTCCGATGAGGATGTCCAGCCAGCCCGGACCTGAGAGGTCCGCCTCTGGCACGTCGTCAAACTTAGACTGCATCGTCCAATCGAAAAGCTTGAGGAAACGCTCGGCCCGGCGCCAGACTGCCACGTCGGTGTTCTTGTCCCAGCGGCGGACGGCCTTGCGCCACCCTCGGTAGTGCGCCCAGCCGGGGAAGGCGGGCGGGTCCGAGTAGTCCCCGCGCTGCCATCCGCCGCCACTCCACTGCTGGCCTGGCCAGCTCTGGTCGGCCGTCCGCCAGTCGCCAGCACCCCAGCCGCCGGCACCCTGGCTGCCCGCGGCCCAGTCGCTGGTCCAGCGCCGAGCTGCCTCGCCGTTCTTCTGATCCTGCTGCTGGTGGTTCGAGCCATCGCCGGCCGAGCCGGCTGCCGGGGACGCCTGGGTCCCGCAGCCTGGCTGAGCCTGCGACCAGGGGTCCTGTGTGGACCACGGGTCGGCGCTGGGCTCGTTCCAGCCGTTCCACGTCTGCACATGTCGTCCTGCTGCCTGGGACTCCTGAATCTGGTTCTCCCTCATAGTCGTGGCGACTAACTTCTTGACCAGCTCTAGGAGCTCAGGGGTCACTCCTGGCGGCGTCGGTCCTGGGGGCGCCGCGCTGGCCGCGCTCCCGCCGCCCCGCTCACCATCGCCAGGAGTGGTGCCCTTCTCGCCCGTCACTCCGTCGTCGGGCATCTGCCGTGGATCCCCACACTTCCCAGTGCGCTGAGCGCAGCCGCGGCAGTGGCTCGCGAGCAGGGGTCCAAGCGCACCGATCAAGGCTGCCCGCCGCTGCCCATGGCCACCTGCCGGGACCGCGCTCCGCTACCAACTGTGGCAGCAGGAGGAGAAAGCAGATGTTTATCCCTTGAGCCACGGGGCGAATCACGGTCAGAACTAGACTCGCCCTCTAAGTGCTGAACCTATATTTAACGAATGTGCCCATCTATCACATACTCGTGTTTCCCCGTCTCCTTCCCTTCCTCCGACTCCCTCTGCGGGTCCTTCCTCGTCTCCTCCTTTTCCTCTTCCTCTTCCTCCCCCGTCTCTTCCCCCGACAGCGACGGGTCGGCGGCTGCGGCAGCCGGAGGACGTACCCGCGTGCATTCGCGCGGCCAGGGCTGTCAGCTTACCGCCCGAGGTCAAGCGGGCTCGGACGGAGACACCGGGGGCCAGCAGAGGCGGGGAGGCCGAGCCTCCCGAGGCGGCGCCTGCGGACCCGAGGGTCACCTCCTCACCCTCCGGTGGTGGTGTGGTTGATCCTCCTCCCGGCCTCTCGTCCTCCTCCTCCCCTCCAGGCGGTCCAGGCGATCCTGGCCAGGCCAGGAGTATCAGAGTCGGAGTGGAGCGATCGAGGCCCGTGGCCGAGGCTGTTCAAGACCTCGAGGCCCGAGGCCGCCCTCGGTCCAGGTCACCCTTCAGCCACGGATCTGTCGAGGGTTTCTGGGTGGTCCCGGGATCCGACGGCTGGGCCTGGACTCCGCCGGTCCGCGCTGAGCGACTCGACGAGAGCTTTCAAGACGGCGGCGTTTTCGCGGCGAGTCGTGGCGGGGAGGTGTCTCTCAAGAAGCTCAGCCCGGCCGAGAGGGCCAAGTTTGCCATTTCGGACGACAAAGAGTGGAAGGCGATGGGAGGTTCGGGAGCCGTGGAAGTAATACCGCCCAAGAAGGCGAGCGTGGTGCGCGAGCAGCAGCCCGAGAGGATCATAACCTCGCGCATGGTCAGAAGGTGGAAGCCGGTGGAGGGTACCTTTGCTCAGCCGGAAGCAAAATCTCGGTGGTGCGTGCATGGCCACCGGGATCCAGACTCTGGGGCCCTGGCTGTCTACGCACCGACGCCCCAGACGACCTCCATCATGATGTTCCTCCAGATATTGATTAACCTCGGAATGCTGGGCGACATCGCAGACGTAAAGAACGCATTCTGTCAATCCGACCCCATGCGTAGGACACAAGGTGAGATCTATGTTGAGCCCTGCGAGGGTATCAACGTAGAGCCAGGCTCGCTCATTCGGCTTAAGGTCAACGTCTACGGTCTGGACGACGCCCCCATGGCGTGGCGACGGACAGTCGTGGGTTTTCTTGAGCAGCATGGCTTCGTGAGGAGCCTGCTTGAGCCATGCTGGTGGGTCAAGTATGACAAGAACGGAGATATTCTGAACATGATGCTCCTTGAGGTTGACGATTTCATGATCGCCAGCGCCTCTCCGGAGGTCAGGTCATGGATCAGACGGACCCTGGAGTCCCGCTTTAAGTTCGGAAAATATCGCGACTGTCACGACGGCCCAGTAGACTTCGCCGGCCGGCGCCTGTCTTTCGGACCCCAGAAGATAATCGTGGACCAGGAAAAGTACATCTTAGAGGAAGTGAGGGCTTTGTCAGTTGCCAAAGGTCGGATGTCGAAGAAGGACGAACCCCTCGAACCAGAAGAGTTCAAGATGCTCCGCTCCCTCGTCTACAAATTTAACTGGGTGGGCCGTGAGACACGTCCCGAGGCCGCCGGTATTGCTAGTATTTTAGCCAGCAGGTTGAAATCTCCGACCATTTACGACATCCAGTGTGCCAACAAGTTGGTTCGTCACTTGCGTGCGTCAGCGTCCCGTGGTCTGACAATCTGGAAGTTAAATCCCGAACAGATGGCGTTCGTGTCGTTCTCCGATGCAGGAGGCGTGGGTGCCAACATCAACCAGGACGATGACCGGGGTCTTCCAGACGATCCGACCCAGGGCGCGTGGATGGTTCTGACCACAGACCGCTCCGTCCTGGGCAACCACGCCGTCAAGGCCTCCATCATTGGATGGCGCAGCAGCAAGCTGAGAAGGAAAGTGCCGTCGACCCTCGCGGGCGAGACCCAGGCTCTGTCTGCCGCAGTTGCCGAAGTCGAATTCCTTCAGGTGCTTTACAGGGATGTGGTTTTCGGAGACGTCGACGTTCCAGAGTGTAGACGGGCCGCTGGCCCGTTTACCACCGTGCTGCGCCGAGACTGTCAGTTAGGCTCACGTGAAGATCAGATCCATGTGGTCGATGCCAAGTCAATTTACGACACCATGCAAAAAGAAGGCAACGCCAGTGCAAAAGACAGAAGAACGGCTTTAGACCTGGCTATTATCTGTGAAGCACTGGAGAGGGCAAAGGGCAAGGTGAGGTGGGTCCCCCATGGTCGTATGCCGGTGGACCCCCTCACCAAGGACGACATCACCAAGAGTAATGCCGCCCTCTCGGAGCTCATGACCCATGGTAGGTTGATCTTAGTCGATGAGTGTTCGGAGCTAGAGCGGAGGAAGTCCACTCCTGGCCTCAAGGACCGCTCACAAGCTGCATCCAGGAGAGAGTTAGGCAACGACAGCATGATCTCCTGGAATGAGTTCCTGGCCCTGGACCCGGACTCCGGTGGTGGTGGTGGTGTGGTGGTCGGTCCTCCCTCCTCTCTCCTCCTCTCCTCCTCTTCCTGCGCCCCCGGGCCGGCCGGCGCTTCTCTTGCCTCTCAATCTTTTCAGTAGTTTCTGCCTTGCCTCAGAGCGAGACCGGGGGGGTTTCCCGTTTCGCTGTACTGCGCGATTTTGTGTTCTTGTCCCAGGGAAGGGTCTCTGACAACCAGAGATGCTGAACCTAGGAGAAAGTTTGACGAGTGTGATAGATGGGCACATTCGTTAAATATAGGTTCAGCACTTAGAGGGCGAGTCTAGTTCTGACCGTGATTCGCCCTGTGGCTCAAGGGATAAACATCTGCTTTCTCCTCCTGCTGCCACAAGTCGTGCGCATCTGTGCGGGGCAACGTTGAACCCGCCGCCTCCGCACATGCCCGCACATGCTACGCATCTCCATGATCCATGCCCACGAAATTGCTGGTCAAAAGAATACCGCCACCCCCGCGCATGGCCGCACGCGCCACACTTCCGCAACAACAGAGCCCCCCCCGGCAAAACGGACAATCCCTCCAAGAGAATTGCCGATCGCGACAAGGCGAACAAATGGCGGGCAAATGGGAGACCGCGGGCGCCGCCCGAAAATCCAGGTTCCACACATGCCAAGCACATGCCTGGTACACGACGGCGCAGTACTTGCACAGCTCGCCGCGCCAGGTTGTGCATTGTTGAATAGAGTAGGAGGGGCAAGGGAGGGACGAGGGCCCTTGGAGAAAAGGGAAGACGTTTTGGGGTCTCCGAAAGGCGGCTGAAATCGCCCAGCGGGCAGGGAGCGCCACTTCCTGAAACTAGCAATATTCCTTCTCATCACCCGCCTCCTGCACCTCGTCCCCCTCCTGCTCTTCATCCCCCTCCTGCTCCTCCTCCTCCTCCTCCTCCTCCTCCTCCTCTTCCTCTTCCTCCTCCTCCTCCTCCTCCTCCTCCTCCTCGTGATGAGTTGTTGAAAAGCTGAAGGCGCCAAGCATCGTCGGATTCCGCCCTCCCCTCCCCCCCTCCTCTACCACTTCCTCCTCCTCCTCCACGTCCTCCTCCTCCTCCTCCCCCTCATTCTCCGCGTGGGGCGCTGTGCAACCATGTGTGGCAGCAGTTGGCCGTGACCGTTCGCGGCCTCGAGCAGCGCCATGTGCGGGCATGTGCGGTCGTCCGCTGCGGGGTGTGCGGTCATGTGCAGGGGGGCATGGTTGGCCTGTCGCGAAGCTGTGCGGGCATGTGACCGCGCGGCCACGAACGGTGCCATGTGCGGGCAAGTGCGGCGTCATGTGCAGGGATGCGCGGGCAGCGCCAGGGCAAGCAACTGCGGTGTGGGTGGGCACCTACTGTATCGCCCGGTGTATGTAACGTGCCCATACAAGCTGCACAAATGGTACCCGCGCACACCACGAACATGCGCGTACAGTCCCAGGCAACGGTCAAGGACGGCGGCCACACCAGAACAATGGTGGAAATTCTCAGAGCACATGCCCCTGCACATGGCCGCCCAGATGCACACGTAACCCGATCATAACGATCCGATATCAAAAACATTCACACATGCGGCGCACATGCCGCGCACATGCCCGCACAACGAGCGCAGAGCCAAAATCGCCCGCACGTGCCCCAGGATGACAGTAAAATCTCAAGCCTGTGCAGTGGGAGTGCCAAGATACCTGTCTTAGGATATGGGGAGCACTCCACCCGTCTGAGACATCCCTACACCCATGGCGTCCCCCCTGTGGGGTGCCCCTGTGCCACGCCCACTATATCGCATTGGGCATTGGAACACCAAAAAACATGGCAGTCTGAGGGGGGGGGCCAAACGAGCAATCGGCCGGAGGCATTTCCACGTTCGGGGCGCGAATCCTGAAGTGGCCCCACCCCTGGCAGCTCCTCCTTGGAAGTGCTGAAACCAACGCTGGGCTCGAGCACGGGGCCCCGTGCTCTGTATGAGCGAGTCATAGTGCGAGTGAGTCTGAGTACGACTGTGTGCGAAAATGTTTGAGCGAGTCTGAGTGTGAGTGAGTCTGAGTATGGGCGAGTGAGGAAGAGGAGGGATGAGGTTGAATGCGGGTATGAATGAATCTGAGTGTGAGTCTGAGTGTGAGTATGAATGAGTGAGACTGAGTGTGATCACGAAGTCTGAGTGACGAGAAGAAGGAGGGAGGATTATTATCCTAAGGAGTTGGAGGCGTCAGGCGGCAGGTCACTCCTGTCCGTGCGACCTAAGGGCACCGGATCATAGTATTGGTGCTCGCTGGAGCCCTAAACGCTGAAACCACATCCCAAGATCTGGGGAACACAAATCTTCGAACATCGACGTCCGAGTTGCGCTGGAAAGACGGAGGCCCCTCCAGGCCGATCCTAGCAGTACCTACCGGCGGTCGGGAATGGGCTGACTCGGGTCAGCGCCGACCAAGGTCCGCCAAGGCCACGTCGCAAACCTGAGCCGGCCACTAAATAGCTCCCAAAACTGGGTCAGCAGAAGGGCGGCGATGGCGGGGTCGGCTTCACGTGGCTCCCCAGACCCGGGCTGGCCAGATGGGATTGGCTGACCCCTGCTGGTGACGACCCCCGTCACCTGCACTCCGACAGACCATCCAATGCATTTTCTAAACACTGGGTCTTCGAAAGTCCTGACTCTGGGATTCTTTCCCCAGGGCCGGTGTTTCATCCCGAGTCGGTGTTGAGGGGTCCCGGGGGCCTGGTGAGGACCCCCGGACGCTGAAAACGGCGAGAAACCACTGCATTGACTGTTTCAATGTGTGGGAGGTCTGGATCCGCGCCGCTCGGGCCGACCGCCTCACCCCCCCCTCGCTGCCATGAAGACGCCTTAATGTCGTATACATCTCGCCAGAGTTTGCTCAAAATCGGTCCCCGGGGGCCGCCTCGGTCAATTTCCGGGACCGGTTCCGGCCGCGGCGACGCGGACTTTCAGTAGCGAGCGAAAGCCTCCTGGGCGACGCTGACTACGGTGGCCGCGACGGCGACAGAGGGGGGACGGCACCGGGAATTGCTCGCGCATGACCAGGCCCCACCGCTCCTGGAGCCGCGCCGCCTGCTGCCGGTCCAGCTCGACGGCCTGCTGGCTCGCAGGTGGGCGCCACCCAGAAAGAGGCTCCCAACCTCGGCGTCGTCGTGGTTATCCTCCACCTCCTCCTCCTGTTACTACTCCCATTCTGAGCCGTTGGAAGAGAAGAAGATGGAGGAAGCAAAGGATCGAAAGCCTCGTCTTGGTTCGTCGTCGTCGTCCTCCTCCTACGTTTTCTGTATCCCTCCTCACCCTCGCGTTGAGGGGCTCATCCTTCATCGTCCCTCGTCATCCTCGAATGTGAAGAAAGATCCTCGTCATCCTTCTTCACATTCTCCTTCATTGTTTTCTCACCTTCCGCTCGCCGCCTCCTCCCTCCATCCACCACAGCTTCTCTCCTCATCCTCCGGCTCCTCCTCCTGACCTTCGAAGTTTTCAGGCATGGGGAGCGGAGGGCGATGATGGGGAAGAGGCGATCGGGGGGGTCCACGAGGAACCATTGGGGTGATCGAGCTGGATGGTTGGCGCCTCTCCCCTGGCGGTTGGCGCACCAAAACCACGTCCGCCACCGCCATGGAAAGATTTGCCAAAACTCCCTCGCTGGCTTGGGCGGGAGGGCACACGCAATGCCGAGCAGCGTCACAGGAGGAGGAGGAGGAGGAAAAGAACGAACGAACGAACGACTCAACAGAGGTGCGCCAGCACGGGTCAATGCCCCACAACCGACAACAGAGCGGAGTAATACCCCTCGGAATTACTGGCAATCACATCTAGAGTGCGCCATGATCCTATCAACAGACAGAACCACGCGTGGCCTCGTGGCACGGTGCTCCCACCCACCCCCTTCCACGGCTGGATTGCAACGTTTTGAAGACGGCAAGCCGAAGGAGCAGGGGCAAAAAAAGGGTGAGCTAAAAGTCAAGCCTACGCAGGCCTCCGACTCACGCGATGGCCCCACGAGAGAGGGGGCCACCACGCGAGAGGAAGGGGGGACGACCCGAAATCGGGCACGAAAGCTCCCCAGAAAAGGAGGAGGAGGAGGAGGATGAGGAGGAGGAGGAGGGGGCGGAGGAGGAATGCAGGAGTGCAGATGAGCGCCACACCCACGGAGGCTAATCAGAGGAGGAGCCCTCGGCCCCCACCCCTTCCCGGGGGGGATGCCCACCTTGGGGGCCTCCTCGAAACATACTTCAGGCAAGGAGGAATACCCAAGGTACTCATCCAATTCAACGGGGCCGTGCACACCAGCCCTCTGAGGACTGACCTCGGAGGCGAGGGCCACCGCCTGTGCGCTCGTGATAGCAGCAGGAGGCCCTCTGTAGGATGGGAAGAGGCCCCTATAAATCCGAGAAGGTCTCGGTTCTCCCTGCCCTTAGCAAAGGGCTTCTGGCAGGGAGCAACCAGCCCGTCTGGGTCGACAGTGGCAGTGCAACCGCAAACAGAGCAGAACCTCATGCCATACTTCTGCCATTCGTGCAAAGAGTGGTTGTCATGCAGCCTTTGGCCTCCAACCTTGATCTCGCCCGCCAGACGCGAGAATCCAACATCCGTGAACCGCCCAGCAGACTGGGCCAGGCCAGGAGCCCGCACCGAGGGCACGCCACCGTGGGCAGCCGACGCGGCACCGCACGGCGCACCGAAAATCGGGGCCGCACCAGGCGCCCCACCAGAGGCAGGCGCCGAACCAATGAGAGGAACCGCGCCCGCCGCGGCGACAGGGGGGGACCAAAGACACGGCACCGCACGGCGAACCAGCAAACACCGCCAGGTCGGCTGAATTCACAAGCTCAAGGCAGCCTGCACAAAAGAACTTACCCTGGCTCAGCTTTTGTAACCGATGGGAGGTGCTGGCTAACGCGGCAGACAGCTTGGACAAAGGCTTGACTCGGACCTTGGCTGGGCGATCCGCATTCCAAGGGGCTCCGACTAAGGTATCTATCGTCGCTCGCCTCGAACGCCGATGGATCAAGGAATCTGCGGCACCGGCAGAGCAACGGCCATGTCCCACCCCCGCTTCGCCACCCACCCCGCCCAGACGTCAGCAACAGCGCTGCTCTGATACAGGGAGCAATTAAACGGGGACGAGATGCGCTCTGGCTCCTCTTCGAGATGGGATGGGGCCCAGAGCACCTCCACCAAGCCAGGCCCGCGACGATCAACCGCCAGGCGGATTCTGACCCACAAATCGGAATTGCGCACCGCGGGAACCGCCAAGGACGGCCCGCTTCCCAGCCGTTCACAACAGGCTTGCAATCACACGCGTAAGCCAAGAGGTCCTGGGTGCGTTCGAGGGCCAGGGCGAGGGCGAGCAGCTCAGCCCTGGGGACAATCTGAACAGCTCCAGAAAGGGGGGCAGCGAGTCCGCTCCGCGGCAGCCGCGCTTCGGTCGGGGGGGAACCGCGTCGTCAGAAACGCGCTCCAGACACACCACGGCCGATCCACAGCGGCGCCTACCACGGTCACACGCGCATTCCCCCCCCGACCCGCCCCAAAAAACATAGAGAGGGTGCTCTCCCAGAAGCGACGAGAGGTCCAGCAAGGGCACGTCGCCCCAGGGGATGGGGTCGGAGAACCCAGGATGCCTCGCAAACCGCGGCGCAGTCAGCGAGGACGCAGGGCCCCCTCGAAGCCAATGGGCAAGGCCGGAGTCGGCGCCCGCAAGGGCTGCAGCGATTAAAGAATCAGTGGGACTGAAATCATCGTGGCAACTGTTTTTGGGGCACTCCCAGACACGGTGCATCAACGTTTCGCGCCGCTGTTGGCAGCGAGGGCAAAGCGGGCTCACGACGTAGCGCGCCTCCAACTTGCAGTCCTGAGGCCACTGTCCACCCGAGAGCACCGCCAACGTCGCTCCCCACAAGTCCATGGAGCCCTTCTTCACGAAGGAATTCAACTCAGCCTGTGCCAGCTGCAGATCGGCACCACCAGTGAGGGTCTCGCCGCGGGGGTGGGCAGCAGCCTTGCGCCATCCAAGCCGAGCAACGTCAGCGGAGAAAGCGGCGAGCAACTCATCAAAGTCGCCCAAGACAGCGCCCTTGGAGGCGTCGTCGCCGACGGTTGGAAAAAGACCAATACTCCGCGCCAGCAAAGCCGTGACGCCTCCAAGTAATAACCGGGAACGCTTCCCAACCCGCTTGGGCAAGAGTAGCCTGCAGAGCTGCGCGGGGGCCTCGCGCGCCGCGCCAGGGGATATTGTCGCCCAGCTTGGCGCGGACAACAGACCAGACGCGCTTCGATGCGGGGGCGAAGAGCAGGTTGCGCAAGCCATAGCCTGAACCATTCAGTAATCAGAGCTCGCCGCAGTCGCACCCCAGGGTCGTCGACGCCGAGGGTCGCTTGCAGCGCCGTCTGTAGGCAGCGCCCACGCTTGTGCCCGACAATGGCAACAGCCGCCTGGCGGCGCAAGCTCAGCACCGCGGTCGGAGGGACCCCCGTCACTTGGCGTCCGAAGGTGGCCGCAGGGTAGGACCCCGTCCGCCACAGGTCTTGCGCTACCTTGTGGCTCCCATGCAGTCGACGCAGTTTGTGGATCCGGTTGGGGCGCAGCTTGGCCCTCTCGCGCCGCGTGCGGGACTTCTTCTGGCTTCGCCCCTTAGCACCTGCAACATCCACACCAAGATCCACCGCTGAGCAAGTTCGTTTGACGCGGTGAGCGAGGGGGTCCGCTCCTTCCCGGCGCCGGGAAAGCTCGCGACCAGTCTTGTCTTTCTGCTGGAAGGAGGTGGCCAGAGATCTGGCGGCAAATTGCATATCCCCGACAACCGTCATCTCGACACCTTCATTACGGCAGACCGTGTCATCAATAAATGTCCAGGGCCCCGTGGTCGGGGACACATCGTGAGCCTTCTGCAGAATCCCATGCGGGAGAACTTTAGCCATGTCCACACCTCGAGGCGACCCAGCAACGACCGACTTGCCCGCCTGGAAGGCCAGGCTGAGATTGCGACCTTTCTTGAGCATCCTGGGAGAAGCGTGCATGGTGACCTCCATCCATGTGACGATCGCAGGGTAGCCCAGGGAGCGGCTCGCCTGCATGAAGAGGACGAAACTGATCGAGTCGTAGAACTTCTGCGGGCGAACAATAACGTAACATGATGGATGCAGAGCTCGCCGGCGCACTCATCCGTAACGGCTTGCGCCGACGCAGCACGTAGTGCCGAATTCCCAGCGATCGCCGTATCCCAGAATGCACATTGCTTCCCCGACCATGCAGTGGAGGGTGCAGCGCGAGCGCGGCTCCACAGCTTAAAGGGCAGGGGCAACAAGCCCAAGACGCGGCAACCACCCGCCTCCTTGGGGATGGCGGCCATCACAGCCGTGGAGATGGTGGTCGGCCAAGCACCTCCACGCTCGGCCTCGTTGAGAATATCCACCAGCTGTCGCCGCGCAAAATCAGGAACGCGCTGCACATCGCGAGGGTCCAGTGCACCAATGCCTGGCGCTTTGCCAGGGGCCATGAGCTTGAGTGCGCAACCCACTTGATCCAGGGTGATAGATGGCAGTGCTTGGGCGTGAGCATCTGCCAGGAGCTGACCACGCCAGTAATGAAGATCGGCCGAGTTGTCAACTCGCTCTGTCCATCCAAATCTCGTCCCACTGCTCCCGATATAGCTTCAACGTGCCCTGAGGATCGCTGGCGGCGCGGTCTTGGGAGTCCTGCAGCTCCTCCCCTGGGCCAGCCTGTGGCTTGACATGGGCAGGGGCCAGCCGTGGTTTCTGTTTCCACTGCTTCTTGATCCAAGCCATGAAGTTGGACCTGGAGGCCATGAGGGCGCGACCCTGAGCCAAGCCAGCACAGTTGCACGAAGAATCCACGAACAGCTGGAATTCATCATCATCATCAAGGTGTTGCAGGGCTCCAGCATCCTGCACCCAACCCTGAGCAAGTTCCACTGTAATACGCCTGCCAAAATAGGATTCCGTCTGGCCCGTGTCCAAGGTAGTGACGTGCTTGCCACGGCGCTGGATGCATTGGTCAAGTTGGGCTGGGCCCTTGCCGCAAGGCAGGGGGGCAGCATATCGAGAGATCAGCGTGGTTACAATGCCCAATCTTTCAGCACATTCATTACGCATACGGGTCCTGCCTGGAGCTGGCTGAAGCCTGCGGAACCGAGTGACGAAACCCGCTGCACGGCCGATGTGGGTCTTCCATTCAGACGCAAGCTTCTTCTCAGCTCGCAGGATGGCACCTTCCATGGTGCTAACCCGAATGTCGTAGTCGTCAACGATGCGCCCAAGCTTCCGAGGCCCACTCGAAGATGTGGAAAAAACTTGCAATCGTAGGCAGGCTTAGATTCAGCGGGCCGAGCTCGATGAGCACGCTCTCTGGCCAGAGAGGCCGCTGCAGCGCGCCGGACAGCATCTGCGCGTAGGTCAAGCCCGCTGGCTACGCCCTCGTGCAGGCAGCCGCTGTCCGCAGGCGCGGGCTCAGCCTCAAGCTCGCTGGCCTGCGTGCGTGCTGCGTCCCAGGTGGGGCGCCGATCTGCCATTCCCTGCAAAACACCTGCGAGGGGCAACGGCGGGGTGTTAGGCGCGATGCCCCAAGCAGGCCTAAAGCAAATACCAACAACTGGACCTGGCAAGGGCTGAGCGGTAGGAGGCTCGATAAGTCCTTCCTCAGCGCCCAGCAGAGCGAGCGAATCGAAATTGAATTTGTCGACCATGGTCGACCCGCCGACGGAAGGCCGCAGATCACGAGTATCCAGCCCACCTCGCTGAGGCCCGCCTCCGCAGCAGACCTGTGGCCCCGGCTCCCCCGCGTCCTCCTCCAAATCGGACGCGGTCATGCCAGGCCTGCCTCTCGCGCTCGCCGCCTCCGACGGCGACCCGGCAAGCGCCGCGGCAGCGGCCCAGCGGGCGGCCGGGCGGCGCCAGCAGCGCGCCTGCCAGGCACCGAGCCGAACTCCTCCTCCGCCTCGATCATGGAGCGGCCGTGGCGCGCCACCTGCCCCCCCCCCACTCCTGCTCGTCGGACTGGGAAGGCCTGCGCATAGCGGAGTGATGGTTGGCACGCGCGCGCCGCCTTGCGGCCCGCGCACCCTCGCAGAAGTCCTGCGCCGCCCTGGGTCTGGCCACGCCCAAATTGTCGACGCCTGTCATCCGAACGGCCTCGGAGACAAGCGGCGCCCACGTACCGTGCACCAGTGAGTCGGCCACGGAGGACGCGCACAAGCGCAGCCAGTGCTCTCCATCTCCAGATTCATCAAGCACTGAGACGCCCTGGAGCCAGGACGCGGCGTAGGCCCTCAGCCTCCACTCGAGCGCCATGCGCGCCGACACGGCCGCTCGCCTCACAGGGGCCTCCAGCGACGCCACGACCCGCAGCAACTTCCAGCATCGAGGCGGGCCTGCCCCACTCGCTGTGCACCGCTTGGGTGCGCCTGGGGGCAGGCTCCAGCAAACGACGTGGCGACTGAGCCCAGCCCCTCTCGCTGTCTACCGCGCGGGTGCACCTGGGGGCTGGAACTTGCGTTCTAACAGAAGAAGCCGCAGTGCATGTGGGCCCGCGGGGCAGCCCCCCGACCCCGCGTGCATCTACCGGGGCGCACATGCCAGCACGCGACGCCATAGCTCCAGGTGTAGCCATGGGCGCAGTGCATGCGAGTCCGCGGTGCACTCCCCCGACCCCGCGGGCCTCGTCCAGGGCGCACATACCAGTGCAGGATGCCGCAGCCGAGGGCGTTGCCGTAGGCGAAGTAGGGGGGGGTGCGCGACGGGCCCGCCACGGCCGAAGCTGACTCCAGCCAGATCTCTGCGTCCACCGCGAACGAGGGGAGGGACGTGTGCACCCCCCGCCTCGCCCCCCCTGCAGGAGCTCGTCGACGTGGGCAAAGCCCTCCCGTAGTTCAGGAGAAAGGGCTGCTTCTCGGCGAGCGCGCCCAGCAGCTAGCGCGCGCTGCCTCTTGCTGTTAGGGCCAGGCACCTTGGGATAATCGGGCGTTGAAGGCAGCGGGCTCGGTGCAGCGAGCTGCGCGCACCGCCGTTCTTGGCGGGCCCCCTCCACTTCAATGAGAAGAACGCTGTGTGTATCCCAAAGTACAGCCAGCTCCGCCGAGACCTTCAACGGGGAACAGTCAATGGACGCTACAACATAATCGCACATCCTGCCTTTGCCCTTGTCGCACGTGACCTTGCAGCCGGGCAAGGCAGAGCGCCCTCCCGGTTGGCGCGGCCATCCACTCTCGCGGAACCCCCCTGGCTCGACGTTCCAAACAGCCATGCTTAACCAAGGGTCCGCGAGGGCACGGGTGAAGGGGGAGCCAAGGCGACCGCGATGTCGGCGCTAACGCCTCGGAACTGCAGCCCGGGCTGTAGATGAGCTGCATCATGCGGAGAGTGAGCGGCACAAAAACCCTTGCACGGGTCCACCCGCCCCTCCGATCTCATCGCGCTGCGCATCCTCTGGAAGGACGTGGTGGCGACATGGGGTCGAGGGGGGCATCCGCTCGCCTCCTGGAAAAACAACTTCAGAGCGTCCCGAGGGCCGCGCTGCGGTGGCATGGAGCAGCCGCCCGTCCTTGTGCAAATCCACCTCGACCCTGTCCAAATCGGAGGCGCCTTTGTGGGTCTCGACCAGGCCGACGACCGAGGTCTTGAAGCAATGTTCCGCGATGCGCCGCTGAGCCGTCGGGCCCCACTCGGTGATGTTAGCGAAGTAAATGCTCGTAGAGGTACTCGGCGGCGTCGGTGACGCCGACGCGGTGGGCGGCAGGGCGCCGCCGCTCGCCCGATTAAAAGCAGGGGGGGCAACCGACAGCAGCCGCTGGAGCAGGCTGGGGAGCGGGCGAGCCCGCAGCCGCCGCCATGGTCTTGGCAGCGAGGGCGCCCTCGGCAAGGTGGGCGATGGCCGCCGCCCGCCTCTCCTTGACCTCGGCGGAGAGCTCGACGCCAGGGCCCTTGCCTGCTCCCTTGGCAAGGGGCGGCGCACCTGCAGGCGACTGCGCGGTGCCTTCGGCGTGGCCTGGCGGGGCCTCCTCATCGACCCACTGGGCCTCGCCCTCAGGGCCCTTGCGCTTCTTCTTGGGCGCCGACAAGGCCTTGCGGGCCTGCGTGAGGATGTCCTGGAACTGCTTCTCACGACAGCAGGCCTCCTCTCTGACTGGCGCGAGATGCGACTGGAACTCGCGCAGCTGCACCTGCTCCTCCTCCTCAAACTCGCCAATGTGCTGGAAAAGGTCGGCGTCGACGCCGAAGGGCTCAAGAGGCAGGCGGGAGCGCCGCCCTTTTGGCATTGACGGCCTCCTTGGCGCGGATGCGCTCCTGGTCCGGATCGTAGAGCGCCGCCGCCGCGGACAGCTGGCGTCCCTTCGCCTCCTGGAGGCGCTCCTCCGCCTGGACCAGCTTCTCCGTGGCGTGGTTGAGGGCGTTCTGTTTCTGGGCGCGCTTGGCAGCAGCCTCCCTCTGGAGCACGTAGGGGCACTTCGGCGGGGCCTTGGGCGTGATGGCAAGCGCCTGGGCCTGCACATTGTCGATTAGGCCGGGCGCCGTGGGGTCGTTGGAGAGACCAGCGGCGGCCAAGTACTTCTGGAGAAGGTCTTGGGCTGAATCGCCATGCTGCCCACCTCCTTGACCGCCGCGCTTGCCACCCTTCTGGTTGTCGCCGCTGCCGCCACCGTAGCGGCCGCCGCCAGCGGTGTTCCAGGCGTTTCAGCTCGGGTCGGGGAAAAAAAACAGGTCTCGCCGCAGACGCCGCACTTGCCGTCCTGGCGCTTGAGGCGCCAGTTCCAAGCCCAGTTCCGGCAGCTCTGGTACCAGGTGAAGCCCCGCACGTTGTTCTTATCCTGAAGCTTTTCCCGCCCATGGGAATGTTCAACACAACTCACCGACCGACCTCGCTGGAGGATGGGCTCCAACCTGGGGCGGACCAGGTGAATGGATGTCGGGCGCAAGCACCCTGGCACTGCCGCGGAATACCGGCACCCGTGATTGCCAATGCGGGCTCAGCCCGCCCATAGCAAAATGGCTACGGAGGGGTGAGGAGGAGGAGGAGGAGGTGGAGGAGGGGGGGGAGCAGGAGGTTGGAGGAGGAAGAAGAGGAAGGTGGAGGAGGAAGGGGCGCCGGCGAGCTCTTATGAACTCCGGCCCCTTGCTGTGGCTGCAGCGGACAAGACCGGCCATCTCTTGCCGAGGTGGTCCTCCTCCTCCCCCTCCTCCTAGAGTTCCTCTTCGGGCAAGGATTTGCTGGCCGGAGAGCCGCCCGATCTGGAAATGTAGGCACAAGGAAGAGGCGCAATCGGGGCTTACGGGGGGAAGGATTCTCCCGCTCGCGCGCTAGCGAGCTGTCTCCGAGCGCGGCCGCGGCTCGCGCGCGCGGGGCGGCCCAAAATGGGCAGGCCCGTCCCGCGCGCTCGTGCCGGGGCGCCGCGCGTCAGGCGGGGGAGACCGCCTGCTCGCCGACGACGGCGAGGCAGCGCCCATCAGCCTTAGATTGGGAGAGGAGGGAGGGGGGCAGAGAAGCTGCGGAGACAGCAGGAGCTTGCTCACAGAGAATAGAAGAGGCATTCTCCCGCTCGCGCGCTAGCGAGCTGTCTCCGAGCGCGGCCGCGGCTCGCGCGCGCGGGGCGGCCCAAAATGGGCAGGCCCGTCCCGCGCGCTCGTGCCGGGGCGCCGCGCGTCAGGCGGGGGAGACCGCCTGCTCGCCGACGACGGCGAGGCAGCCATACCCGTGCTCAAGGACCTTGCGAAGTGACAAGGTTTCGGCGGGCGGCCGCAAGTAGGGCAGGCCAAGCGGCGGGGCCGACTTGGAGAAATGAAGCGACAAGGCGGTCGCTGGCGGTGGCGAAGAACAGGATCCGCGCCCGTGCGGGCACGGGCAGCGCAGCAAGAACTGTGGAAGCGGCGGCGGCTTGCAGGTAGCGCTCAGCACTGGAAGCCTGACGCCAACGCCCCCGCCAGAAGACGCGAGGGACGTCTTCCGTAGCGATATAGAAGTCTGTTGCGCCAGAGCCCCGCAGACATGCGGGCGTCAGGTTGAGTCCCTGACCCGCTTTGGCAAGAGGGACGCCCAGGGCCGAAAGCAAATGATTCCACCGAGTACGGAAGCCGCTCGCACCGAAAGGGGCGAGAGGATCGGTGGAAGCCAACCGCCCAAACACTTGATTCAGAATCTTCACCGTGCCCCGATCGGAGCAGCGAGCATGCTGCGTCGGGTACGTTCTCCTGGTCTTTGGAACAAGAATCGAGAGAAAAGCATCCCCTTCAACTTCGAGGCGGTCGCAAGGAAGCGACAAGTCACAGCGGCGTGACGCCAGCAGCTCGCCAGGCCTGAGGAACATCGTGAAGCCCATGAGCAGCAAGGCCGCCATCACAGGCCAGTCCCAGGCGAAACAGAGACCGACCATAGCGCGCAGCAGAGCGCGAGGTAAGGGCGGGCGGAGCTTTGGCGGCTCCGCGAGCTTCCATTGTTTCGCTACGTCCCAAGCTTCTGTTAGAAAGGCCTTCCAATGCGGATGAGCGCTCTGGATTCCCAAGATGGCATGAACCAGAATATAATGAGGGAAACCTGCATCATGAAGCCACACGCCGAAGGTCGCGAGGAAGCGGGCGAGAAGTATCCCGCTACGGTAAAGAGTGGCGGGCGGCACGCCAGTGTGTTCTGCTAACCACAGTTCGAACGCATCAATCGATCTCGAGCGACGATCGAGATACGCGGAGGTGAGGTGAGAATCGCGCACGAAGGGAGTGCGCGGAGGGCGAGCGGGCGCGGAAGGCGCAGCCCGACTAAGCCCTTGGCCTGCGGTCGGCGCCGCGGCTCCCAGAGAGATGCAGAGGCCGCAGACGCACCACAGGATGAGCGCAGGGCGGCCAGGGCTGGGAGAGCTGATCAGCGTGGCGGCCCTCCTGCTCCTGGACGCGTAGAAGGGCGGAACGAGGGTGTCCCGCCCGTCGGTCTCGAACCCCGACGCCTCCGCCAGCATCGCCCGCGCCGAGGTGAAGGATCCGCCCATGTTACGGTGAGCACGGCGAGCCCCTGCTTCGATCTCGGCGGGCAGAGCGTCCCCTCCCTCGAGGGTCGCCCAGTCAAAGGGCGGGCGCGGCTCGGCGCGCGCAGCTGCGGCCGATTCGGCGAGCTCGGAACGAGCTGCCGAGGACGTGAGGCCCGAATGATGTGGAACGGGCACCACCTCCGCGAACGCGTCGAGGATCTCGGACGGAGGGGAATGAGATCCCCACAGCGCTGCTGGGATGGCGCCGTGACCGTCCTGCACGTGGTACAGAAGGTCGAAAAGGCAGGCCAACTTGCCCGCGCGCCTCCTGTGCTCGATCTTTGAGCCGAGCCCGATGCCACGGATGGCGCCCGCCCCCATGGCTTGGAGGTCAGCGCCCGCGGGGATAGCCTCGGGCTCGACGGCGGCCACGTAAGGATGCAACCACGAGGCTTCGTCGATCGGCTCGGCGCCGCCTGTCTGAAACAGGCGCTTATAGGCGTGCAAGGCCTGCAGGAGGCAGTGCAGGTCCTCCCCTCGGGCTCGGCGGCCCCTGCGGGTGCGAAAGACCTCAGCCACGACGCCGCGCTCTGGAAGGCAGCTTGCCAGGCGGGTCCCCACCTCACCACTGTGACCTTCTCACCGCCGAGGTTGAGACGCCACGCTAGGGCGGTGGCGGCCCCTGGAGGCAAGGGCTGCTCAACGGCCGCGGAGGCCGTGCGCCGCGCTGCGAAGGCTGCAGCCGCGGCGCTCCCAGCGTCGCCGCTGTGGGAGCCGCTGGGATGCAGCTCGTGCCCTGAATCTCGGCCAGGCGCGGGGCCGCTCGAAGACCCCCTTTCCTCGGCGGCACGCCCTCCGCCCTGCGGGGCCGCAACAGCATCGCTGGAGGAGCGCGTGCCTACCGAAGACGGAGGGGCCTGAGCAGCGGAGTCCGCGCGGGGGCTGCCTGCGTGGGCGTCGCCCGAGCTCGCACCATGGCGGGACGTGGCTGGCCGCTGCGCAGTAGCGGGGCTCGGGCGCCGCTTCGGAGCGACTCGAGGGGAGCGCACCTCGCGACGCCGAGGCGACGTCGCCTGACGCGAAGGCGCGCGAGAGGAGCCGCGCGCGACGGCCCGACTAAGCCCCTGGCCTGCGGTCGACGCGCGGGATCGCGACGCCGCACGCCCACCAGAGTGGTGAGGGGGCGGCGGCGGCGGCGGGGGCACGGGCCGCGGAGTCTCGGAGCCTACACGCGTGCCGCGGCCCCGAGAGCGACTGCGAACCGAGGCGCGAGCGGCGGGCGGAGAGGCCCCCGAGCGGCGAGGGAAGGCCGCCTGCAGGCGGCGGAGGACCTCGGGGTTCAGGCCCGCCACGACGCGCTCGAGGTCCATCGAGGAGTCTGCGAGGGCACTCAGCACGACGTCCTCGAGCTCCGTCGGAGAGTCCTCGTCGCACGCGGGCTCCGCTCTCGAGCGGCTGCGAACGCTCGCGGGCGGGGACCCGTCAGGAGTGTGTGGGCCCTCCGATGCCTCCCCCGCAGGTGGCTCCGACGGCTCCTCGGGCGAGATCGGGCCGTCGACGGGAGGCGACGAGCAGCCCCCCGAGGGAGAGGTGCGGTCGGTCCCGTACGGGTTTGGAGACCGCGTACGGCTGCGGGCAGGGCTGCGGCTCCGCGGTGGGGAGCCCACTCCCGCGGCGGAGCTGGGGCGTGCCGCGCCTGCCCAGCGGCGCGCATTGGCAGTGCGACGCGCCCTGCGGCCAGGCGCCGTGGCGGCCCCCCCCTCAGGGGCGGGGAGCGCCGCCATCGAAGCCCGCCGCTGCCTGGCGGCGCGCCTGGTGCGCGCGGCGCCCGTGCGCGAGGCGGAGTGCGGCGCGTGACCACCGCGGTTGGGCTGGTCCTCGACCGCTTCATCCCGCGGGCCCAGGCGGGCGCGGACCGCGCGCCGCTCACGACGGCTGAAGCTGGACGCAGGGTCGTCGGCGGGCCTTGCCAAGGCGCGCGGGTCCTCAGCCTCCACCTCGGCCAAGGAGCGGCCAGTGGACGACGCGGGTGCGTCCCCAGCACGAGCGGCACGTTCTGCGATGGCGAGGCCCGTCGAGACCTCAGCGTTGTGCAGGACGGCGCGCAAGGTTTTGCGCCAATCCCGACCCAGCTGGACGGGAGCAGTGCGCGGCAAGCCCGCGGCCTCTCGACTGGCGGCCTCGCGCACGCGTCGGAAGTAGGCGCGATCGGCCATCCCTTCCGCGAGCTCGGCACGAGCGACGGCACGCTCTCCTTCGCCGCGTGCAGGAGCCTGCACCGTGCGCCTGGTGGCGTCGGCACGCGCGGTGCGGAGTGCGTCGAGCTCCACGCGGCCGCGCGACACGGCGGAGACGAGGATGGCATCCGACTCAGCCGCCCGCGTCGCGAGGGCAGACGAAACCCCGCCCCTCGGGAGAGGCGCGCCCGAGGCGGGGAGGGCAGCCCGAGGGGCCAGCTCGGCGCTCGCAAGGGCGACCCGCGAGGAGACCGCCTCTTCGAGCGCCTGAAGGGCCATGGTCGACCCTGGAGCCAGCTTGCCCTTGCGGGCGCCCTTTCCTGCCGCCTTGGCCCGGGCGTAGGCGCGGGCGGCAGGACCGTCGCCGCCCGTGCTAGGAACATCGGGCGGCGCGGCGGCCTGCGAGACGGCCTGGAGCAACACTGACTTGGCGTCACAGAGCTGCTTCCACTTCAGCGCGCGGGCTGCTCGCTCGTCGGCGCCCAGGTGCGCGGGAGTCCTGTCTGGATGGTAGACTAGGGACTGGCGCCTGAAGGCGGCCTCAATTGTGCCGCGCGAGGCCCCGTCCACTACGCCAAGCAGTTGGCGAGAGGCGCTCACCCTGGCCGCTCGCTGGAAGGTGCGGGGGGTAGCTGCTGAGGCCCCCTTTGGCGCTTCCCGCGAGCCGACGCGCGACGAGCCCACCCCGATAGCAGGCGGAGGGGCCGCCGCGGCCTTGGAGCGGAGGGCCAGTGGCGGAGCACGCTTGGCGGCCTGGGGAGCCGATCCTGCGCTGGCGGCGCCAGGGTCGGGGCCGGGCGAGCCGCCCTCCGCGGAGGCAGACGCTTTTGGCGTGGCGTCTGCCGAGGACGCGAGAGGCCGTTCGCTATCAGCGAAGAGCGCGTTGCGAGGCCCGCGACGCTCTCCGCTGGCGAGAGCAGCTTCACTGCTGCTCTCGGCGGCGCCCGAGGGGTCAGGTGCCTTCCCCTGGGCGCCGTCGCTGGCGGCGTCGGCGGCCATCCCCGCGCCCTCCGAGGGGGGGGGGGCGGCCGCCCAGCGGTGGCTGAGCAGCCCCTCGGGGCCTCGAGCCATAAGCTGCGCAACAAATCGGCCCCAGAGACAAGTAGGGAATGACGAGCGGGAGTCGGCGTACGCAATGCAATCAAAGCGAGTAAATTCTCCTCTCTCTGCTTCAACTAACCAGGCGGGAGGGTCACGGGACGGGGGCCTCACCGCACGGTTCCGCGTGGGGTCGTCGGCCCTGTGCACGTCCGTAGGCACGTACATGCCTCCCATATATAAACCTCCTCCTATCACATAGGGCAAAGTGGTCGAAAGAACGTGAGATAGACCAGGAGAGCTACTGCGCCCGTGCGCGGTCGCGCCCAAAGCCACTTTTGAATCCAAGAGAACGGGGATACGAGAGTCAGGGAGGCGAATACAGCAGTACTTGCACAAGCTCTTATACACCGTTGTCTCAAGGATATTGATGTGACGGGGCATGCGAAACTCCCATTTGTACGCGAGCCGAAAGCGCAGCGCCTCTGATAGCTCGGTGACCCAACGCGGCGCGACGGGGGGGTCAATAGACGGGAGCCCCAGGTCGCGATGCAGTTGGGTGAGCTCAGGGCCCAAGGGCACGCCGCGGCTGAGTACGGCGAGGAGGCTCCGATTGTGCAGGATCGTGTGCCACCCCCCGTGCTCCGATCTGCGCCACAGCTCGGCGGAGAGCTGCGGGCTGATAGGAGCGCGGACAACGCCCCCCCAGCCGAGAGACGCGTCCGCACCGAACACCTCGGGGCAAGGCTGCGCCCGAAGGTCGGTTATAGCCGTAAAGGCTAAAAAGGTGCAGGCCAAAAGCTCGTCGCGAACATAAGGAGGCAAGTCGTATTCAATGCCCTCCTCGGTCGCCAGGCGCGACAGGAAGTTGTAGACGTGCGTGAAGATGGCGAGCATCGGACGGCGATAGAGGAACACCTGGACCCAGCAGCCCACAAGAGAGGCTAACAGGGAGCGTGTGGTGATGCCGAGGTAGATTTGGATCAGGGTCAGCCTGCACAAGGCCACCGTCCGCACTAAGGGAGCGCAGACGATGCCTATGCGCCCTTCCACCTCGGCGCCCACCACCACCTTGTGCGTTTCGCCGCGCGCGCGCTTGCCTGGATGCTGAATCAGGCCCACGCGCGGGTAGCCTGCATCGCAGGCGGCGAAGACCTCACGATCACGACGACAGGGGTCGTCGGGGCGAGGAGCGGAGCCATGCCACGAGAGCTTCTGAAAACCTGTATGGTCATCAATATTCAGCATCTCGACAAAAGGTCCCCGCGGGAAGGGCGAGCGGTGGACAACCTGCTCGTGAGGCCGCAAGGCCCCGAAGCTGTGCAAGACGCCTTCATGTGCAGAGTTGGCAATCTCCACCGCCATGTTGTCGCCCATCGCTAGAGCATTGAGGCAAGGCGCGACGTCCACACCTTCGAGCTCGGGGCGCCAGGCTCGAAAGGCCTTGAAGCGGGATGATGGCAGACGAACGCGAAGGGCGTTACGCCTGGCGCGCGCGGGAGGAACGCGGAAAGTGTAGTAAAACTCCCGTAGGTCGTCGCAAGAAACTGCCAGCCACTCCCCAGGCGCCAGACCCAAACGGCACAGCAGGAAACCCTGGCCAAGGCGCTGGGTGCTGGACGAGATTGAGGCACAGCGGCTGTTCACGACCGTTGGGTTCAGGATCAGCCTGTCGAAGTCGCTGTCCTTCGGTAAAGGCAGGCTTCATCCCAGGCGAGGTCCGAAGCAGGAGTCAGGTACAGGGCGCCGCAGGCATCCCACTTCTGGAGTAGGGCCCACAGCTCGGCGCGGTCCATATGGACACGCGCCCCCTTTTGGCCAGCAGGCCACTCTGACGCCGGGAGCCGCATCTCCTCTGGATTGATGAACGCTTTGCGGACTCGAGCGTCAGAGAGAAACGGAATGGGATCAAACTCTGGCGAGTAATCCCACTTAATGCGAGACGCCCTGACTTTTAAATCGAAGGGCTCGACCTGGGTGGAGTCCCAAGCCGCCGCAGACGCCAGCGAACCAGGCACGGAAGGAGCGCTGGTCGGGCAGTGCCGCATGGGGGCGGGCACGGAAGAAGAGGAGGTGAAGGAGGCCTCCAAAGCTGCAACATGGGTGGCCAGGCCATGGAGCGAGACCTCAGTAGAGTCGAACTTGGCGAAGGCTCGACCTAAGTCGCTCTTGCCGCCACGGGCAAGGCGAACTGCGATCCGACACAACCGTTCGATACGGGTGCGGACGCCCTCCTGGCAGGGCGAGACCGTGGCGCGGACACGAGCCTCGGCGGGAGCGAGGCTAGGATGACCCAAAGTGAGCCAGTTCAACGCAATAACAGAATACTGCGCGAGCGTCCGCGCCGCGCGCCGCAATCTCCAGCGCTCCCTGCGCCTCGCCGACAAGCCGTCAGGCGGGGGACCAAGAGGTGGAGCAGGCGGGCACGGCCAAGGATCGCGGGGAGGCGGCCCCAAAAGGTACGGGTCGTCCCTGTCCATTGCACGCATTGATGAGCGGGGGAAAGATCCAAGAGAACATCGAGCACCCATCCCAACCTGGGACAGCGCTGCCGCCCAGTGGGTGATATCAATGTTCGCGCCTGGAAACAGGCGCAGCAAGGCAGACAAGTCAGCGACAAATGGCGCGACGTTGGCAAGAGCAGCAGGGGTGCTTGAAGGAGAACAAGCACCAGCAAGAACACCAACCTCAGGGGCTGCAGGCCCCATGGGGGGAGCGCTCGACTGAGGCAGGTGACGGCCAAAATGGCCGAATGGATCCGAGGGGCGGTTCGGAGCAGAGCGAGGGGCGTGGTGGCGGAACGTACTCCTCCCTGCGGGGCCGCAACAGCATCGCTGGAGGAGCGCATTCCTACCCTCACGCCCTCGCTGCGCCCAAACACGCCTAGCAGCCGTAGCAGCGTCGGTGCAGACTGTCTGCGGCGGCGTACCCCGGCCACGCGAAGGCCCCCCCTCCAAGAAGGCGGGCGCCAAGGGCATCTTCAGTCCTTCTTGGGCACCGCCTTCGGGGCCTTGGGAGCACCCTGAGACTTGAAGGGGGGCTTTGAGACCTTGGGCTGCTTGGGCTGATGAGGTGGATGCTTGGGGAGCGCGACGGCGCGCTCGGCGTCGAGGCGCGCCCGAAATGCTTGCAGCTCCTTCATGTATTCGCCCTGCGCCGACAGCCAGCGAGGATCCACTAGGGGTGAAAACGGGGTCTGGGCCTCGCGCTCCGTGTGACGACTGGTCACGCGACACGGGGGAGGCTCCAGCCCCGTGAGGAACCAAGCGGCCTCGAGGTAGCCGCGGTCCCCCGCCAACTGGTCGATGAACATGCACTGGCAAGTCAGCAAGGTCTGGACCCTCTCGGGGTTGCCCTCCTCGCAGGCCCGCCACAGCTCGGCGCTGAGGAAGGCAAAATGCGTCAACAACTCGTGCGTCGACGGCTGAGCCCCGAGGGGGCTGTGCTCGCGAAAGTACTGATGCATGGCCATGGGGGTCACGGCGCTGACTTCCACGCCCAGAACGCGGGCCAAATTCTCCTTCATCAGTCCTCGCACGTCGGGGCCGTGCTGCATCAGCGCTTGCTGCCACTCGCGCCTCCGAGCGATTCCCCCCATCTGAGCCGATGCGTGCGCGGGGTCGCCCGAGGTCGCGGGCGGAGATTGAGCTTGGTCGCTCAGGGTCCCCAGAAGCGGGTGGAAGGCTGGGCGATGGCCCCGCCCCTGCTGCAAGGAAAGGGACTGGTGCAGGCACTGAAGCATGAGGCTGAAGTCCGTCGGATTGGCCGCAAGGGGCGGCTCTAACCCGTCGGCGCCGCCCGCCTCGGCAAAGCCGTCGACCGCAGCGGGATGGGCTAGCCCAGGCGGCGGCGGGGGGCCCATCGGTCCGAAGCGGACGAAGGGGCCCGAGGGACAGCAAGAGAGCGCGCCTTCTCCCACGCCGAGACCAGCGCGGAGGTGGGTCCCTTGGGGCGCGCGGAGACCCGATGTGGGGCCACGGGCGCGTGGGACAAGACGGCCTCGATCCCCGCAGGATCCAGCCCGAGGCGCGCCGCCTCGTCGCTGAAAAGCTGAGGCACCTCGGGCCGAGCGCTCCGGGCAGCCGGAGCGGGGCCCAGCGGTTCGGGTCCGCCGACCATCGTGGAGGCCGCGTGGGCTGCAAGCAAGGCGCGCATTTCGGCAGCTACCTCGGCGCGGGTCATGGGAGCCCCGTCGTCCAGAGACGCCGCAGGAGCACCAGGAGCAATCGGAGCAGGACCCGCGACCCGTGGCGGCGCGGCGGCGCCAGCGCGCTTGGCGGGCGGGCCGCGCGGCGCTCCAGCGACCGCGGGGGCTCGCGCACTTGGGGCCGCGCGGTCGGCTTCCCCGTCGGCCGCGAACCCCTCGGGCTCCTCCATCTCGTCGGCAGAGTGATAGGGGGTAGCCCGATCGGCCCCTGGGAGAGGCTCTTCCCCTGCGGTAGGCGGGGCGCCGTGCAAACGAGCGTAGCCCTCGCGAAGCACCCGAACCCCCGAAGGATGCGGCCAATAGACGCGGCTGCGCACCTCGGCGAAGGGAACGATGCCTGCGTCGTCGCCGACCTCTAGAGGGTACAGCGACTCGAGCTCGAGCTCGGCAACCTCGATATCTATAACGAGGACGGATGCGGTAGTGGCGAGCGGCCGTGAGGCGGCCCCCTGGAGCTGGACGTCCACTAGCTGGAAGGGGCCTATCATCCCAGCAAAGCCATCCGCCTCGGCAGCCTCGAGCTCCGCTGTAGAGCGAAAGGCACCAGGCAGGGCCAGCAGGATGCCCCCTTCTCGAGAGGCGAGGGGGATAGCCGCCCAGCTGGTGTCGCCGTCGTCTAGGCGCCATCGTGCGTAGTCGCGCGCCGTGGGCGCAGCGAAAGGGTAGAGCTCGGGCCAAAGGGGCCCTCCGCCAACTGGTGGCAGCTCCGCCATCAGTGGGCGCCGCCGTGGACGCCGCCGCCCGCACGCTGGGCGTCTGCCCGCTCGAGCGCTTGAGGTCGAGGCGGAGCCCCGTAGGCCAGCGCTCGCGCCGCACGGCGGTCCTGCTCAGGTGAAGCAGAAACCGCGCCGCGCGGCCAGGCGGAGGGCCAGAGCCTCCGCCACACGTACGGGCCCAGCAGCCCGAGGCAGCAGCCCGCGCAGGCGCTGCAGGCGGCCGTCACCCAGAGGAGGGCGGCGACCGTGCTGAGCAGCCAGGGAGAGACCCCGCCGCTCAGGTCCACCGCCAGCCCGAGGCAGACGGTGGGGCAGGTGGAACCCGCCGAAGGGAGAGGGCAGGAGGCCCCCTCACCTTCGGACGAGTCCGCCTGCTGGATGGACCAGGCAGGCGATGGAGGCCCCTGGTCCTGAAGCACAGAGAGGGGGGCAGCCACGAGCCGCTCGTAGAGCGCGGCCCGCAGCCCCCTGAACAAAATCTCCCCAGCGCCCTGGAGAGCCGCTTGTGCGACCGCCTGCATAAGGCGCCCGCACGCGCGGCCGACGGGGGGCACTTGGGCAGAGAAGCTGCGGAGACAGCAGGAGCTTGCTCACAGAGAATAGAAGAGGCAAGCAGACGGATGAGGGAAGGGAAAGAAAAAGGAAGAGGACATATCAGTCAGAGAGGGAGAACTGGGATATGGAGGAGCTGGGATGGGGGATGACAGAGGCACACTCCAGAGGAGAGAGGATACTTCGCAGGGAGACTGGGATGGACGAGGAAGCGACCCACGAGGGATGAGGGTATCGGGAAGGAGGAGGAGGACGACGACAACGAAGACGACGACGAAGACGACGACGAAGACGGCTGGTAGAGAAAAAAGGTCAGGAGTGCTGGGGAGGAGCGAGCTGGAGGAGAATGATGGAGGAAAAAGGGGGACAGGGAGGGATGGGGAAGCCGAACTGAGGAACCGTTTGAGAAGTAGTCGTCCACCTTGCCCTTTTTTCCAAATCCGACAAGTCCCAGGGCAGTCGTCCAAACTGCTCCTGGAAGACGCTCTCCCCTTTGAGGCCACTTGTGGCTCTCCAAGCTCGCAAGCCAGAGGTGGATCAATCCGATTCGCCATCCAATCGCATACACAACCCCTTCAACGTTGGAAGCCGCGTCCAGCCGTGATGACGAAGCAAACCCAGACACGCCCAAAAACTTCCGAAACGGAGATGTCGCCGTCGACGGCATCACTCGAAGACAACACTGCGTAAACATTAACCTAGGGAAACCTGTCCCTGGCGCTGGGCAGGATGTCTTGCTTCGGCGCTGGGCCCTACTCCCTGGCGCGCGAGCGCGCCACGGGCTGACGCGGCGCCAGAAGCACCGAGGGGCGCAAAGCGCCGATCCAAGAAATCCGCGTGGAGCTCCAAACCTTTAGATGCATGCGATGGTTAATTTTCCGATGGTCTTCACCCGGGGGCCTCCTGCCCCTTGGACCTGAGCTGCTCGCCGAAGGCCTCTATCCTCGCGCGCTCGGCCTGCGGCAGGCGGCGTCTCCGCCGCCCTTCTCGCCTTCTGCTGTCCCCCCGCCCCGCCGTCCTCCCCCCTCCTCCTCCTCGGTCCTCCGCTACCCTCCGTCCTCCGCATCCATCCTCCCTTCTCATCGTCCGGCGTCCCTCCTGCCGCCCTCATTCCTCCACCTTCCCTGATCCTCCTCATCATCATGCCTCCTTCCCCTCCCTCCACCTCCCACATCCCTCTCTGCCCTCACAGGTTTCGTCGACGCTTTCTCTGGGAAGCGTCGCGTCGCCACGGCTGGGCTCCACCTACCGAAACTCCGATCAATGAACCCTACCCGATCTGAATCAAGCACAAACAAAGCATTGCTTAGTATTGCGTTGCTTGGCGTTGCGGGAATTGATTGACATTGATTTGCATTGTTTGGTGATGATTGGCATTGCTGTTCATTGAACTCCCGGGCAACCTGGGCAACAGGGCAACCCGGGCAACCTGGAAACCTGGTCATGGAACCGGCTATGGGGCTAGGGGGCTATAGGGCTATAGAGATATTGGGCTATAGAGCTATAGGGCTATAGAGTTGTAGGGCTATAGGGCTATAGGTCTTAGGGCTATAGGCTATAGGGCACCCCCAGGCGGCACCCCCGGGCACCCCCCAGGCACCCGGGCCCCGGGCACCCCCGGGCACCCGTGCACCCAAGCGTGCAGCGAAAATCGGCGACAAACCGAATCTAAGCATATGAGTCCGCTAGGAGCCCTACAGAGGCAAGCTCTGATTGGAGAACATTGAAGAAGCCTTTCGGCAAACCTTGACTGGGGACAACTGAACGAACAAACAACGGTATAGACATCATTTCTCTGAGGTCCGCTCGGATTTCTTGTAGATCAGAGCTGGACCCCTGGCGCGACGAGCGCGCCAGGGGCGACGCCTGAGGCGCCGCCAGGGGCGCCCAGCGCCGATCCAAGAAATCCGCGCGGAGCTCGGGCAGGCGCTTTCCTGCGTGGACGGCGGGGAGAGAAAGGGCAAGAAAGGGAAACGATTGCTTGAGCTAATGTGGCTATATGGCGCCTGAACTATGTAAGTGGGCCTAATTTTCCGGAGTCGCAACCCTGAAGGGCATGAAGGCCCGGCACTGGGGGCTTTGGTCCAGACCAGACCGCACGGAACGAGGTCGCTCTGGGCTAGCAACCTGCCAGAGTCGCAGAAAGGCCGCAACAGGGCCCCAACAGGGCCCCAAGAGGGCCCTAAGAGGCCCCGCAGGGCAGTCACAGGATGACTCACAAGTGAGATGAACAGCGTGGATCTTCATGTTGGAATCTGCCAGAGGATGTGTTCACCCTGGCATCTGTGACATGAAATTGGTGCAGCTGGACCTTGGTGCACGACGGGCCCACCAGAAGATTGATTAATCGAATGTGAGTGTGAAGCACGCGTCCGAATCCCAGAAAAGCGACAAGCGTAGCAGGAAGCGCGGAGTACACCAGAGAGCGAAACACAGCAATACTGTGGTTGAAAAAAACACGAGTAGGGACTTGTGAATAGGCTCTCTGATCGGCCGCGCGTCCAGGGCAGAGATTAGTCAAAGTGTGGATAGGCTCTCTTATCGGCCACGCGGCCAGGACACAGACTGTGAAAAGGGGAAACCTTGTCCGAGGGACATTCGGAGGGTGACGAATGGAACAACGAAAACGCAACGTAGTTCGGTGCCACGTCATCCTTCCGAGGATGGGCTGGCATCCCCCAAAATAGACGTGCATTTGCCTGCGGGCCAGCACGCCCAAACGCTGGGCACGCCCAAACGCTGCCCTGCGCATTTGGCCGCAACTCCGCCTCCAGGCGGCAATCGAAGATCCTTGAAGGGGGCATTGTAGTAAATTCTGACGGACTATGGTGGGATTGACCGAGTGCAGTCCCAGAGAACTGCATGAGACATCTCTGTGACAAATTGGGCTGTGGGGCGGTGCTGAAACGGACACTGTGGGAACTGATCGGCGTGTTCAATGTGGGAACTGGTCGACGTGTGCAAAGTTCCCGTGCCACTCTGCCGCGGAGTTCTCTCTCTCTGTAGTCCTTCGTGGCTCAAGTTGTTCAGGAGGCCAGGTGAACATGTCGGATTGACAGGGAGACGAGGCGCGCTCAGAGACCTAAGGGTAGCATCTCAGCACGAGGTGGCTGCTCCAGCGTAAGGGCAATGCTGGTCTCAACGGGCCCCGAAACTGAAACGGACAATGCGGGCACCCACCGTCCTGTGCAAAATTCCTGTGCTTCTCTGCCGAGAGTTCTCACTCTCTGTAGCCACTCGTGGCTCAAATGACTCGTAAGGCCAGTTGAAACAGAAAAATATATGATCTGTGACGCAGGCATTCCTCGGCCGGTCCCATCGGGTGAGATGTGCAGTGCGTGGGATGTAGTATAGCACGTAACAAGCCAAGGGCACCCCTGTTGATCACTACTTCCGGGCAGTCGGGGGCGTGAGGCTACTCGAAAAGCGAACTATCCTTAGAAACCAAAAAGGGGAGGTTATGCACAAAACACCCCCTCCCCCTTGGGATGGGGGGATTGGCCGGCGATCCCTCCTCTTGCGTTCCGCGCCATGACATCGCCCCAAAGAAGGATACGAACGTGGTGATCGCAGAGAGGTGCGGAAGTGTGTAGGACCGCTGGCCTTTCCGCCAGACTGTGTCCAGAGGATGCGGCGGAGCAGGAGGGAGGAGGGATCGAGGGCAAGACGACAAGGTTGGCGACATCGACAATGGTGAGACGGAGGGGAAGTCGCAATGAGGACATAGGGTAGGGCGCGAAATGAGGAGAAGGACGGAAGGAGGATGGGGGGACGAGGTGGCGGAGGAGGTAGGAGAACGGAGGACCTTGAGGGGATAACAATGAAAATGATGACGAGAGACTGATGATAATGAAGGCAGGGAACAGGGGGGCAGCGGAGGCAGGATGACGGACGTGGATGAGGATGGGGGGACGTGGCATGGGGAAGACGTGTAAGGGACGGAGGATGAGGACTGGGAGGACGAGTGGAAGGAGGAGGACGACAATAAGGATGACGAAAGATGGAGGGATGGAGGGAGAGGATGAGGTGGAGCAGAGCGGACGATGATGGAGATGAGGAGGCTGGGAAGATGGCAAGGAGGAGGAGGGAAGGGGGAAGCGGGCGAGGGCTTGGAGAAGAATGGGCAGGAGAGGAGGGAGAATGGGGAGGCAGGAGAGGAGCAGGAGATGGAGAAGGAGGGAGATCAGCAGGAACAGTGGCCACGGCACGAGCGGGAGGAGCCTTCCCTTTGGTGGGGGCGCCAACGTTCCACGCACGCCGATCCAGGACAGGCTGATCCTGGGCACATAATCGGTGGATATGCCGTCTGGGCCTCTAGGCAAGCAAACGTACCGTACAATCCGATCCTGCGCTGAGGTCGCCATTGCCGCCCGGTCTGCTCGGAACGCTGGCGTCACACGAGAGGACGCCACCTCCTCCCCGAGCCCTCCCACGGAAGGCTTTTGGAGACCTGCGGAACGGCTCGCACTGTGAGGCCCCGTTAAGGGGTCTCCTGAGGTCACCCATAGTCCCACCGGAAGGTCCTTATAGAAAATGCCAGACACCGACGAAAAAAAACCCTCGATCGTAGACCTCCTCGTCCTCCTCCACGAGAGAAGCCCTGGATGCTCCTGGAAACGACTGAGCGATCGCCCAAGACCTAGGATGCCCCGCGGAGGCCATAGAGGAAGAACCAACGGCATAGAAATAAACTTTGCGCGCTCCGCGCGGAGCGCGCTAGGGGCGGCGCCGGAGGCGCCGCCAGAGGGGTCCAGCGCAGATCCAAGAAATCCGCGCGGAGCGCCGACAAACCATGTTCAAACATTTGTTGCTCCTCGATTGAAGCGGCTTCGCCTGGAAGGCCCCGCAGCGGCCTCGAGCTGCGTGTGGATCGAGGCTATCTCCTCGTCCTTGGCCGCACGAGCAAGGGGGTGGCGCGAGGGGGGACGGCCTTCTAAGAAGGCGGCGCGCTTCTTAGAAGAGCCTGGAGGTTTCTAAGACAATGTCCTCCCCAAATGCGTGGTGGGACTACCGTTTTCTTTCCACCCGCGTCTCACCTGCATCACTCACCTCACCACCTCACCCCGTCTCTTCGTCTCATCGTGCGCAAGACAAACTCACGCAGGCTTAGCCCTCACTAGAAACGCACACGCATCAGAGGCATACGCAGCAAGACACAAAACATACATGGCCCCCATATGATGCACAAGTGCACATACAGCCTTACACACATCACACTCATACACAATCCATGCAGACACAGGCATAGTCACTTTCATGGCACGCGCAAGACATTTCACATACGCGTAGGGTTCGCTGGGCGCGGCAAGCGTGACACTTTCTCGGCGCCAGATGGGGTGCGTAAGCGGGTGGGGGCGCTATCCGACGCACGCTCGCAGATTATGTCAGTCGTAAGCATTTCTGGACACCCGAGGGGGTGTGAAGGGCGTGGAGGCGCTATCCGTCGTACGTTCGCAATGCGCAGCAACCGTGACACTTTCTGGACACCAAAGAAAGGTGCGCAGGGGGTGAGGGCAATATCCGTCGTACGCCGGCAGATCGTGGCCGTCGTGGCACCTGAGGGCCCCTGAGGGGTGCGCAGGGGGTAGACCCTCAACGCGGACTCTATCCACGCCAGGATCGCAGGGCGTGGCAAACATTGCACCTTCTGGGCTCCACATGGGGTGCGCAAGGGGCCGTCCCTCATCGCGGCCTCTATCCACGCCAGGGTCGCAGAGCGCGCCAGGC
>CAUYUJ010001113.1:859342-941842 GCA_963575745.1 Prorocentrum cordatum | reverse complement strand
CTGGGACCTTCGGCGGCACCCCTACACGAAACGTTGTCATGGGTACGCGACACGCATGTGGACACCGTCACTGGGGCCTTCGGTGGAGCTCCCGATGGGGCCACGAAGCGCTGTCCTGGGCGTGGGGGACGCATCCGGGCACCGCCACTGGGGCTTTCGGTGGAGATCCGTATGGCGCCACACAACGCCGTGCTGGGCGTGGGAGAGACGCATGCGACCCCCCCCACTGGGGCCTTCGGTGGAGCTCCCAGTGGGGCCACAAAGCGCTGCGCTGGGCGTGGAGGGCGCATGCGCCCCCGCCCCACTGGGGCCTTCGGTGGAGCTCCCCATGGGGCCACACAACGCTGTGCTGAGCGTGGGGGACGCATGTGCCCCCCCCCAACTGGGGCTTTCGGTGGAGCTCCGTATGGGGCCAAAAAGCGCTGTGCTGGGCGTGGGGGGCGCACGCGGGCACCCCCACTGGTGGAGCTCAGTATGGGGCCACACAACGCCGTGCTGGGCGTGGGGGGCGCAGGCTCCCCCCCACTGGGGCCTTCGGTGGAGCTCCTAATTAGGCCAAAAAGCGCTGTGCTGGGCGTGGGGGATGCATGCGTCCCCCCCCCACTGGGGCCTTCGGTGAAGCTCCCATATGGGGCCACGAAGCGCGCTGCCCTGAGCGTCGGGGCGCATGCGCCCCCCCCCACTGGGGCTTTCGGTGGAGCTCCCAATGGGGCCACGAAGCGCTGTGCTGGGCGTGGGGGGCGCATGCGGGCACCCCCACTGGGGCCCTCGGCGGAGCCCCCTTTATGGGGCCACAGAACGCTGTGCTGGGCGTGGGGGGCGCATGCGGGCCCTCCACTGGGGCCTTCGGTGGAGCTCCCTATGGGGCCACGAAGCGAATCAGCCATGGCGATGCCGATGATGACGATGATGGTGATGGTGATGGTGATTGTGATGATGATTGTGATGATTGTGATGGTGATGATGATGATGGGAGGAGGGGGTGGGCTGAGACATGCGGAGAGCAAAGGCAAGGATGGGGGAGGAGGGAGGAGGAGGAGAGGAGGAGGGAGGAAGAAGGTGGGACGAGGGGCAATGTCTCTTCAAACCGAGGACCCAACACCACAGGATGATTGGGAAATAGTATTCACAAAGGTAACAGGAGCAGCCGTAGTAAAGATTAGGGGGATAAGTAGCCGTAGTAGTACTAGTACTAGTACTAGTACTAGTACTAGTACTAGTACTAGTACTAGTAGTCGTATTATTAGTAGTCGTATTATTATTATTATTATTAGTAGTAGTAGTAGTAGTAGTAGTAGTAGAGGCAGTAGTAGTAGTAGTAGTAGAAGAAGAAGTAATAGTAGTGGCAATAGTGGTAGACGTGGCAATGGTGGTGGCTAAACTCGACGTTGTGGTACTGGTATGATCGGGCGCCACCGTGGAAACATCAGCCATGGACGACCACGCCGCGTTCGCAAGCTTAGTGGGAATCCAGCTACTAACAATAGCCGTAGCAAAAATTTAACAACAACAATAGTAGACCCGGCGGAAGAGTAGTATCAATAGCAACCGTGGTAGTAGAACTTGTACGAGTCGCAATACACTAAGACTACGACTACGAAGCGTGGTAGATAAAACCACTGGTAATCGTAGTCACAGCAACAATAATATTAGCAGCGTCGTAGCCGTTGTAGCAATAGTAGTAGACATCATCGTGAGGGCAGCGGCAGTCGTAGTAGTAGAAGTAGTTATAATAATAGCAGTAGTGGTAGTAGCAGTAGTAATAAGAGTAGCAATAGCATTAGTATAAATAGAACGAGTAGTCGTCGTAATCGTAGTAGTCGTAAAGGTAGAGGTTGTAGTAGAAGTGGTAGTAGAGGTGGTAGGAGTAGCAGTAGTAACAGAAGTAGTAGTAGTAGTAGTAGTAGTAGTAGTCGTAGTAGTTGTAGTCATAGTCGTAGTCGTAGTCGTAGTCGTGTTCGTAGTACTAGTAGTAGTAGTAGTAGTAGTAGTAGTAGTAGTAGTAGTAGTAGTAGTAGTAGTAGTAGTAGTAGTAGGGGTAAGAGTAGTAGTAGTAGTAGTAGCAGTAGTAATAGTAGTAGTCGCACTCGTCGTCGTCGTCGTAGTAGTAGTAGTAGAAGTAGTAGTAGTAGTAGTAGTAGTAGTAGTAGTGGTGGTAGTAGTAGTAGTAGTAGGAGTAGTAGTAGTAGTAATAGCAGTAGTAGTAATAGGAATAATAGTCGTAATTGAAGTAATAGTTGTAGTAATACTCGGGGTACTAGTAGTAGTAGTAGTAGTAGTAGTAGTAGTAGTAGTAGTAGTAGTAGTCGTAACAGCAGCATTCGTAATAGTAGAAGTTGTGGTAGCAATAGTAGTAGTAGTAGTTGTTGTTGTACACGTAAAAACATAAGACTACGACCACTACGTTTACTAACAGTCGTAGGCGTAGTCGTAGGCGTAATACTATAATTCGCAATAGTAGCATTAGTGATAGTTGTAGTAGAAGTAGAAGTAGAAGTAGTAGTAGTAGTAATAGCAGTAATAGTAGTAGTGTCAATAGTGGTAGTATTAGAAATATTCGAAACACTGGTAGTCGCAACATGAGTAGAGTAGTAGTGGTAGTAGCATTAGGAGTGGTAGAAGCACAGAACCCCTAGAACGATCCTCTGGGTTTTTGAAGATGTTCCTTTAACGCTGGTACTTGCATGGGCTTGTTCACGAACCGAACAAATCCCCGGAGGTTCCTGAACAAACAGGGTTCCTCTCGACTCCAGGAAATGTCTGAAACTTCCTGAAGCTGCTGTGCTGAAGCACTCCCTATGGGTTTCGCGAAAATTCCCGAGGACGAACGCCCCTTGACTGTTGATGGTTCCTAAACATGTGCTGGAGATTCCCCCAAACAAGGTCCAGAGGTTTCCTGAGGTTCCTCTTCGGTGATTCAACGGTTTCTGACGGCGCCAATGGTAGCCTCGGGATTTTTAAACGTCCCAGACAATTCCCATTGATCCCGAAGAGTTCCTGCGAAGCCTGGACGACCCCTGCGGATGTTTGAAATGTGTAAACAATTTAAAAAAATCCAAAACATTCTTCCAGGATCCAGGAGATGCTGGAAGACCCCGTTGGATCCCTGTGGGCGCCTACGGATTCCTGCGAGTTCGCACGGTTAGTTGACAACTCTTGTGGGTGCGTCAAATGCTCGGAGGACGCCTGAAGGATCCAAAGGATTCTCCAGCAACCCACCAGACGCCGTACGAATCCTCAGGGGCCCCAGCCTGTTGGAATATATGTAATGCGATAGTTGCACCAGGGTCTTCATCATGGCTTACGCACCCAATGTGTTGGACTATATGTAAGCCGCGAGGTTGTTTTTTCCCGAATTCCGGACAACGCATGCACCCAATCTGTTTGAACATACGTAGAACACGAGGGGGCCTGGATCGTTCCTCGCAGCTTATGCGCCCGATGTATTTGACCACGCGTACACAACATGGTGATACCGAGCCTTCCACACAGGGCATGCAACCAATGTATTCGAATACGCGTAATACACGAATGACGATCAAGCGCCCCCCGCAGCGTATGCACCGAATATGTTGGGAAACGCGTGGATCACAAAGGACTGTCAATACGTCTTCACACAATATGCGTTCAAATTGTTGGAGGACATGTAAGGAGGAAAGGAGTCTCGAGACTCCGCTCGTGTCGGCAAACTACCCTGCGACGTTCCCAGCCCGCCAGCAAAAAGTGCCAAGAAGAGGTAACCGAAAACTGTATAGCTCATGACGGCACGAGGTGTGCAATTGGTTATGGAGCTACACGGATAGCGCGCGCGACGCGAATCACAGAAAATGGGGGTGGGTTCGCGCGCTCGACGCTAATGGAATGAGGCCCCAGACTCGACGAGAAAATGGGGGTGGGAAGGGGGAAGAAACGACAGAAAAAGAAGACGAACAGTTAACGCGAGAGGATCACTGAGACGGCGAACCAAGAAGAGGACCACAACGAAAGAGACAGGATGCGCAAGGAGGGTGGTGATGATTTTCCATTGACGCGCTGGACAAGCAGCGCTGCCCACGCCATGACGCCCTGGCGCCGCCGCTCCAACGGGCCAGCTGTTCGTAGCCAGTGCAAGAGCGAACGCGGAGGAACTCGCCCGCCAAATTCTCCGTTTCCTGCCAGCACTCTGCGTTGCAGGAGCCCCGCCCAGAGGCGCGCCGCAAGGTCTCCGGACGGTCCGCGGGAAAGGCGACCGTTTCGCACATCGTAGCACCCCAAGGAAGGCGAGGTCAAAGCGATGTCAGCAAGGTCAAACTCAGGTCCGCCCATGACGTCACCCCGCTGACCCCCCAGCAGCCCCCGAAAGCGAAAATCGCAAAACTCCCCCACCTTCCCAAGGATAGCGAGGAAATTGAGTTTGACTATGGCGTCGTTCCGCTGGACCCGCAAGCAACCCTCGAAACTGGCGGGAACTTCGCAGACCGCATCCCCCCCGGGATGGCGAGGTCAAGTCGGGTCCGCGTATGATGTCACTCCGCTGAGCCCCCCAGCAGCCCTCGAAAGTGGCGACGGTCTCGCACGTCGCAGCCCCCTGAGGATAGCAGGTCAAATTAGGTCCGCGCATGACGTCACTCCGTTGACAACCCCAACAGCCCTCGAAAGTGGCGACAGTTGCGCACATCGCAGCCCAACCGTCCCTCCCCAAGGATTGCGAAATCAAAATTAGGTTTGCGTATGACATCCCTCCGCTGGATCCCCCACCAGTCACCGAACGTGGCGACAATTGTGTTAATCGCAGCACCGCCCCCCTCCCCAAGGAACCGAGGTTCAATTTAGGTGTGCCCATGGCGCCGCTCCGCCAAACCCCGAGTAGCCCTCGAAACTGGCGGGATTGTTCCAAGCCGCCCCCCCCTCCATGGCGAGGTCGACTTCCGGCCTGGGCGTGGCACCGCCCCGCTAAAGCCCTTCAGCTGCCCTCGAAAGTAACGACCTTTTTCGCGCGTCGCAGCCACGATGCTGGACCCCCAGCAACCCTCAAAATGTTTGTGTCACCACGCAATTGAGCTGTACACCCTCGGGCCAGTCCGCGTTGCTCGAAACGGCGCGGATTGCTCTGCAGAGCCGAGATGGCATCGCCAAGAAACAAAGCGACACGATAGCTTGCACCGCACACGGTTCTACCGAAACGTTGGGCAAACTACTGGTGCAATATTACCCGCGTGTTGCATGCAGACTCCCTTACGGAAGGTCACGCAAGCTGTGGGAACCTCCAGCCGGGCGAACGTCACCACGTTATTGGTGCGTTGTTGGACGTATAGGGCGACAGGGCACCAGGAGCAAAGCTCGAGCCAACCTGCAGCAAACGAGCTGCTGCGCGCAGACGGGCTCTTGTGGGCACTACTAAGCTTGCACATGGACCCATCAGAGACTAAGCTACGTGAAAAAAACACGTGCAATAAACATCCCGACATCAACTACGAGGGGGGGAAAGAGAGGAAGGAAGAGGAGGACGGCAACGGAAGGCCACGCTGATCATCGTCCGACTCCTGCCCGCCAGGGCGCCTTCATGACCGCGGCAGCGGGCGTCCACAACGATGTACTGTCGCAGACGGGAACGTGAAACGCGTCAATATGTAGCACCGGGCAAAAACGAAAAGGGACGACCGCGACAAAGCGAGATGGGCACCAGACCAGGGAGGCCCAAGCAAGCAACATCATTGTTCCAAGTCAGTTCCTTGCTGACATCTGGCACGTACAATACTTGCCGCTCGGGCAAGCAGGAGGGGGGAAGAGGAATATCACGACTCGCGGTGAAGACGAGGGGCGAGACGAGGGCAGGCGCGCAAGAGGCGAAAACAGGGCAGAACGCGACGAGGGCAAGCGGACAAGAAGCGAGAGGAAGGCAATAAGTCCGCCCCAAGGCGACTAGCTATGATCGGAGACACGCAACCCCAATTCCGCTCCTGGGAGAGGCACAAACTGGCGCAGCCAGGAATAATATTGGGAAAAGGAGGCACACAGTGAGCACACGGCCACTACAACAAAATGCGATCGGCTAGGTGGCGTCAGCGAACAGAGGCGAACGGAACATTCGAGATGACAGAGACAAAACACCGGCGACGGCGCAACAGTTGACGCGCGCGAGCATGCGTCAGGCGGAGGAAAAAGACGGGGCTGTAATATTCAGATGCACGCATCCAATGCTACACAGAATGGGCGAGCCCAGTGCCAATGACGATACTACTGAGCTCCTCGGGGTTTCCCCATTCAAAGAGGTGCGGCAAGAACCGCTTCCTAGGATCACCAAAGAAATATGAGAAAAGGAATACAAGGCAGCACATGAGACATAACATTAACAAAGAGCGGGCATATGCATAATGGGGAATGGCATCACAAGCGCTGGCCTTGCTTCCGTACCGGCATATTGCCATCGCTGTCGATACCGGGCAGTGGTGGCCCAAACATTGCGTGCAGTTCTGAATGTACTGGCGAGCACGAACTAGGGCATCTGAGCAGCAACTCGTCTGCATGCGTATGAACAGCACCCTCGAGCCTTGACGATCGATGCTTCGGTCCTTCATCTAATGCTCCATTCTCAGATGCAGATACAGAAACACAAGGCCTTCAGGAATACACAACTGACAAATAGCACGTGTTTGAACACCTGTGCACCCAGGATCCTGAGGGATACGCGGGGTGCAGCTCAGTTTCCTCCAGTTATCATGCAGTTGATGAGGCATGCTATTGGTCAACCTGGGATTGTACGAATGAGCAGCCAACCGATTTTTTTTCCCGTCCAACATTCAATGGCATTCCTCAACGAGGCGATGAAACATGCCAGAACGTTGTACCAGTCGATACTGAGCAGCCGCAGAATGCCTAACCATATCACCAGCTTGAACAGGTTAGCCGATTCCTTTTAACCGATGAGAAATATCAGGAGTGCTGCGGCCAACCAACCACCGCTTGGAGTCAGTCGCGCTGATAACGTCAAAAAAACTGCAGCTGTAGGCGCGAAGAATTGCGCAATGTACGCGAGGACACGAGTCGCCAAAATGTTGTAGCTGAACAAGTCTGGGTGAAGCCCACATTCAAGCTACGACAAAAGGGTAATTGACGGCAGTATTCTTCCAGAGGCACCGCCCACAATTCAGTGAAGTCGTTCAAACCAATACGTATGCCAAGATATGTGCCCGCATCGACGAATCTGAGATTGGTGGCATTCAGGCCAGCACATTTTGAGGCGTTCCGCGATCTGGGCACGATCACGAGGAAAAAATATGATCAGAGTCTTCAGTGTATTGATCCAGGCCAGTGGCATTTCCACCAGCAATCAATAGCCGAAAGAGCGCAAGGAACACGCGATACATACCTCTCGGTACATGAGCCAAATCGCCTGCGACGCACTCGATGCATGATAACGGCCGGGGAAGACGAAAACTCACCCGACGAAACGCGGGATCTAACGCAAGAGCGAATATCCATCCAGACATTGGGCAACCCTGCTTCGAGACCCGACCCGATAGCATGCGAAATCAACTTGTTCGAAGTGTCCGCTAACGAAAGTGGCTGGGCGGTGGCAGGTGCGCGCGCAACACCCATAGCTCCACTACGGGGGGAATGCTCTGAGGCAGGAAAACCACGCAGCAATGATTGCAATCCTCTGGCGAACCCTCTCCTCCCAGAACACATTGAGAAACGTCGTGAAGAATCTGACTAGCTCCATCTCCCCACAAGTGACGGCGCGGGAACGGAATGCCATCAGGACCAGAGGCTGCACCGATCAATTGCCCAAGCAATGCACGAAACGAACCAAAGGATATCTGCCAGAGAACGTCCTTAGAGGTGGCCTGCGCGAAAGGGCGATCGAGCTCCCGCGCCATCTCCCTCGCCTCCTTAGCCTCGCGCACCTTCCCCCAGCACGGCGCGAGCATAGCGTCGCCCGAGGCTTCATCAGGTGTCTCCTGCCCATCAGGGCCAATGACCGCGCGCAAGGAAAGCCGACGACGCCGGCCAGCCCAAGCAGCATGCCACCGGTGAAGCTTATCATGCTGCTGGTTTTTGAATGTTACGTTGAGCATCTCGCTGCTGCCAATATCATTCTCTTGGGCGCGGAAGCAAGCAAGCGTGGCAAAAGCGCATGATACAACGGAAACCAGCAATATCAGACCAGTCTGAATCTTCTGAAATGATCTGCTTGGGTTCAGGAACGGCACGGCGGGCTTTCCGAGGTAGACGAGCTTGAGAAGATTCCATCGCGCGCACAACTGCAAAGCACCAGCTGACCTTCCCCTCTGGTCGGCAGCGTAGTGGGGTCGGCAGCGTAGTGGGCGCCGAGAGTGAAGAGGGTCCATCAATATCGTAGTCAGGTTCTCCACAAAAACAAGCTCGCGAACGGCCCAAGGTGGAGTGCGACGCGTTGCCCCATCTCCGGGCGGGCGTCCTGGGCGAAGCTGCAGATGAAGAAGGGCCTGATCGAGATGTCGCTTTCCACTAAACTCCACACGGATGTCGGTCACATGCAGTACCCGTGGGCGCATTAACATAGATCTGATCGATGCGAGCTGCAGAGACGATCCGCCCTTGATGCGCGGTACGACGCGAAGGCTAATATTGCTGGAATTCTATCATTCGACCAAGATGTTTGCCGAAGTAGATGCCGAGAGAATCAGACTTGTGAACGCGATCGGTGTCGAGCGCGTAAAACCTAGCGTCGGCAGGCGATAGACAGTTGCAGTCCCCGGCCATCATCGCACGAACCAGCATCAGAAAGGCCAGCTTCTTGATCTTCATCGAATACGGAGGAAGAACACGTACATTGCACATGAACAGCGCGCCCTTGCCGACGCGCAGCATCGAGACAGTTTGGCGCCCAGCTGAAAGAGAACGGAACTTGATATCAGAAAACTCAGTAACACAAAACTTGCGAATCCTAGTAACACTACCACCACTGCGCGATGGAAGGGAGCTCCCATAGCACTCGGACGTAACAACAAATTTGACCGATGCGCGTGAAGATCCCCATCGCGCCCACGCGTCCCTTGAAGAAAAATGCACGTTGCACTGCAGGCCATAAGGCGCAACCGCTGGCATTTGTGATTCTGCCGATACGACTCGCCGCCGACAGCCGCGAAGAGAGTCTGGACGCTCCAGGAGTAGAGTTGGGACATTTGCCATATGGACGAGGTCGAATAGAACGATCAGAGCTGTCGAACTCACGCGCGCTATCGTCGGCAGATGAGCCCGAGGAAGTGGGCGCGGCACAGGAGGAGAGAGAAGACGATGAGTCGGAGGGGTAGTATCACCGAAGCTTGAGGGTGCTCGACGCCAGTGCCCCTCACCCCGTCCGCATTCGGGCGGGAATGGCGCGGGTCTATACGCGCGGCGGCCCGTGCTCCAGCCGTCGAGAAGAAACCTGTAAACCGAGGCCCAAACCCGCGGGAGCACCAGGCTCGTCAAACCGTGGAGAGCAAGCGTCGCGCACTCGCAACGGCGGCCCGGAGCAGAGGGGGGGAGAGGGGAGAGAGGCAACGGCTTAAGTGGAAGGTCATTCCTGCAAGGCGCGGGTCGATCAACAACGCCCTGCGCCGCTTGAGCCGACCCGTCCGCGGCGCTGGCTCGACCGCGCCAAGTTGCACCAACGCCTCGACCGTTAGTCCGCCTTCGGCAGCTTTCCGGAGCAGCTGCGGACGTGCATCTTCGACGTTCGCGAAGAAGTTGTGGTCGCACCATTCCCGCCAGACACCCATGCGCACAACCTGGTTGGATGTCCCGCGGACCGCGCCCATGGGCCGGCGTGGCTGGCCGAACCGAACAGCCGGAAGAACGCGCGGGCAGAGGAACGCGCGATTGGCAACTCTTCGCGGAGATCGAAAGTCCACCAGATCAACTGCGAAGCAGAGAAGCGGCGCGAGCCACGACTGCGAAGCAAGAGACAAGAGAGGGGTGGGAGGGCAGAAGGGGGGGGCGACGAGGAGCGGGCGAAGTGGAGTTACAAACAAGACACATCACACGCCGCAGTCGCCCACTGTTGTCGCGGGCGCCCTCGTTTCCGACGGCGCGCCCTGTCGTTGGGAACGCCGTCCGCGTCGCACGGGGTGCGTTGAATCAGGAAAGGGCGATTCGACTGTGCAGAACCATATGGCGCCCCTGCAGAATCTCAGGTGACGGCGTCGACAGCGCTCGCTGAAACTCGTCGCTGTTGCGAGCGAGAAAAGCATGAGAGTGGAAATTGCCAAGTAGCCGCCGCAAGAATTTGCAGCGGAAGCTGTCCAATCTCGACCTGTCTGCTCAACATCCATGCATAATCACAAAAGCGCATGCGCATGCTGCACGCGCAGCCGGAATATATTATGCATTTACGACGTTTCCAAATGGGCGCGCGCGCCCAATTCCGGTCCAACCGCGCGAAAGTTTTAGCCACGTCCCAGAATCGCAGGGTCAGCTCGGTCGTCGCCTGCCCGTCGCACGCGATGAGCCCGCCAGGGTAAACGGCTTCGCGGGCTGACTTGATCGACTCGAAAGTCGGCCTGCGAATCATGCTGTCTGTTGAGATATCCATTTGACTTGTTTTCTCCCAGTTTAACTCAGATCCGCACTCCTCCCCCTCTACACTTAAGACGCACTTTCTAAGGCTATGGCAATAGGCACCCGCGCCATGGGTTTTGATGGCGGACACGCCCTGAGGTTTAGATGGCCTCCCCAACGGCCCTCGCGCTATGGCATTGCTAGCGCGGGTCTGCTATGGAAACCTCATGGCTACACAACGGGCGGAGCCCACATCTATACTATCCGATAGTATAGACGTGCTCCCGAGGCAGGCCCAGAGGCACTGCTAAACGCCAGGGCCGTTGGGCCCCCAGCCGAGGGCTGGCCAGCGAGCTAACGCCAGTTACTTAGCGTGGAGCGCCGTTGGCAAAGCAAAACCTCCTCATCCTCCCTCCTCCCCCCCCCCCACCTCCCCCCCTCCCCCTCCCTCTCCCTCCCTCCCTCTCCCTCACTCCTCCCCCGTCCCCCCTCCCGCCCTCCCCCTCCCCCCCCCTCCCCTCGTCCCTTTCCCCCCCTCAGGCCAGTCCCCCATCCTTCCCACCCCCCGTGGCGGCACGAGGGTCGCACCTCTGGCCGACGATGCCGACGGCGTCGGACAGCCCGTCGACGGCGGGGGGCGGCTCCTCCTCCTCCTCCTCCTCCTCCTCCTCCTCCTCCTCGGTCTCCTCCCCCTCCTCCACGCCCTCGCCCATCCTGGCTCCATCATTGCCTCCAGGCCCACCTCCTCATCCTAGTCATCGGCCTCCTCGTCCACCTCCTCCCCCTCCTCATCCTCATCCTCTTCCTCTTTCTCATCCTGACCCTCCTTTCTGCCTTTGTCCTCTGTCATCGTTTGGTTTGTCGCGTGCGTGGGTTTCAGTGGCTGGCTCGATTTATTTTCTGGGCATCCCATGGTCTTCATTTGGGGTCTGGCTCGTCCGTTGTTTTTTCAACACCACGCTGCAGAAATCCACAGCGGAGTTGATCCAACCGAGCCAAACTGCTCAGCTCAAGCCCTGAGGATCTTGTTGATCTCCGCCTGGACTGCATCGTGGAACATCGTCGTCGCCACACTGTGCTCTGGAAGTATGTCGATCACACCCTGCACGGCCATGATGGCCGCCTCCTTGCTCTGACCAGGCGTTGCCCTGATCACCTGAATCGCAGCGGCCTCCAACTGGGTGAGGTGCGCCAGCCTCAAGGTAGCTGGCCACTCTGAGGCGCATTCGTCATGGAGGCCGTGCTGCTTGCACGAGCCCGTCGTGCTCACGATGGTCGCGATGTCCTTCTCGAGGTTGGTCGTCTGGGCCTTCACCTTGTTGGCAAGACCCTTCGTTGAGAACAAGGTCTTGCGAGCGTGAGCTTCGACCGTGGCCCAGTCGGCGCCACCTGCAACGCCTGCTCTCCACCCGCGCACAGTGTCACCGAAACCCACGAGCGCGCATAGACTGACGTGGATGGCATTCACACCCTCGAAGCAGGCGGCAATGTCAGCCTTCTCGTAATCAGTCGCCGATGCCCGTGCAACAGAGAGAGCGGCACCGAAGTTCGCTTTGATGAGGCCTTCGGTCAAGACCCCTGTCACAAAACTGCTGTCCTCTGTGCCCGTCCCACCCCAGAACCGCCCCGCGTTGCTCACGGCCCTCTGCAAGTTGTAGTAGCACGCGGAGCCGCTGTCGTGGGCGACCTGCTCGGCAGGAGTTCCCAAGCGCATGAGGCCCTGGAACGCCTTGGCCACGTCCCACACCGATGACACCATGGAAGGGCGCCTGGAGATGGAACCGAAACGTCCGGCTTGCTCCGAAGCGTCCGTCAAGTCGCACACCTTCAAGCAGAGCTCCGTCAGGTCGACAGGCTTCTCCAGGTCGAACTGCAAGACTTGCGTCTGGTCATCCACTTTGAGCGGCTGCACGTAGAAGCTGATAATCGACTCCACGGCGTCGGCAATCACGTTGACGTGGTTTGGACCGTTGAACTTGATGGGCCCCAGCGCTACAACGCAAGATCTGATGGCTTCAACTGCAGTGTCTCTGTCTCCCGAGTCGCTGAAGTTCGCCAGCGCCTGGAGGACCTGATCGGAAGACGCCGCCGACGTCGCGCGCTCGATAAGCTCGGCCATCCTCTCGGAGACGTTCTTCACTTGATGACCCAGGAGATCGACAACTTTAGGATCGCCCTCGCCCTTCTCGAAGAATGTGGTGAGTGTCCCAAGATCCCGCAGCATGGAAGTGTATGTGGTGAGTTTCTGGGCATTGTTCCCCATCGAAGTTGAAGCAGCGGCGTCGAGGGCCACCTCATTTGCCTTGAGGTACGCCTGGAGAACTGGAACCACCGTGCCGCTCCTGCAGCACTTCAGCCACCTGGTCAGGGAGGTCACGCAGTCAGTGAAGGTCTGGGTGTCAATATTCTCGGGGTCGTCCAAACGCGCCTGCATCGCTACGATGTTGTCCTTCTCCGTCATATCACCTTGTGCTGCCCTTCGCCGCTCGCTCTTCTCAGCCTTCCAGTACTCGCTATCGTCCAAGGCCCTGGAGAACGACGCCCACTCCTTGAACTCGCCGTGCAACATCATCCTGAAATCCTGCATGTCCACCTCGATGTCGGAGATGGCCTCGGCGCCGTGGCTAGAAAGAACCGAAAGTATGACGATGCAAACCTGAATGCTCTTATAGAACGCCAGCGCGCCGTCCTTCACGCTATTGGAGTCCTTCACCCTGTCACGGAGGATCACCCTCAACTCTTGGATGACATCCAGGGCGGTGCCCCCACTCTGGACGAGCGGGAGGAGCAAGTAGTTCAGCGCGTGGTCCTTCGCCGTAGACAAGAGCGCCTCGAAGTCAGGGACGTAGACTGTCGCGAGCTTCGGGGCCGCAGGATCGAAGATGAGGTCGCCATCAATGTGAGGGTCAATCATGTCCCAGATGTCGGGCGCCGTGATCGTCGTCACCAGCTCTTCGGCAACCCACGCGAAGCACCACGTCGGGCACCTCTGGAAATCAACCTTGGCCTTCTTGAACTTCTGGAGGTTAATCTGCTTCATCTCGCGCCTGTCTCTGAGCATGTGAAGGTTCGATGTGGACATCTGCGAGGCTGCTTCGATCAGCTCGGAGAGAACCTGCTTCCGACTCTTGGCGCCGGGAACCCTTGGGCTGAAACGGCGAAGCGCGTACTCGCGATCGCCTAGCTTCTCCCCGTCCAGGATCATGGGGATGTCGCGCTCGTCCTCCAACTGCCTGATGCGTGCCATGTCGTCGCCCGAGGCTGGGGGCCTGACCGCCTTGCCGCGCAAAGGGGCAGCATGATCGAGAGAAGCTGCAGCCGCGCCCCAGCGGGAACCCACCGCAGACGGAGCCGCGGTCACGCGACTCCGCACAGAGCCCCGCGATCGAGAGCGAGCCCCTGCGTCGGCTGGCGTCGCCCCAGAGCCTGAGCGCCTCGGCGGAGCGGGCGGCGAAGGGCTCGGCGCTGGTCGGGACGAGGCCCCCTTGGCGAGGCTCGCCAACCCGTTGGCAGCTGGACTGGACCCCTGCGCAGGAGTGCGGCCATCAGGTTCGCTGGCGCATGGCCCCTTGGGGCTCGCGGCGCCCTCAGCGGGCGGAGAAAGGCAGCCACCTCGGGGCTCCGCGGCTGCGGCTGAGCTGCCGCCCCCACCGAGCACGTGCCCGTCGTTGTTCCCGCTGCCCTCGTTCTTCACCTGGGCCTCCATCGTGATCGACTCCACCGTCGGGGGGATAGACCTGCCGCGAATGCAAGTCGGCATCTTGTTCTTCAGATATGTCAGCTCCTGCTTGAAGATGCGTTGAGCCTGCTCCCTGACAACGTGGCGATCCGTCGAGAGCGCCCTCGTCGGTGACTCGACGCAATGCTCGTCGATCCTGTCCGCGTCAACGAAGGGCATGTCTGGATTGACAGTCACGATGCCCTCCACCTTAGCTCCACTAGGGAACTTGATCGAGGACACGCTGAGGTTGAGATGAGAAACCTCGACGGCAGGTGGAATATTGCACGCGGAGCGGAAGGCGCCCTCCTTCCAAACACTGTAGTGGTTGGCCATCCTGAAGCCGCACTTGGAGACCACGTCGACGGACTCCTCCTCGAAGGCCTTGTTGCGTGCGTCCTCGGCGCACTCTGCGGACTGCTCAAACTGGTCGTCGAGGCTCTTGTCTTGGGAAAGCTTCACGCAGAACTTCGGCCAGTCAGTGTGCTTATCCTTCCACGCCCAATCCCATGGGTAGTAGCACCGCTCGCATGCAGCGATGGAACCATCTGGAAAACGGGAGTCGGTCGCCTCATTCCTGCCGCAGCTGGCCCTGCCGCAGGTGCGAAGCTTGCCAATCGCCTTTGGCCTCTCCGAGGCCGTCTTCAATACCTTGACGCTGCGCTGGCGGCCACGCTCCTCCTCAACCTCCGACTCTGGGCTGCGCTCCCTGCTGCGAGAACCTTCGTCCTCGGCGCCAGCCGCAGCAGCGGCCGCGCCACTGGACCTGCCGCGCTTGGGAGCGCCAGCGGCCTTGGCCCCTCTCCTCGGAGCCGCGCGGCGCATGGGACTCGAAATCCTGGACAGAGCGTGATGGGCGAAAACCGTCCTCACACGAAGAACTGAACCACAATCGAGCTGCGGATGAAACATGCGCATCGCCACTGGCATCGAACGAATTGTGCATCAATGATCTCTGCACAATCCAACGTGGTCTTCTCCGAATGGAACGCTGCGAACATAAGGTTCCAAATCTGGGTCACAACTTCTGGGGCTGGCTTCGGCCTCGCTGTCCAAACGACAGTCTGGATCAAAAGGTCTAGGGGGCACTGGGGACACGGATCCCTGATCGTTTCGACGTTCTTTGTTTGTTTCATCCCTTCCTTCCCTCCTCCTCCTCCTCCTCCTCCTCTTCCTTCTCTTCGTCCTCGGGCCCCCCCCCCCGCTTCCCTGTTGCTGGGCGGGGAAGGGGCCCCCCCCGTCACTGTTCGGGCCCCCGGTAGCGCCTTTGCAGTTCCTGGGCGCGGTGGAGCCCCCCTCAGAAGGAGAAGGGCCCCGCACGGAAGCACTCAGAATGGAAGCTCTGGCTGGTGACCCCCTCCGCGCGGCAAGACCCCTGCAAAATGCCCGAGACTCTCTTCGGAAGCCACGAGCCCGAGACGGCAAGAGGGGAGACGAGGAGGAGAGGTTGCCGCCCAAGCTCAGCACACGGCAAATGATAAACTTCAACAGGACTTGCCGACTCATCAAAATTGCAATGTGGCCGCGTGCCCTAGCATATTCCTACCACATACCCACTTAATAAAGGTTGAAGCCCGAGTACCCAATGGAGGACCCAAGCTTTCGAAGCTGTTTGAACACTGGTTGCTTGTTCGGGGCAATGTTGCCCAGCGTGGTCCGGTAAGATTTAGCGATTATTTTGTGTTCGCAACATAGATGCCCCCCCTGTGTTTGAATAACTTACAAACTCGCGAGCAAAACCTGGCTGGGGCTTGAACCGCGAAGCTGCAGTCTCCGTGCGGGGGCAGGCGGGCGTGGCGCGGGCCGCCGCCCTCTGGGATTCAAGCCGCGGGACGTTTTGTGCGTGGGGCTGCGTACTTTCGAAAGGTAAGGGTAGGTCTAGGCCGCCAAACTATATAAGTTGGGTTGTGCGTGCGCGGTTGCAGGTGCGATGGGCAGTTGGTGTGGGTGGGGCTAGATTGCGGGTCAGCTGCGTCGTGCGTTTGCCGCGTGACTGATGCGTTTGGGGCTGTCCGATTGCGCGGGGCCATGCTGGGTTCAGGGGCTGCGCTTTGAAGACCGCAGGGGGGGTGCTTAGGGGCGCACGTGGGGAAACTGTTCAGTGCCCTGGCGGGCTGAGCAGGGGACGACGAAACGACAGTCGGGGCACTGGAAGAACCAAGGCCGCGGGCCGTTGGACTTCGCGCGCGTCGGCGGACTTCGGGGCAGCGCATTAGGGTCTTTGTCCGCCACCAACCGTGCAATCGCAAAGCTTTCAGAGAACTGCTGGGCCCTGGCGACTTCAGGGGGTGTAGCGATGGCCACAAAAGGACGACGCATTCGAGGACTTACGGGGCAGTGACATGCATACGCGCCACGCGTGAGAGGACTTGTGGGGGACCTGGCGGGCTCGAGGTCGACGCGTTGGTAGACGCGCGGGGCCCTGGCGGCCTGGCGGGGGCACGCCCGCGCCCCGCTCGCCCATCTGCCCCCGCCCGCTGCTGCGGCGGCGGAGCCAGCGCCAACCTCTCAGGCGCATGGCATTCGAGGGCCAGAAAGGCGATGCGAAGCATCGAAGCCGACCGTTAGAAGAAATCGGGAAGGCCTGGGAAGGTCCTGGGGCCACGAGAAGGACGGCCCACGGGGCCCTGGCGGATTTAAGGGCAACGCGTACGAGGACGTCCGAGGCCCTGGCAAGCTCAGGTGCCATGCGTTTGTGGACGTTGGTGGGGTCCTGGCGGGCTCGTGGGGCCACGCGTTAGAGGTCCGCGGCCACCGCCCGCCTTTCACACGCAGCGCTGACGAAGAAACGCGTGGCCCTGGTTGGCTTCAGGATGCAATTAATGCACAGCGCGCGCCACGCATGAGAGGATGCGTTCGCTTCTAGCAGTGCCAGGGCCACGCATTAAACTACTTTGGGTGCCCTGGCAAGGTTCGGGGCAACGCCCGTGCATCGTGCCACCCAGGGCATGGCCCGCCCCAGGAGGTGCCCGGGCGGGTGGGAAGGGCGATGCGCTTGGGGCACAGACTTCGAGCACACGCGGGGTTCAACTCAACGAACCGCGGGCCCTGCTCGCAAGCGCGTGAGGGCACGGCGCCCGAAACGCGCGACTAGGGGCGAATGGCTCCGCCAACCCGCTTGACGCCGAAGCCGCCAGCCTGAATGGCATGGGCGCAAGGGCCCGTGGACCCAAGCTTGAACGACCGAGCTGGGAGCGACGCTCCGTCGGTGTTCAAGCTCCCGCCCCACGCATCGAGGTCCGCGGTCGGGGCGCGGCGCTCGGGGCTCTGCGCGCGCGGCGCGGCGCTAGGGCACCAGGCGCCAAGCTGGGCGCGTTGGCAGCGTGGCGCAACGCCTAGGATTCAGCTGCATTGGCCCAAGGCCCGCAGCCAACGCGCAGGCGCCAACTGGCATGGCGCCGAACCCCGCGCGCGCGCCGCGTGCCGCTCGCGCGCGGTGCCCATGGCACGGAGCTCGACGTGGCAAACCTTGCGCAGCGTGAAATGAGCTCAAGGCGTCGGTGGCGCGTCGCTCAGGCTAGTGGCTAAGAACCACATGCAAGGGGGCCCTGACTCGGGCGCAGGGGGCACTTGGTGCGGGTGCTCTGAGCGCGCGGTCGATGGCGACGGAAGGCTTGCATCAACACTTGAGGCGCACGGCACGTAGCTTAGCGCGCTGAACGTTTGGTCCAGGGGCGTACGCCACAGGCACGGGGGGCGTGCCCCAACACTTCTGCCCAGCACCAAGGCAGATCGATCAGGCGCCAGGGCGACTGGCCCTGGGCCCACGGTACCATGCCCAAGTCGAACCCCATCCTTGCCGAGGGCTTTGGGCTCTCGGCGCACAGGCCAGCGGTTCAAGCTCGGGGCGCGCTGCACGTAGTTCAGCCCGTATACGTCGGCGGCGAAACCGCACCCGAAGTGGCGGAGCAGCGCACGCTGGCACCCCGCGCGCCACGCCCCCCACCCCCTTCCCCACGCCCTGGCCCTAGCCCGTGCCTTGCCCCTGGCCCTAGCCGCGAAGTCCAGCCCTCGCCCTCGCCCCCGCCGCCCCCGTTCCATCCCCCACTGGCCTGAGCCCCAGCCCTTGCCCTCGCCCCAGCCTTAGCCCAGGCCCTGGTCCGAGCGCTGGCCTTGGCCATGGCCCTTGCCATTTCCCACCAACCCCTAACTCGGCCCTAGCCGCAGCGCTAGCCATGGCCCTTGCTCCAGCCACGGCCCTAGGCAAGGCTCTGGCCCCTGCCTCAGCACTCGCCCCTTTTCATGTCCCTGGCCCCAGCCCCAACCCCCGCCCTGGCACTCGGCACGTGGCTGCGGCCCAGGCCATTGCCGAAGCTGCAGCCTCAGCCCTCGCGCTGGCCGCGGCACTAGCCCTAGCTTCTGGCGCATGGCCATTGCCAAGGACCAAACCCCAACCCCAGTCCTGGCAAGCCGTGGCCACTGCCCGTCACCCCAAGCTGCCCATGGCGTCGCGCCCCGACGCGGCCCCCAACGCATTGGGCCACATGCTCGGCAGATGGCGCCCTGTGCCGCAGGCCCAACGCTCCGCGCAACGGGCCCTACAGCTTCGCGCCGAAACCGATGGGACAGCTGCCCACCAACCCATGCCCTTGGCGCCCGAGCCAACCGACCGTTCCACCCGACACATCGGCCGCCGCCGCAAACCCGACGCACCGAGCCCGCGCGCCCCGACCCCCGCGGCCTGTGGCCGACCGCCGAAGCCGAATGCCCCCCCCCCCCCCCCCCCTCCACCCACCCACGCATGCCCCCAACCACCGACCCCCGACGCCCCCCCCCCCCCCCCCCCCCGGCCACTCGGAAACCCACCGCGACCTCGCCCCCTCGGTCGGCAAAGACGACCCCGATCCCCCCCCCGCGCCATTGGGTTCCTGCATGACCCCCCCCCGCGCCCTTTGCAAAAATCTGAAGCCCCGATGGGCTCGGGACGGGTCGTAAACAAACTCGATGCGGTGTTGATGGTTTTTGATGAGGTTTTGATGACGTTGTGATGACCGTTGGTGACGTGGGTGGAAACGGTGATGGTGTTTGATGGTTCTTGATGGTTGTTGATGGATGTCCCGCACAACTCGCGCATGCGTGCGCGATGGGAAATGATGGTTTTTGATGGGGTCCTGATGGGTTTTGATGACCGTTGGTGATGTGGTTGGAAATGTTGATCAGGTTTTGATGAGTTTTGATGGGGTTCTCGTGGGCTGTTGATGAAACGTGGTCGCGGCTATGGTTCTTGCGGTCGGTGGTGGCAACTCGCCACCGTCGCAAAGGCTCCCGCGCGAGGGCCGTGCCGATGGCCGCTGCGGGCGACCGAGCGTTGAGATGGCGGCGGCATAGCCGACGGCCGCGGGGCCGATACCACTGGGAGAGGGCACCGTGGCACGACGCCACCCGAGGCCCTCGAACAGGTGCCTGGACCCAGCGCCACAATCCCCAAACGTCGAAACGTCATCCCCCCGTACCGACCCGCCGAACGCTCACCAACGCGACGCCTGATGCGCCCTCCCGAAGAGGCCACAGCACGGCGCAACCATCGTGACGACATGCGCGCACCGAAAGGCACCGACTAACACGTGCAACCATGCGCCCCACGCCACGACGACAACGACCCGACAGACCATGCGGTCCCACGCCCGCGCCCCAACCCAACGCCCCTGGCACGGACGGCCCCGCGCATCTCACGCGCCTGGCGCGCGGCAGACTGCGGCGACGTCCGTCTGCCAACGCCGCGATGCCGAAACCAACAACGCATCTGGCGCTCCCGTCGGCTGGTGCAAGAGGAAAGTGAACTAGGTCAAATGCGCGCGAGTCGTCAGTGGTGAAGTCGGCGGTGTCGTAGATCTTGCACTGCGCCACCTGCGAGTGCGGGTGGCGGCAATGGGGGGGGGGAGGGCGGTGCTCTCCTTCCCCTAACACACATCACTACGCGTGCCCACCCGACAACACTGATACCGCAATTATGTCATGGGATAATTGGCCTGCGCCTGCTGTATTTGCCCTTCTGTCAATCCCCCGCGCGCTCCCTGATCGCCCTGCGCTGATGCCCCTGTTCCTGCCCAAGCCGATGAAGACGCACCTCCCCGCCGCGAGCTGTTATCCTGCCCCCGTCGTGCCTTCCCCTGCCGTGCAATAGCTGCAACGTGCCACGTTGCGCGCGCACGCCCCCCCCCCTCCACTACCCCGCGCCAAAGGGGGGCCACGAGCAGAAGCAGGGGGGCATGAAAAGACACACAAGGAAACACATACGCAAGAAAGGGGAGGGCCACCAGCAGGCGGAGGAACATGACAATGAGCAGGAGCAGAAGCACGATGAGCAGGAGGATATGGAACAAGGTGGGCGGCCTTACGGGGCATCACTGGCGGGGCGCACTTAACAGGGCAACAGAAGTGTCAAGGAGCGCGGGGGCGTGGGCCGCGACGCGTTGGGCCCGTGGTGACATCCCAGGAGACAGCCCCGCGGAGACCCTCAGAGGGCCCACGTTGGCACTCCGATCGGCGCGGGGCAGGGGCGACGCGCAAGGGGCGCTGCAAGGGGCAGGGCCGAGCATCATGCGTAACTCAACTGTGTGGGAGGGGGAGGCGGGGCATTGGTTTGAACGCATCGCTGGGCCCACGAAGATACCATTGGGGCCCATGTGAAGGCCAGCGCTGGGTGCCACACGCGCCCCACACTGCCAAAACATATCGGCCAGGGTTTCCCGATGCAGTTTTATCTAATATCAGTGATCGGGCTACTCGGCGGATCGAAGGCGAGAGCCAACCAATTACTGGCAACGCAGGCAAACGTGAGAACGAGGTGCGGTTGTATACATACGCATGTACTGTGCAAGGTGTAGGGTGCCCTGGGGTTGCATGATCATTCAACGAATCAGCTGCAGGATGAGCGGTCCAATCATTACAGGTATGGCAGTAGGGGTGCCCCGCATTGCATGTGCACCTTGCATTTGTCATCGACAGGGCGGCCGCCACTAGCAGTCGGCAGCCCCGACTTTCAAAAGACCCTGGCGGCGTCCACCCCTGGCGCTCCGACGCCAAAAAAACGCTGGGGGGAAGCCAAACGGGCGCGTTGGCAAGGCCCCCCCCCCCCCAAGACAACACATCGACTCAATTCCCCTAGCACCCTTCCCCTGCCCCCGCCTGCCACCTCACCGAAGAGAGGGTGGACAGCGATAACGGGCCAACGGGAAAGGAGCGCGACGTGACTTGAATCGATGTGCTTCTAGGGGGGGATTTGGCATCGCATCCCAATCCACCCCTTCACGGCCGTCCTCCTCGCACTTGCCCCGCCCCCCATCCCTCCCCACCCCCTCGTCGTGCCCATCCTCCTCGTGGTCCCCCCTTGTCCAGGGCCACGCCGATCAATCAAGCTACTCTGCGCGTGGGGGGGGCCAAACCGTCCTCATCCCCCACCTCATCCCACCGCCTCCCCGCCCTCCACTCACCCCCTCCTTTCCATTCACCCCTGCCCCATCCTCATCCAGTCAGACGCCCCACAGGCTCAAAAACTAACTCCCTTCTCCCTCTAGTCAGCTTTGCTGCGTGCTTGGTTAAGGACACCCCGATGGCTCATCAGTGTCGCCCGCGTAACGGGGCGCTTCTTCCTCAAGGAGACCCCTGGCATCTGCTGCATCCACCGCCAATCTCTCAAACAAGGTGCGGCACGCATCACGCAAGTCAAACGAGGGGTCTGGACAGTGCACGTGGTCAATCTGGTCACCATATTGACTATGAGAGACTAGCCACGCCAAAAGGAGTCCCATGCACCTACCCTGGCCGACCAGACCAGGAACTGCAGAGGGTCGAACCGTCTTGGTTTTGAAACAACCGCAATGGGATTTACATTCAGCTACGATCTGACGCTTCTTAATGTAATATCGCAAGAAACCTACGCTCCCATACCCTGAAACTTTCACGCAGAAGCGAGGAGGATTTCTGGCACCAGGCCTCGGGGGCTCGACAGCGATCTCGAACAAAGGCCTGTCAACGAGCACTGGCGCGGGAGCCCCGTCGGCAAGCCCGCCGAACCCACCTGCAGGAAGCGCGCCATCATCAGCATGAGGCACGACCGCATCTGCAGGCTCGCCCTCCAGCTCACCGAGGGCCCTGTCGATGTCGGCGTCGCTGATGTCCCCCTCATCGGCGCCGCGGTCATCGGCGACGACCGAGGTCTCCGACTCCGAGACGCTGGGGCGCTCGAGCAGCTCGGCGTCCTCGTCGAGGTCCCTCGAGGCCGAACCTTGACAGTTGCGGCTCACCCCATCGAGCGAAGCTCTGATCGGCATGGCGGTCGAGTCGACGGGTGCTGGAATCGAACGCCGCGCCGATCATATCAAAACAGATAGTGGTGAACCCCCAGGGCCTGGACAGGAAACGCAAGAAAAAATTGCATACCCCAGAAAACAACAGGGCCAAAACGCTTTTTGATTAACCTGAGCCCTGGGAACCTCCATCGGACTTCGAGGGCCCACCGTCGGCGTCGCTGAACCCGCGGTCCAGGCTGAGGCCCGACTCGGACGACGCGCTGCCGAAGAGCTCCTTCTCAAAGTCAGCGGCCGCGCGCCCGCGCGCCACTCGGCCGCGGCGCCCTCGCCCTCGGCCCGCGCCAGGCGGGCCTGCGCCGCCGCGCCCTCGAGCTCCGCGAGCTCGCCCGCGCCCAGCTCCGCCAGCAGCAGCGGCGCGCTTCCGCTGTGGTAAAGACTGGCCCAGGAGGTCGATCGGCTCGAACGGCATAGCTCGCGCTCGCTGGCGGCGAGGCTGGAATGGTCGAAGTAACCGCTTTGGAAAGCAAGCGAGCTGATACCACGTCAACGTCAGGGTCCTGGCATTGCTCCAATCGGCGAAGCAATCAAGACACTCCCATTGAGTCTCGACTACAAGCTGGTCGGTGAATGGGCTGACGCACGCTGTCAAGCCCAAGGTATCTGCCTCGTCTCGCTCAGGCTCCCTGTTCATGACCACGAAGGTTGGCCTGATCGGCTTCTCGTAGAATAAAGCCACGTGCACCCAGACGTCTTCGACGGTATCTGGAAGAGGCTCGACAGGAGGATCAGCGGGATCAACGCACGCAGGATGCGTGGCCTGAATTATTGTAACCAGGTGCCCATCTTTCAAGAGAGGCCGAAACGTGGCATTCATGCGTGAGCACACCCGAATTGATTCAAATAGCTTCTTGATAATCTCTGCCTCAGCCAGCCCCTCGCCCATGCAGATGCATCGCTGCGCTTCGTGGCAGCGTCTGCGGTTGGTGGGGGCCTGCCCGAGGCGTGGGACGTCTTCAACACGAACGTAGTAGTGAAGCTGTTGCCATCTCTCCTCATTCGCCTTCGCCGTAGTCCTGGCCAAGTGCATCAGGGCAGCATCTCTCACAGTGTCTGCAGAACGATTCCAAGTCATAACGAGCATTGGCGATGGCTCTGCTTTAAGCTCACTGCTCGACACTGCGAGCTCCGAGGCCGCCGCTGCCCCGCCGATAGTCGCCCAAGACCCCGCAGCTCCATCAACGACTCGGCGAGAATTCTCCCGCAGCTCTGCCACCCTGTCTCGCTCGGCGCGCTCCTCCTGGGCGGCCTGCTCGCGCTCGCGGCTGAGGATCAGCTGCGACTCCGCCAGGATGCGGCCGAGCGGCGTCGGCGTCTCCACGGCGTCGGCGAGTGCGAGCGCGGGCCCAGCTGCCCGAACATCGCCACCAGGGCGCGGCTGCGCGTCGCCGTCCAAGAGCGGGCGAGGCGCGGGGGGCCGAGGGGCGCCTCTGCCGCGCCCAGCTGGCCTGGCCGCTCGGGGAGGGCGGGCGTTCTCGGGGAAACTGCGGTGCCCTGCTGCCCTCTGCTACGCCGCGGGCTCCCCCAGCTCCTCGTAGAACGACCTCTCCTGGGCCGTGAGGTTCCGATAGGCCCGGATGACCCCGGCGGCGGCATCCCCCGCCATGAAGCGGCCCTTCGCCTGGACGTGGGCGAAGGCCTTCCAGGTCCAAGAATATCTCCGCGGTGGCTGGGGCGCATCGACTCGGCCCCGCGCCGCGGCTGCGGCGCAACGAGGCCGCTTCTGCGGCGCCAAGTTCTTTCCGACATCTCTGCGGTCCGAACAGCACCTGCGAGAACAAAACCATGCCGACATCTCTTCAACGTGCTTCTCGTGAGTCATGACCCTGAACTTATTCCGCCTCTCATTCGTCGAGTGCTCTCTCTCCGTCGACCCCGTGTCTGTCTCCATCACCGAAACCAGCGCCATGAGCTCAGCCCTCGCGCAGGACCCGCCCACGGCAGCACCGTAGTAGTCGAGGAAACCTGCAGTGTAGCGATCCAGGCAACAAGTTGATTGCCCAGAACATTTCAGGTCGTCGAGCGCTGCATCACCGCGAAGTGTCGCGAAAGTCTTGTAAGGCCACCACCTGTGGGGGACCTCGGCCAGCTCGCGCGCAGAAGCACCCATCCGTGCCAAGAGGATGTACAACTTCATGCCTTGTGCCTCAGTGGTGTCGGAAAGGGTTCGCCACCGACCTTCGTCGCATAACAGGTCGGCGACTTCAGCGTTGAAAGCAGTCTCAGGCCCACCGCGATGACCCTCCCACAACTGATAGGTCCTCGCACCCTCATGGAGATATCTCGCTTGTCGCTTGCGCTCCCAAGATACACCAGACAACGCCAACTGTCGCAATATCATTGTTTCACAGGGCCCGTACTGGATGCGAGCAATGAGAAGGTCATCTTCAAACGAGCCGCTCAGTATCCAACTCTGCACGTCCTTGGCCCTGGACTGGGCGTCCTGGCGCCACGCGGAGACGTCGCCGCCCAACTCGCCTGCGTCGCCGTCGTCGGCGCCCTCCCGTGCGGCATCGCCAGCTGGCGCTGCAGTCGGCTGGCCGCCAGCTGCAGCGGGACACGCCGCAACGCGTGCGGCGCCCGACGCGCTGGCACTGACCCGCGGCGGCACGACTCTCATCCACGCTCGTGCTGCAAGGCCGTGTACATGAGCAACCAACCCAATTCCATTGATGCAGTCAGACGTGCCTGTCCAGTTGCTCCGCTGCAATACACTGATGCCTGGTCCAGACAGCGCACGCACACCCTCATTGCAGAACAGCCCGAGCGTCTAAACACAGCAGCCATGACAATAGTGTTCCACCCGCCCTCGTTTGCGAATGTCCCCGTTGAATAGTTTTTCCATCAAATACTTCCGTTGCTTGTAATTTGGCGTTGAACCTGGGATAAACAAATCGAGCACAGCACGTTTATGCGATGATGCTTCCATTGGGCACATACCACTCTTGATGACAACCAACTGTTCTCGCAACAACCGTCGCAGCTCTCTCCGAAAATCGCTCCTCGCACCTCCCCTGCAACGTCAGTGCGAACCTTATCATGTGAGTATCCAGCGGCTTCAAAGTTGTCATCGCCATAGTCTGGACGGTGGCTTTCTTGTGGGCGTCGCACAACAATCCAATTGCAGTCCTGCCGGGTCGGTCACGCAGCATCGCCCTCTCGGCCCTGAGGTTCCCAGAAAATCCGTCGCAGACAAACGCGTTGATATTTCTTGGAAATTCGGTGTCAATGAAACTCTCACACGGTAGTTGTGTGCGCTGGAGGGCTGACCTGATGCATTCTGCCTTGGTACTGTTGATGCACCTGAGAAGCGACGGCTGAGGCATTTTCATAATCATGATTCGGTCGCCATCATCGCAGACCTGCCTGGACGCCATCACGAAACATGCTTCTGTTACAAATAGTTCGTGGGCGCCTTTGTGCTAGTACAAGTGTTCATCCCCGCCGCCGTCATTCATATATGTCGTGACCCGTACGTGGTTGCACCTCGTCCCATCGTATTTGCGATGCCGTATGGCGCACACTGGCTGGACGAGCTTGTCACTACTTCTGTGCTTGCACTGGTGAACTGCCTTCTGTATGAATGTGCTCATGGCGTGGCGTACGCTGTCGTAGGCAGCGCACGCGAGTGAAGTCATCATGCCAATCACCTTCTGTCGTTTTGCTCCGATGTCGTGTGCAAGGCCAGTGGTGCTCGACAACCGAGTTGCATGCTCAGTCGTGGGATACAACATGCGTTTGCATAAATTACCATATGGGTCTCTCTGGCGAGAGCTGCTGGACACTGCAGAAGCCCCGCGTGATACAACTATCTGGCGCGCACCGCCAGGACTCCGATGTTGGATATGGTTGGTATGTGTCCTAGCAGGTGGCACTGAGGCGCCTGCGATGAACTCAATCGAGCCATATTCATTGTTCGGCTGAGCCTGTCTAGCAAAGAGGCCTTCCTGGCCGACCACGTCGGTCCTCGGCGGTAACCGCGATTCTTCATATATATCAGCAGGCTCAGCGGCATCATCGCGTGGAGATGGCTGCTGTCGAACGGCGATTGAGAGCCAGTCCTTCTGATCATTGTTGTGTCCATCCACTGTCTGCAACCAATCCTCATCCGATGACATCTGGGCGTCGGAACCAATTCATTATCAACTGTCTCTCACAGGGCGGCGGCTGCCCAAAACAAGACTGTAAGCAAAATGCTGCGGACGCAACGGGGACCTGAAGCAAGCCTCGCTTTGGGGTTGGACCTCCCGCTTGAGACATCCTCACATTTGTCGTTGAGTAGTTGTTGCTCTACTAGGTTCGCCACCCCTTGTGGCTGTTCTACTCTACTCGCCCAGTGGCAATTGTGCTCTACCCTGCTCGCCCAGTAGACGCCCTGCTCTAATATGCTCGCCCAGTGGCTGCTGTGCTCTGCTCGTCGCGTGGCTGCGCGCCCGCGCTCCTACTCTACTCGTCATGTGGCTGGTATACTCTGCTCTATTCGCCCTGTACTCTACGCTCGTAATGTGAATGTTATACTGTGCTAGTCTTGCGGCGATTGCAGGCCCAGCAAACACGACCCCCCACTGACGCGAAAGACGGCGCACCAGGAAACGCGGGGGGGGGGGGGGGGCTGCGGGGGGGGGGGGGGGGGGGGGGGGGGGGGGGCGATGGGGGGCGATAGGGCGAATAGATGGCGGGAATGATTAAGGGAACAGATGCGCCATGGCCCATGGCCCGACCAAGAGCTGCCTGATTGTCTGGCAACTTGGGCCAAGCTGCCAGACACTCAGCAGCTCTACCTTCCAGTCCGCGAGCGGCCACTAGACAAATGCCAGAGCGCGAGGGGACAGGGCGGGGGCAGGAGGGAATGAGGAGGGGGAGGGGCACAAGGAGGAGGGAAGAGGAAAAGAAGCAGTTAGGGAGGAGGGGGGACGGAGGAGACGGGAAAAAAAAGGGAAGGGGGGAGGGGGGGGTGGGCCACCCACCCCCCTCCTTCCACCTTGCTCCCCCCCCTCCTGCCCCTCCTGCCCCTGCTGCCCCCCCCCCCCCCCCCCCTCCTTGCAAACGGGTCGGAATGGGAATGGAAGGGCAGGAGGACAAGGTCCTCCTCCTTCCTTGGAAGAAGGCCTGCAACCACCAAACAAACGTAGCGTCACGGTGGACGCGAGGCATCTCGCCTGCGCAGCGCAGTGCGGCACCGAACCACAGCACGGCACGACGACATTGCACGGCGCTTCCTTAAACGGGATCGTGAAATGACCCCGCTTGGGCCACGCCGCACGGCACAGCCCGCGCAACGGGCGCGAGCACGCCCATGGCCTACCGCTCAGAAGGCCCAACGGACCACGAGGCAATGACCTTGCGCGACGCGACAGACGCGCCCGACCATGCCAAACACATCATTCGGGCGAAGGACGGTTTCTGATCAAAACCCCATCAGCGCCCGACAAGGCCCATATCCCTGAAAGTTGGGCTTAACTCTACACCGAATGCCGCCAACGGGCCGCTCGAGTTTTCAGCGCGTCTTGCAAACGGCAGCGCGTCGTCGGCGTGGAGGATATCGCGCGCCACTATAAATCCCAACTCTGCCTAGCAATCAACAGATCGAGAAAAACGCAATGCAGCATCGCGCTGTGGACGATGGTAAACGCGCACGGCAACAGGGGGCAAACTTGCGCAATCCCAGCGCTGCATTTTTCAAGTGACGCGCCGGCGCGGCCCTGGGCTGCGACGCGCGTCGCCGCGCACATGGGCCGCGCGAGTTGCGCCGCGCGGGGGGGGGGGGGGGGGCGCCGAGGCGGAGGGGCGCGCCGCGCAGGCAATCCGGCGCAATCCTGTCAAATGCTTTGGCCCGTTCAAGCATGACTACGGTCGTTAATGCGCCTCGCTAACGTAAGCGCGTCGCCTGTTCCTTTCCCAGTCCTGGGCCCCTACTGCGACTGTCGCAGTCGATGCTCCGATCCGCCCTGAACGAGGCGTCGGCGCAGGTGCGCAGCTGAAAGTTTGCTTCTGACGGGCGAGAAGTACAGAATCTGCATTTGCTGGTAAAGCCGCATTCTATTTGTGGCGCAGCAGCGCGACGTTCGAACGCCTCCAAATTTCTTGACTTGGTTCTTGCCCCCAGCATGTTCGAACCACGTCCAATAAGACGCGGCAGGCAATATGCGCAGAGCCCGAGATGTTCCAAAACTCTGGCTGGATATCGCCGGGGCCGGCTGCCATTTCTTCCTTGGACCTTCGCAGCACTGCCTTCCCCGAAACTTGCGCGCCCACTGCTCATTCTCGAAATGGGGCGCCATTGCATCTGCTCGTTCTTCCGCGTCGGCTGGGGGCGCCATCGAGGCGCTATATAATGGCACGGTGTATTTGTATTTGTCTTTCGTCGCCGCAGGTGTTCAGCCAAAGATCGTGCAACCACTGCCTGGTCGTTCACGCGCGACGCTGAGATCAACGTTCGAAGCCGCCACAGCCAAGCTGCCAGACACTAACATCTTGAAATCTTTGTTTCATGTAGAACTCCGCCCCTTGCATGCGCGTCTCCAGAACGCGCGAAACACCGAGGCCGCGATCGCCCATGCACTGAACCAGCTCGTCGAATTCGATGACTCAGTCACCCCAGAAGCCTTCGACATTCCAGCTGCCGATGCGATCGATGCGACGCGGAACGCGCACTCGCCTCCGCGCGGTCCATCTGGGGGCCGAGGGGGGCGAGGAGTAGAAGGCGCGGTGCCACCAAAGAAAATTGAATCGGATTGCCGGCGGAAGCAGCATCCTCGCCAACTTCTGGAACATATCTTCGATGAGGAAGGCATGACAGTGCAAATGGGCATGGTGAACCGTGACGCCGTGCTGCCAGCGTGGCAGCCTTGCCCAAGCCTGCATCGAGGTCTGCTTCCAGCGGAAGGGCGCGCACACGTGGTGGACCAATCATAACAAATATTGCGGTAACTTTGCCCGCGGCACCTCCTGCCCAAAAACTGGTGCACTGTATCTCTGCCGAGGCTCCGGCACTGGCGGCAGAACATATTGCGTTGGTAAGGCCCCCCAATGCCCGCCGCGCGCCATACTTTCCAGCTCCTTGAGATGAGACTTTCGCTCCCCCCTTTCACGCCCTGAGCGCTTCTCTAGACAGTGCCATCGCATGCTTGGGCGAGCTCTTTGAACTCGCGGTGCGAATGAAACTCTGCCCGTTCATTCCAATCGTTGGCCCAGGCCCCTCCGACACTGCCCCCGCTGCCCGCGCGCCGGCATGGCCCCCCTCCCCCTCTCCACCCCCCCCCCCCCCCCCCCCCTCCCCCCCCCCCCCCCCCCCCACCCCCCCCCCCCCCCCTCCCCCCCCCCCCCCCCCCCCCCCCCCCCCCCCCCCCCCCCCCCCCCCCCCCCCCCCCCCCCCCCCCCCCCCCCCCCCCCCCCCCCCCCCCCCCCCCCCCCCCCCCCCCCCCCCCCCGATTTTAACTGAGAAAATTTTTGATCGCGCGCACGCGCATGGTACCCCCCCCCCCCCCCCCCCCCCCCGATTTTAACTGAGAAAATTTTTGATCGCGCGCACGCGCATGGTACGAGCTGCCAGCATCAAGGGTGGACGGTCTGCTGTTGCCCACGCCGCCTTTCCCTTGCGCGTGCGTTTCGCACTGCGGACCTGTGATGATACAGCGCCCCTGTCCTCAACGTTGTCGAACTCGCAGAAGACCAGACTCCCGAACCTGCCTGCGGACAAATCTCTGATGTTTACCCATCCAGGTACCTGTAGTTGCGATAAGTCCTGTTGCAGCCAATATGACGCTCCCCCAAAAGACTCAAACCCACCCAAATTACCAGAGGGCGCGCCGCTGGATCTCCCCAGGGGGGGGGGGGGACCCGCCCCCACCGCGCCCTTTCCTCGATCCGTCGTAGGGGAACCCCACCCCCCACCCCCCACCCATTCCCTGATCAGTCGTCGGGGGCCCCCCCACCCTTTCCTTGTCCATGTCGGGACCCCCACCCCTTTCAAAATGGCGGGCGGGGGGGTGAATGGTCCCGAACCCCCCCCCCTCCCCCCTTTGCCAACGCGCCCCCCCCCCCCCCCCCCCCCCCCCCCCCCCCCGCCCCCCCCCCCCCCCCCCCCCCCCCCCCCCCACCCCCCCCCCCCCCCCCCCCCCCCCCCCCCCCCCCATGATCCGAAACGACCCCCGCCACCCCCACAACCCTAACCCTAACCCCAACCGCTAGCCCCAGCCCCACAGAGTACTCACTACTAATTACTCACTACCAACTTCTTACTACTCGCTATTCGCTACTCACTTCTCACTACCCCCAACTCACTACTCACGACTCACTACTCACTATCCACTACTCAATACCCACCACCCACTACTCGCTACTCACTACCCCCTCCTCCCAACTCACTACTCACTACTCACTACTCACTCCTCACTACCCACTACTACATACTCACTACTCACTAATCACTACTCACTACCCCCCACTCACTATTCACTAATCACTACTCATTGCCCACTACCCACTACTCGCTACTCACTATTCACTACTCATTGCCCACACATCATTACTAACTACCCACTACTCGCAACAGGCTACTCCCTACTCCGTACACAATACTGACTACACAGTACTCCGAACTAACTACTCGCTACTCCCATACTCGCTACTCAACACTCACTACTCACTCCGCGCTACGCACTACACTCACTACTCCCTACCACTATTCGCTACCCACTTCTTACTACTCACTACCCCCTACCCCCTACTCACTACTCACTACTCACTACTCGCTACCCCCTGCTCGCTACTCACTGATCACTACCCACTACTCACTACTGACTACTCTCTACTCACTACTCACTACGCCCTACTCGCTACTCACTACCCACTACACGCTACTCCCTACTCTCTACTCACTACTCACTACACGCTACTCCCTACTCTCTACTCACTACTCACTACACATTGCCACTATCCACTACTCTCTATTCATCACTACTCACTGGTCAGTACTCACTGCGCACAACTTATTACTTACTACTCACTACCCACTACTCGCTAGTCGCTACCCATTGCTCACTACTGACTACGCACTACGCACTGCCCACTACTCACTACTCACTAATCACTACTCGCCACCCACTACTCCTTACTCCCTACTCCCTACTCAGCACTCACTACACGCTACTCCCTACTCTCTACTCGCTACTCACTACACGCTACTCCCTACTCTCTACTCACTACTCACTAACCATTGCCACTACCCACTACTCTCTATTCATCACTACTCACTGGTCAGTACTCGCTGCGCACTACTTATTACTTACTACTCACTACCCACTACTCGCTAGTCGCTACTCATTGCTCACTACTGACTACGCACTACGCACTACCCACTACTCACTACTCACTAATCACTACTCGCCACCCACTACTCCTTACTCCCTACTCCCTACTCAGCACTCACTACTCGCTACTCGCTACTCGCTACTCACTACTCACTACTCGCTACTCACTACTCAGTTATCAGTACACACTATTCCCCATCCACGACTCATTAATCCCCACTCCCCACTCCCTACTCCCTACTCGCCACTCACTACCCAATACTCACTACTCACTACGCACTAACTCACTATTCACTACTCACTACTCCCTACTCCCATCTCCGCATTCCCTACACACCTTCTCCGGCGCAGAAAGGAGAAGCGAGAGGGGCCCCCCCTTCCCGGCTCCCTTTCCGGCGCAAAGTGGGGGTTGGTAGGTAAGACGCAGGCTGGGACGCTGGGTCGTGCTCTGCGTGTCTCGACTCGCGCGAGGCGTGCTATGACATTGCATAGGCCTGGGGGCCACAGATGGGTCCCCAGAGTGGGGGGCTACTCTGGCCACAGGATTGCTGGGAAATTCCAGGGGGCGCGCCGTCTGCGCTTAATCTCCCTGGCGGCCTCTCTGTTGCGACGAATTCTCTCCAACTGCTCTGCCGCGAGCTGTGGGGGGGGCGGAGGAGGGGCAGCTAAGGCGTCTGAGCTGGTGGCTGCCTCTTGCCGGCTCCTCGCGACCGTGGCGGCTTCGGCCGCCTCGATGTCCACGGCAGCCTGAGACGGGTGGCCCTCGGGGGCCCCGGGCGGGAAAGGCTCCTGAGGCTCGGGGAGGGCAGCAGAAGCGCCAGAGGGAGGGGAGAAGGTGGAGGCCTCGCTGGGCTCCCCGGGTGGAGCCCAGCGCCAGGCTTCAGGGTTCACCCTGTGTTTGGTACCCTTCGTGCCAGCGTAGTCTGGGGCCTCCCAGAAGCACTCCTCGTCGGACCACGGTACAAAGAATTGTCGGATGCGGGAGTCGTTGCATTCCTGCGTGGACTGTGGTAGCGTATCTGACGGCTCATCCATTCCATTGTGATATGCGTCCATGATGCTATCGTGCATTGCCTGCGCTATGGCCTTGCACATGGATGGTGGGTACGTCTTCTTACTACTCGTTTTGAATGTCCCGTCCTCGTGTTTGCCCTGCAATGCTGCATGGGCGTTGGGGCCGTGGTTGCACCTGCCGTTGTTGTTGGCCTTCAAGAGGCCATGCATGGTCGGGAGTCGAAGAGCTGAGATCCTGGTCGCTGCTTTGCCGTGAAGTGTTGGGTCCTCCGTTCTGTGGGTGCACTGGTCGAACTGGATGGTGCTGACCAGGGGGACGTGCTCGGCCAAGAGCTGTGCTATGGTGAAGAGTAACATGTTGCCCACTCTGAGTTGTTCACGTTGCGCCTGTGTGCACCACGGCACTCCCCGCATGTGGCTGTGAGTGCGTAGGAGGTGGGGGCCCGTCAGGGTTCCAGCGAACTGCGCTCCAGGTCTCACATGGCGGTCCTCCGCCTGTGACCCATACGCGGTGGCTTCGGATGTGTTCCGTCCACTCGGCGATGGTGGAAGCACGCGCGAGGTCCCCGAGAATATGGTGTATGGCAATATCCAGGGAAAGCACTGTGATAGTAAGCTCCACCCCTTGTGTCATAGCATCGATGTGATATTGTATGTCGCCGTGCCGTCGCCGTCCACAAAAGAAATTGAGGATAAAGACCTCCGCGCGCATAATACGGTATGGGAGCGGAGTGATGGCCAGGCCCGTAAAGTCGTCGGGACGGAAGATGTAGTATCGATCTTCAAAATGAATAGGGTTGGGGTCGGAGCCGTCTGGGTGGGGAGGTGGTGCGCCCTGCCAAGCTTGTCGGAGAGCTGGTAGGGCCTCTTGAGGATACTCATATCGGGCTTCTCTGAGAACCTGCCTAGCCTCCTCCTCCGTTAAGTGTGAGAAAACCCAAGTGGCTTCCCAGATCATCCCATTGATGCCTACCGTCGCTGGGTATGCTGACCTCCATCGTCCTAGGCCCGCTTTGCGGCGGGCTTCGCAGAGTTGCCTGTCATGCTGTGCTGCTTGCTGTGCTTGAGTCGCTGTAAGTGTGCCCTCCCTGCACCCGTAGGAGAGTGCGCACCTGGCAGAGTCGAAGGCGAGATGGTCTCGCACCTGCCGGCGCGATGAGAAATCGGTGGCACGCGCCATGCATTGGGTACCCTCACCAACGAAGCGCTCGATCTGCGATACAAGACTGAAGTGCGCGCGGACGATGTGCTGGCGCAGCGCCTTAGGGCGCGGGAAATGAATCTGGCACCAGGGGCATTCTAGTTGTCTGATCACCTCGTCGTTTTGCCTCAGCGGGTGGTGGGGGTGGGTGGTAGGTAGCGGGAAGCCGCAAGGCATCGTGATGGCAAAGAAGTCTTTTTCTGCTTTGTCCGCTAAAGCTGACTGTGCCTCTGCGTGCGCGGCGTTGGCCAGGGCCTCGCGAAGGAGGCTCTTCCAGGCACGAGCCGAGCGGAAAACGAGCTTCTCCCAAGCACCAAAATCCACCACAGGATCAGGGTAGTCGTGTAGTTGTTTGTGTCAGTGCAGTTGTTTTCAGCAAAGACCGCGCGGCAGTCCAACTGCGGGTGCGCCCCAGGGCCCTAGGACTTGAGCCAAAACAGCGGCGGGCAGCGTGCATGCCACAAAACAAGACAAGCGTGTACAACATACACACATGGTGGCACGGGCGGCAGAGGGGCAGGGGAGTGCACTCTTCACACTGGGTGAGTACAATGCTGCCCCGATGCCGCTCCCTCCGAAAGGGCAACGCTGCACGCAATTATAATGCATATCAGCCCACGGGCCGAAACACCTCAAGCAGATGCGGCCTGAGGCTCGAGATATAAATATGAATGTCTAGATTCACCAATCCAGACTGTCAACTCAAAAGATATGCATGAGACACCTCAAGCAAGGTGCGGCCTGAGGCTCAAAATATAAATACAAAAGAATATGAATGTCTGGATCCACTACTCCAGACGATCAACTCAAAGATATGCATACATCACCGTAGCCCTCACTAGGTCCATCAGCAGCTGCAATCAGGACCTCATGGGCTCGCAGGCCCTGGAACGGCGACCCGACGCTGGGCCTTCCGCTCCTTGGCTCGCTCACGCTGTCCGCGGCGCAGCCGCAGACGGTGTGCCTCCTCATCCTCTTGCTCAGCAGTAGGCACCATGCTGAACAGGCCGTGGCGGAGGAACTGCGATAGTACCTCGTTAGGCTGCACGGCTTTTGTCAACACATCCGCTAGCATGTGGCTATTAGGCAGCCACTTGAACTTGATGGCCTCCTGCTCTATCAAATCCTTGGCCACCAGCAAGTCAATGAGGGTCTGCCGAGACACCGGCATCGACCCGATCTTGGACGTGTGATCGTAGAGCGACTTCGCATCCGTCACGAGCGCCCCTGGAACCTTCAGCGCCAGCCTCCAGTCCCCTTGCAAGGGCGGCTCCCCGTACAAGATTGCCTCAATCAGCAGCCTGAGGTAAAGCTGCCGATCCAAAGCCACGGACATAGCCGCAGATTCTGCGGCCATCGTAGATCCAACAACTCGTGTAATAGTACTGCTCTGAAACTCCACTAGACAGCATACGGTTAGCTCCTTCAAAACTCGGGTGTCCGTAATCATACTCATGAACCCCATCTGGCTCTTACAGCCGGGTTCCTTCGCAAACGAAGCGTCCATAAGCGTGAGCACCTGCAAGCGCTCGATGTCCACACGGCGGATCCGGAGAGTCGCAAGACCTCTCTTGTCGTAGTCCTGAAGCCGGTCGATGATGTCATTGAGCACTCGCAGGTGCAGCAACCTCCGACCTTTCGGATCCTTCTGTGCGAGCGCCGAGACACTATACGCGAGTTGTGGCACCACGCGTGCGACAGGCCACCGCACCTTCTGGAGCAAGCTCCGGTAGTCGTGGTGCTCCTCGGGAGTCATCTCCCGCTCCTCGTTGTCACCCCTTGCAAGGGGGTGCTTCGTCAGCTTGCCGATGTACTCGTGCATGCTGATCTCGATGTGATCAGGGTGGCGCCACCACTCCTCACCGAGATAGGCGATTGCCTCCTTGTCGTTGCCCTTCTTCCAGTGCTTGATGTTGAAACGACTGTTGATGTTCGCCTTCACCTCCTGGTACTGGGGATCGTGTGGGTCTCCAAACAGCATGCCGTCATCGACGTGCAAGGTCAACATAGCGATCAACTTGTCTTTCATTCGATAAACGAAGACAGCTCGAGCACAGCGCAGCTCCACGAAACCGACCTCGTCCGTCAACACCTGGCGGGCTCGGAGATACCACAACCGAGGCGCCTCAGTCAGACCGTACGCCCCTTTCAGCAAGCGCAGCAACGCATAAGGCCGCACGGCTGGCCATCCAGCACCGTCGACGGCTGGAAGCCCGTCCTTAGGAGCCCTCACATACAGCTCCCGTTCCAGCTTCAGCCCGGACAGGAACGCAGTCGCTACGTCGAAACATTCGAATGTCCAATCCATCGCCATTGTGATAGACGCACACACCAGCACAGCCAAAGGGGAAGTAGTAGGCGAATCCGTCCTGAATAGACCAAGCTGCGGATCGAGATGGCCAGGGATGATCAAGCGAGACTTCGCCTCCAGCTCCGGCCCTCGCCCCCGGTTCGTGCGAACCGAACGCATGGGCACCGAGATGATCTTGTCCTTCGGGATGCTCTTCTCCTCCTCCTCGGTGACCAGCTCGACCGTGTTGTTGGCGATCCATTGCCGCCACTCGGCGGCATCGGCCTCGTCGAACTTAGCCTTCTCGTGCTGGTTGAAGTGACGTGGGTCTAGCTCCTTCGCGTTCTGCTTCATCACGAGTGCGAACACGTCGTGCTCGTACCTGGCCTCCTGCAGCCATGCGTCATACACAGATGACACGTTGATCCATTCTTCGTAAGTCATCGGCTGTCGTACAAGCCCCTCCGGAGTGTCCAAATAGTACACCCCTTGTGCATGAGCGTCCGGCTTGTCGTGGTAGAAAAGCGTGAGACCAACCCAGCTGTCCTCCGTGCGCTCGTTGGCACGGTTCGCGCCGTCGTCCTTGTAGGCACACTGGCCCGTAGCGGAGAGCATCACCGAGAGGCGATTGCACTCCCGGTGGCGGTCGTGATCATAGAGTCTCCGCCGTGGCTCTCGGTGTACACGTACTCCTCGTACGACCTTCTGAACGAGCGTGGAGACACCATCCAAGGCATTCTGGTCGAACCACTCCTGAGGCCCCGAGTGCACAACGGCGCTCATGGCCACTGCGCGGAGGGCCGGCAAACCACTCGTAGGAGCAGCCTGCAGACGCGTCTTCTTGATGCAAATCGGCACGTCATCTACCAGGAACTTCCGCTTTCGCTCCAGCTCGAAATCGCCTCTGGGAATCGGCGGCACCGAAGGGCCGCCAGAGCCCGATGCCCCCGGAGAGGCCTTCGGGTACACCTCAGAGGATATCCGCCCTGGAGGGGAACGAGAACGCTCCCTCTTCGGAGGGGGAAGCTGCGGCAGCTGCTGCTGCTCAGGCGGCTCCTCCTCCTTGGCCTGTGCCTCAATGGCGTCCAGGGCCCTCAGGTCCACACGAAGCTGCCTGGACCCCTCGAGCTCCCCATGTCGGGCACGCTCCTTCTTCAAGAACGTCTTCTTCACCTTGTGAACCTTCACCTTGGGCGCGACGTCCACGATGTCGTGGCAAGCGCGGTCATCTCGCTGCTGCGTCAGTCGCACGTCCGTCTGGATGGACTCCGCAGCTGCGGCCTCCTGGGAGGAGGCGTGCCGGAGCTGCTCACGAGCAACAAGTAGCACGTGACCACGCCAGGATACGTAGTAACGGCTGTTGGACTCCTTCGCGATCACAGTCGCAGGACCCCGCCATCTTTCAGGATCTTGCCGACGACGTCCCTTGAACGGATTCGGTGCCCAGAAATACACCCTCGATCCTGGGCACAGATCACCGACGACCGTCGGCGCCTGTCGTAGCAGCGCCCTCCGCACCTTGTCCGTCGCGTCGCGCTCCAGCAACATCATCTTTGCTGCGGTGCGGATTTGGGACGAACGCCAAGCTATGCCCTTGGCGCCGAGGACCGACATGAGAACCTCATCGTCGTCCCTGTTAGTCACCTCCGTAAAGTTCAAGATCCGCCCGAAGACAGCCTGCTCCGGGGTCAATCCATTGCGGCTGATCGTCGAGTTCTTCGCATTGATGATGGCAGCCAGGGCCACAGTAGACATCGACTTGCCTTGGACGTGGAACTCGTGCACCACCTTGCCCCAGATAGTGCCGAGCAATCCTCCGTGGCGCTCGGCCAGGCCATGCTGCCATGCTGCATGAGCTCCCGTCGTCTTCGTATTAATGCCGAACTGCTCCATCAACGCGTTGAAGTAGCCCTCGAACTCGCCGCCCTGATCGATCACGATGTTTTCTGGCACGCCGTAATGCTTGAACCACTCGTTCATGATCTGGCGTGCTACGTGCTTGGCCGTCCTATTCTTGAGAAGGCAGGCGCAGTGCCATCCCGTACCGGCATCCACCATGCTGAGGACCACCAGCTGCTCCTTGGCCGCGTCCCGTAGGTACTTCACGTCGATCACAACCGTCACATTGAAGCCGAATGGTCGCACATCCGCCGTCCCTTGCACCGGACGGGGCGGCGCCTCCGACTCAGCACAAGTCGGACACTGCCAATGCTTCGCGTATGCCAACGCGTTAGGTGTGGCACCGCCGAGACGCAGCATCTTGATGAACGTCGGTCGGCTGGGGTGTCCAAGACCGCGATGGGCCTTGCGCACAGCACGTCGCGTACTTCGCGGAATCTTCATCATGATGTCCTGCCGCACCACCTCTGGAAGCTCCATTTCTGACCAGGAGGCTGCAACCTCCTCCTCCTCCGCAGGGTGCTGCATGGACTCCTCCTTCACCGTCTTCTGCAGTGCCTCGCGAATCTCTGCTCGAACCTCCTGCGGTGTTTTGCCCCACTCAGGTCTCTCCGAAACGTCCCTGGGAACCTCTCCATGACCATGCTCCGCGGGCTCGGGTCCATAACTCCTGGGCTCCTCCGTGGGGTCAGGGAGTTGTGCTGCAGGAAAACTCGAGTTCTCGAACTGCCAGGCCAAATGATCCGCGGCACCGCTCATCACAGCCGTGCCGAACTCCTCTGCGCAGCTCCCGCGCACGGCCGTGCAAACCCCAGGGTTCGCCAACACTCTCGTGGTGTCCTTGAGGCAGATTGCGTCCTCGAATGCTGGGTTCGACTTCGTTGCACTCACGGGTGGCTGGCTCCAGATTGTCGATTGCGCGTGGTCCATTACCATGGCTGCGCGTCCCCTTGCAGCTTGCCACTGCATCACCTCGTCCGTGAACGAGAGCAACATGCGGTACTCGGTCCGCTCTCGGCGTTGCCGGCGCACTCGCATAGGCCTTCGCTGGTCGACACTCTGCATCCGACTCCATGCCGTAGGAGGTGGGGACAAAGCCACGAAGTCTGGGTCCACTGCGACCAGGTACGCCCGTGCCTCGTTCCTGCCCTGGACCGTCAGGAGGTCGAACTCTGGCGCTGCGATGGGCTGGTGGGCGTCCCATCCCATGCTCGCCGCCAGGATCGTGAGTTGGCAAGCCCATGCGAAGACCTCTACGATCCTCCAGGGCCCCGGCCGCCGCCGGGTCTCCTTCTGAAAGGGCAGTGCACGTTCCTCCTGGTAGTACCTGAGGGCGTCCTGCTCCTGCTGATCAGCCCGAAGCTTCCTGTTCGCCATTTCCTCGGTCATCAGAACCTCCAGCTCCTTCAGGTTGCTCCGGACGTGCCTGCGAGCACCTTTCGTCATGAAAACCTCGTTGTCCGCGTTCTCCATGAAAACCTCCTCGTCACTCGATGCCGTCTCCGCGGACTCTGGGTCGCTGGTGTGATAGTGGGATGTGCTCAGCTCTGAGTCGCCTGCGTCCTGGCCGTCGTTGCTGTCAGAATCGTGCGAGTCCTCCTCCTCGACGGTCTCAGCGACGCTGCGCTCATCCTTCTCCTCGTGACTCGCAGTTCCGCTGAACATCTCGTCTGCGAGCTCGTCCTGCTCCTCGGACTGTCCGACGGGGAAGGCACTCGTGACCGGTGCCGGGAAATCCAGCAATGACACGCACGGATGCCCGGACGCAGCCGGGACCAACGGCTTGGTCACACCATTCGCCGTGAAAGTACCGCTCCTGAAGCTGATTGCTGCGTCCCACTCTGCCATCTCATCAGGGCCGATGAGACCTGGCACCTCGGCATCGACCTCGGAGATCACAACTTCGCCCTGCGTACCGTTGATGCCGACTGTGTAGCACCACGCACGCTCTGACAAGAGCGGCACGCCTGGGCCGAACTTGAAGTACTCGCGCTGATTGATGCTGTGGCACGGCACGCCCATGGCATCCAAAGTCTTCTGCAGCTCGACATGCCACGGACGTCCACCGACAGCCCGCTTGCAGCCCGTGTCAATCATAGCCAGCCCCGCGGGCAAGACAACAAGCATGACGGACTGCTCATCTACCACCTTGCGGGGGCACTCCTCTCGGGTGGTGACCATGTGGGCCGCAGATCCCCCTTTTGCTGCCCAAGGGTCTGCGCCCTTTGCTGCCCAGGGGTCCGCGCCCCCTTTGACGGCAACATCCTCCCCAGTCGGGGCGGCAGACGTTAGTCCTGGCACAGCTCCGTCTGGGGTGTTCTTGGAAGGTTCCCCTTCATCCTTCTTGGGCTTCTCCAGCGTGTAATGAATCACCGACTTCAGCGAACACTTCTTGCACTTCGCGAAGATCACGGTGCCGTTTGACTGCCACTTCAACTCGCCCACAGGATGAACACATTCAGCCTGCTGCTGCATGAGCTCTGGGTCGAACTTCGCCTTCGGGCCTGGAACCAGCCTCTCGCCGTCGAACTGCGAGTCGTACATGGCTCGATGCATCTGCTGCTTCTCCAGGTCACTCTGCGTGGCACCGACACTCATGACGTAGCTCCGTCCAGAGGCGGTGACTACACGCGGGACTCCAGATGCAGCTGAAGATGCCGTCGCAGCGGCAGGGGCACCTGAGCTCGCGGCTCCTGGAGGCGCTGGAAGGTGGACACGCCGTCGTATTGCCTCCATGTTCTTCCACACGCTTCCGACTCCCTGCTGCTCAGGAGATGTGGGCAGGGCACGCTCTGGCAGAGGTGCCTGCTCACGTCGCTTCTGTAGGCCGTCGTAGACCTCGCATGGGTTCAATCGGGCGTGCATCTCCATCTCCTGTTTCTCTATCAGCGCGAGGCGATCCAGCAACTCAGCTTTATCACGCTGCAAAACCTCTAGTCGCTTCTTTTCCTCGCTCTTTCTCACTTCCTCGGAGGCTCCTGCCATGACCCAGTCCTCTTCCTTAGGGGCAGCGGCGGCCTCCCCAGTCGGAGCGGCAGACGTTAGTCCAGGCACAGCTCCGTCTGGGGATTCTTTGGTCTTCGATGCTCCCTTTGCCGACGCCTCCACCACGTATACGGGATGGGCCCTCGCAGGGCCGCTGGATAAGGAGAAATCTGGCTTCTCGCAGCGGCGCGTGTAGAGATTGAGGCGCACGATGCGATCGTTCTTAGTGATGAAGTGGATGGTTGCCGGCGGCGTCAGGTAATCCCTGAAGATATCCTGACGCGGATGCCAGCTGCAGAAGATCTCGTCCATCTCCTCTGGCGTGAACGGCACCTCCTTATCCTCACGCCGCTGGTCGTTGTCGTCCTCGGTGGCCTCAGGATCCTCGCTGGCCTCGTCCTCGTTCTTCACCTCCTTGCTGCTTCTTGCCTTCTTTATCTCTTTCTTCTCTTCTTTGCTGCTCCTCGCCTTCTTCTTCTTCTTCTCTTTCTGTTCTTCCTTTTCTTCCTTCTCACCGCGGTCTTCTGGTGGACTCCGCTTCTCTTTCTTCACACCGCGGCCTCCTGGTGTACTCCGCGACCTTGAACGCGAGGAAGCCTCCGCCTCGGGCGGAGGAGGGGCGCGAGGCTCGCGAAGAACAGCTCCCCGATCACGCTGGCGGTCGTCCCGACGATCTCGATGATGATCTTCACGCTGCTTGGCGTCACGACTCCCGCCTTCACCGCGCCGATCGTCACGGGGCTCGGTATCACGATTGCCGCCCATCACGATCTTGAATATAGTTGCCGTGATCTCGTCGAGATCCACCTCAGCCGCCGTACAAGGCCTCGACGTGGTCAGCTGCAGGCGCACGAGCCGACCCTGGACGAAGTCGAGGCTCTCGAAGCGGCCTTGCTTGAAGAAGATAGGCTTCTTGTTCGTCACGCGCTCCACGATGTGATGGACCGTGGCAAGGTCAGGAAACTCCAACTCCACGCTGTGCCCCTTTGCGTGGGTGTTGGCCAGAATGCGATGGCAACGCACGACAGCATCCTCGTCCTCCTGATCCTCCCCGCGCCTGGCACGGGCGCGCGCGCGTTCATCACTGCTCTGTGCGGCCCCTGGGCCGTCGTCGGCGTCCTGGCGTAGGCTCGGCGCAGGCATGCTTTTGGGCCTGGGGTGCATAATGATCCGCTCTGGCGCGTCCGCTCGACCCTCCACTGGATGCCTCTGGGCAGGCACCGACTGGGGAGCACGGCGCCATGGAGCGCGGCCACGACGCTCCTCGGCACTGCCTGCCATGCCAACCCAGTGGACGATCGGTCCATGCACCTGCCTAGGCGCCGGCGGCTTCACAGAGCTCCGCTGGTTGGGCGACGCTGGCTGGCCATTCTTAGGCCCGATCTTGTTGCACGGCTCGCGCTCGCCACTCTTCACCTTGGGGCACTCTGGGTCGCCGCGCCAGTGGCCAGGCTGATCGCAGTCAGCACACCGGCTGTTAGCCTTGCGCTGGTCTGTCGGCTTCCGACCAGCCTGGAAGGAGCCGCTGGCGTTGATCTTCTTGGGGCCCCGCTGCCGAGGAGCAACGAACCCGCGCTTCTGACGCTGTGCCGCCGTCTTCTGCTTGGCCCTCCAGCCGGCCAAGAACGCTTCCTGAAGATCCTCCGGTGCCTCGTACTCCTCGTCGTCAGGCCCGTCGTTGTCCGACACCAGCTCCTCGTCGACCTCAGCGCCGTCCTCGAAGAGGGTGCCATCGGCCCCTCCATGGTCTCCATCGTCCTGGTCGTCTGCTTCATCTTCGTCATGCTGCGCCTCCTCGAGGTCGCCGTGGTGTTCATCGTAGTCTTCGCCGTTCTCTACCTCGTGTACGTGCTGGCCAGGGCGCCCTCGCAGCACGCATGGCCTACGAGCCATGGGAGGGTGCGGATAGCGACCGCCCGAACTCCCAGAGGAGCGCCCGTGCTCACGCTGCGCCGCAAACGGCGAGCGGCGAGGGAGCACTGAGCGCTTCTCGGTGTCGTGCACCTTCGAATAGGCTGCCTTCAGCACAACCTCCATCCGCTTCGAGTCGTAGATGCCGCCACAGTTGAAGAGCACCTGCGCTCGCTCCTTCTGCGACAGTCCAGCGCCACGAAGCATCTTGCTTGCCAATGCGCGATCGCTGATCGCTGATGTGGGATCCTCGAGCTGCAACTCCATGCGCTTCTTGCGCAGGTACGTGGTCCAATCCATGATCGGCTGCCCAGCTCGACGGCGTGCTCGCTCCCAATCCTGATGCACCTGATCGAGGCGCTCGTGATCCATCTTCTCGAAGGCGTCGTCGTAGATAGCAAAGATGGTCTCGAGCGTCTCCTCGCGTCGGAGGTCCGACGCGTCAAGCACCTCGATGAGCTCTTTGGCTCGACCTGTCACTTGACTGTAGATGATCAGGCCCAGCTCCACGTCTGAGAGCTGATTGAGGTTGCGGATGACTTCAACCTCCTTGCGCCACTCTCGGTACTTCTTAGTACTCGTACCGACTCCACCATCGAACTCTGGGAGCCTCACCTGCGACAGCAGTAGACGTGTACGTCTGGGACCGCCGTCGCCACGATCCCGATGCAAGGCCAAGAGCTCCCGCTGGGTCTCGGCCATCACGCGCAGGACTGCGTGCAGGTCCGGGGGGCCTGTGCCTGCGGAGGACGCAGCCTCCACGTCTGAGCCGTCGTGGCTGGTGGCCATGGCGGCCCACGCGGGTGGTCACAACCACCGAAGCAGAGCACGCAGTGCGTCCGCTGGAGCTTACTAGCTCCGCTACCAATGTCAGTGCAGTTGTTTTCAGCAAAGACCGCGCGGCAGTCCAACTGCGGGTGCGTCCCAGGGCCCTAGGACTTGAGCCAAAACAGCGGCGGGCAGCGTGCATGCCACAAAACAAGACAAGCGCGTACAACATACACACATGGTGGCACGGGCGGCAGAGGGGCAGGGGAGTGCACTCTTCACAGTTTGCATACCTTGCGCATCCAAGTTAGGTCCTCCAAAACGCGATGTATCCAGGAGGTTTTGGTCGCCCCGTGGTTGTCCTGAGCGGCCCGATAGGCCATCGCGAGCAGCCCTCGGAGGATGTCGGACCCATGATGGATAACTCTACCCAGAAGTCGGAACCTATGTACTCTCAGCTGCACATTAAGATCGCAGCGTGTGATTGTGGCCAGAACAACGGCGTCGGTACTAGCAGTGTCGTCATAGCTGAACAGCCCACTGGCAGCACGGTACTTTCGTAGTAGTGCATGACGTAGCTTAGCATAGGCTCCAGTTTCGATGTTGCACCAAGTCCCCGGGTTAAATAACATGGAGGAGACAATAAGTGAGTCCACGAACCTCATCTTCACTGCGCCGGCGTCGTCGTCGTGCGGCAGGGCCCGAAAGACTTTGCGGACGAGGATTCTGGCGGGCTGTGCCACCCCAGCTATACGTTTGGCTACCTCGGGGCCCAGCGCACACCGTTCGTCCAAGATAGACCCGAGACGGGGGTATTGACGTACAGCGCGCATGTGCGTATCTCCTACCACGTCGTCGTGCCACCTGAAAATACCCTGCATGTGCTTCCATAGCTGGAGTCGGGCGGACTTGGAATGTTTGCCATGAAATTGGCACAGCACCTCTGTCTTTCCTGCCTTGAGATTTAGAGTGAGGCCCCGAGATGCGGAAGAACTCGCCACTGTGCCTGCGACCTGCGGCGCAAGCTGTAGCAGCTCGAGAGGATCTCCGATGACGGCGAAAGCTCCATCGTCAAAAAAGATAACCTCTAAGGCCTGCTGTGAGGGCGCAGGCTCGCGCGCCATCATCTGCGAGAGCGATGCTCCACACAGCGTCGGAACCTGCAGCGCTGGTTGGAGAGGCTGGAGTTGTTCTTTGGTGATGGCCATGCATTCCGCCATAACGAAATTGAAAACGACGTCCCCGAGTTGTTGTCCTGGAACAGTACCGAACAGGGAAACAGCCACTGTAGAGGCCCCTGGATAGTGGAACCAGGACCCGTGGTAGGAAGAGGCTACCAGAGCCTGTAGGTGTTGGCTGACTCCAGCTGTCTCCAAACTAGGCGCTTTCGAACTGAGCCGTGCAAGGAGGCGTTGCATGGCCTCGGGTGGGAGTCCCGTGGTCCTCAGTACGCATGCAATGTCGTCAACGGTATGTCATGAGCGCATTACCAACTGTCTGACCGACTTGTAAAATGCCTGAACGACAACGATGAAAAGATACATAATGCTGGTGTTGGAAAGCTCGGCTATGTTCTGAAAGGTGCGTGTGGTGAGCCCTGCCAGGTCCACCCCACGTCCCGAGATGCCTCCAAACTGTTGGTCCCCGGCGTAGCTGGGAAGGGCATGTGCGAGGGGGGTGCGCATGGGGGCGCGGAACTTCTTGCCGATCTGTGGGGGGACCATGACGGATCTGGAGTGGGCAGGCCAAGACGGGTCTCCTGAGCGCTTCCAGATGTTCCAATACGACCCCCCTTTCCATTGTTGCGGTTCCTCGAGCCTCACTACTGCTTTCATGACGACAGGAAAGTAGACTTCTGCAAGTTCGGGCCCGAAAGTCGCTAGCAAGCGTCCCGTGATGCCGTCGATGCTGGCCGCACTGGGGCGCGCCCCTCCGCACGCCGTCTGAAACTGAGCCAGCGCGGGCAGGAAAATGTCCTCGTCTTGGACGGCGCAAGACTGAGCAGGGAGGGGAGGGAGGAGGTCGATGATAGCCTGTGCGTGCTGTATTGGGATCACAATAGAGCATTCCTCCCTTCCAAAATGTGCTAGCCATACATTCGCAGCCTCCTGGTGGGTAGATGCTGGGATCCCGCTTTTCCCTTTGATGATGGGGAGGGCCTGAACCAGGAGTTTCTTCTTGGACCCCGCGCCCATACGTCGTAATGTGGCGAAAGCCTTGTCCATGGCTTGTTTGTCCCACTCCGACTGAAGCTGTGTAGCGAGGTCCCGATAGTGCGCCTGGGCGTCGGACTGGGAGCATTGCTTAACGATGAAGGTGTTGTGTAGCTTGAATAGTTCACGCACTGCTGACGTACATCCCTCCATCCCCCGTAGAGCGTCCCACATGCAAGCAATGAGGTCGGGAGTAGGGAGAGCATGGAGCCAGTAGTGATCTGGCTGCACAGGGGCGAAAAGACGCGGAGAGGGAAGAAATGCTATGCGCATCCACTTGGCCCGTCGTCTTTTGGATGGGTCCTGTCGTTGTAGCTCTGCTGACCGAGCCATGGCATGACTGAACTCGCTGCTGACTGCATTATAAGAACGAATGTTGCACTCCCAGGCTGTGATCGCACAGTGGGGGGCGGAGGAGGGGAGGGGGGTCGAAAATCTCACCCCCCCTTGGAAGGGGGGGAGGGGGGGCGGGGTTTGCGAGCACCGCCCCCGTTTTGTGTATTCAGGGAGATCCATTGGCGCGCTTTCACCAACAACTGCTGTGATAGTTCGTGCATCGCTGACGGCATTCCCAGTGAAACTCTGAGATCATTGTTGCGATGCTCAAGCAATAGATCTGGGAGCGACCCGTGAATTCAACATGTCCTGCTTCATCTCGTTGATGGCGTTCCGCATGATTCCCCATGTTGGAAGCACGTATTTGCACGTCTTCGATATCATTCGTGACCGCGTCCTGCAATTTCTCAAGGTTCTCAGGCAACGGGCCCACAATGTTGATGAGATGTTCCTGTGTAGCGCCCTGTTGCTTCATGGCCTGAAGGTCGCTTCTAAGGGGTTCCAGGTGTTTGTTCAGAATGGCCTCGAACGTAATCGCGGTAACTGCAGCACCCGACGCTTCCAGAAGGCCGGCTTGGAATTGCTGCCGCGGTACTTTTGCTAATGTAACTGCCCCTCCATCCGGCTCTGCTGCCAGTCGTGTTCGGTGTAGTCACACGCTCTCTCATGTGAGCGAATCGTATGTTTTGTTATGTTCTTGACGGGCCGGCGTGGCGTCGTGACACCTGTGACTTTAGATGCGTCGTCTGTTATGGTGTTCCTCTCCTCTTATGTGTCTCTTTTCTGGTTGAAAATGTCTTGGTGTGCTCACCTCTGTCACCACATGCATAAATACTTTATGATATGATCTGCGCTGTAGCACAACAATACGACATGATCTACTGTCAAACTATGTTCTCGTATACGCTGTTCCGTGATGCTGTTGACAGCTCGGCTCAATACAGTGTAGTATGAGATGCTCTGCTAGTACGTGTCGCTATCATTTGCTGCGGGGCGAATGTGCTGTGATGAGGTCATGATATGACATGATATGTCAAGTCATGGTGTGCTACGTTATACTATGTTATGTTAGGATGTGTTGTAATATGTAGTCTTAGGTTATGATTGTGGTATGGTATGGTGTGTTATGTGATGTTATGTTTGTTGACGGCTCTGATCTGGACAAATTTGTCGATATGCTCTGATGTCGCTATGACATGATCGGTGGTTATGCGCCATTTTGTAATATGGTATGTCAAGGTATGGTATGTTATGGTCGGTTATGCTATGCTATGTTCTTGGTTGTGCTCTTCTGATCTGTCAGGGTCTGCTCTGGCATGCTCTGTGATTGCCAGTTACGCCATATGTTGCCGTGACATTGCTATGTTGTGTTCTGTCATGGTATGTCATGCTCGGGTATCTGTTCTGTCATGTTCTATTGTGACATGATGTGTTCTGTCGTGTTCGTCGTCGCAATGCTCTGCTGTTGTGTTACGATATGTTCTGTGATGCTGAGCCATGATATGATCTGTTCAGCCAAGGTGTGTGAGGTGTGTAATGTGATGCCCGGCTACACACTGCTATGTTGAATTATGTGGTTAGTGTTATGCCATGTTCTACTCTGGTATGTTCTGTGATGTCATATTATGTGGTATTTTGTCATGGCATTGCTATGTTCTGTTCTGGCATGGTCTTTCATACTCGTGTTCTGGTCTGTCACGTTCTGTTATGTCACGTTGTGTTCTGTCGTGTTCGTCGAGGGCACGAGGCGGGACACCGGGGACTCTCGGGGATCATCGGGACAATTTGGGGTCTTGCGGCCGCGGTACGCATGGTGGGTTCGGCCGAGTGCGAGGTGGGATGCCCGGGATTCCCGGGGATCATCGGGACAACTTGGGGTCTGGCGGCCGCGGTATGCAGGGTGGGGTTGGCCGGGCGCGAGGCGGGATACTCGGGACTACTTGGGGTCTGGCGGCGGCGGTATGCGGGGTGGGGTTGGCTGGGGGGCCTGTTCTTGAAATCTGACAACCCCAATCTGTCGGATGGGGAACTATAACAACTGTTGGGAAGGGGGCGCAGGTGCAACAAGAACAAGCCCGCAGGCACTCAAATACGCATGTTGGGGTCATCCGTAGCGCAATTCGAAGCGGAGGTTGCTTCTAAGACTGCCCCTGCCTTCTCAGAAACTCTCCCGCCTTCTTAGAAGGCCAACGCCCTCGCGCTACCCTCTTGTGCGAGCGCGCGCCGCCAACGTCCTCCGCCCTCGTGTCCACCGCCTCAGCCGCGCGGGCCTCCGCCGGGGAAGGCGCTGGAGGGAAAGGACAGGGGGAGCTGCGGCGGAGGCCGGAGGGGGGATGGAGGGGATGGGGAGGGGGGGGGATGGAGAATAATGAGCAGCGGGGAATGGAAGCGGAAAGTGATCAAGAGGAGGAGGACGATGACAATAAGCGAAAAGGAGGGGGAAGTGGAGAGAGAAAGTAAGAGAACAGCCACGGACGTCAGAGGTGCATTGGCAAAGGGGTGAAACGACAGCATCATTATACGACTGGTCGATGGCCCCATGTATCGGAACAACTGCAACACCTCGTCATGCATACCCCACTCGCCAAGATGCCCACAAGGTGGACGGCCAAGGAGAGCAACGGCAGCAGGGAGGCAGAGAAGGGAACGACCCCCGGGGACCAGCACGAGCCTTGAGCCGGTGGGGGAGGCGAGCCTGCGACAGGGGGCGATGCCCGAGAGAAAGGGAGGGCGAAGCCTGGGCGACAGCCCGAGGGCCGAGCAGGAGGGAGAGCAGGCAGAGAAGCGGCGCAAGCAGGCAGGGACAGGAGGACAAGTCAACACAAGAACCGATTTGAGGCAAATCTCAGAGGGCTGGGAGACTACGCCTAGCAGGGTTGGAGACTACGCCTAGCAGGGGTTGGAGACTACGCCTAGCAGGGGCTACTGCAATGCGATGCCAAAGCGCAGCGGGCGGCGGGGGATGGGAGAAACGCATCGTTCTCAGCCCCTCCCCCTTCACATCAACGTCCCCCTCTCCACAACTCCGCACCCTTATCAAACGATTGTGCACATTCCTACACACATTACATATGCGTGCGATTGTGCAATTTAGTGTGTGACATCCATGAAGGAAAGCAACACGCCAGACAAAAAAACAGAGCACATAGATGAGCACATAGATGAGCACATAGGTGAGCATAGGTGACCAAACATAGATGTAAGTATATACATATATATACACACACTTTCATACATGCATGTATACATACATGCATGCATACATACACACATACTATCAAGTTATTACTTGCCGCAAACTGACAAATGGCAACGGCACCGCGCCAAAATGCCCTGCTAACGACAGTGCCATTGTGGCAGCGCTGAGCGTTCTACTCTCGAGAGCGAAAATAAAACATTGGCCTCTTTTAGTTTGGCATTGACGTGGCCGGAAAGTGCCCCGCAGCGGTAGTAGTAGCAGTAGTAGTAGTAGCAGCAGCAGCAGCACCAGCACCAGCACCAGCACCAGCAGCAGCAGCAGCAGCAGCAGCAGCAGTAGCAGTAGTAGTAGTAGTAGTAGTAGTCGTCGTCGTCGTCGTCGTCGTCGTCGTCGTCGTCGTCGTCGTCGTCGTCGTCGTCGTAGTAGTAGTAGTAGTAGTAGTAGTAGTAGTAGTAGTAGTAGTAGTAGTAGTAGTAGTAGTAGTAGTAGTAGTAGTAGTAGTAGTAGTAGTAGTAGTAGTAGTAGTAGTAGTAGTAGTAGTAGTAGTAGTAGTAGTAGTAGTAGTAGTAGTAGTAGTAGTAGTAGTAGTAGTAGTAGTAGTAGTAGTAGTAGTAGTAGTAGTAGTAGTAGTAGTAGTAGTAGTAGTAGTAGTAGTAGTAGTAGTAGTAGTAGTAGTAGTAGTAGTAGTAGTAGTAGTAGTAGTAGTAGTAGTAGTAGTAGTAGTATTAGTATTAGTATTAGTAGTAGTAGTAGTAGTAGTAGTAGTAGTAGTAGTAGAAGAAGAAGTATACGTATAAGTAGAAGTAGTAGTAGTGGTCGTAGTAGTAGTAATAATAATAGTAAGAGGAGGAGGAGGAGGAGGAAGAAGAGGAGTAGTACGTAGTACGTGGTACGTGGTACGTAGTGCGTAGTAGAGGCTCCCAAGAGGCCCCATACCTTCTCCACAGAGGCCCCCGAGAGTCTTCCGAACAGACGCCAAGAATTATCCCTGAGGACTCTGGCCCAACATCGTCGTCGTCGCCACCAGTGTCGTCGTCCCCCTTCAGGGTCGGCGGCACCAGCCGTAAGGCCATCGCACTACACCAGTTGAGTACTGGCGCATCAAGCAATGGCCGATTACTTGCGCCCTGTCAAACGCAGCAACCACGCCGACGTGATGATGGCAACAGGACAGCAGGCGCAATACCGCCCGATTGGACGACGTATCTCACGTGACAGGCGCCACGACGTCACGCCGCGACGTCGAGAGCAGAACATAACAAACCATATTAGCATAAAACATCGAATAACATAACTGGATAGAGTATAATGCAGCAGCGGCCGAATAATGGCTTCTCCTCAAGCTGGCCTGATGAGATAATATGCCGATGAACAGCAATATCTCCTTTTCATCTTGAGCCAAAATGGGCGCACAGAGGAGGGTGTCAGAATCACTCCTCCTCGGGCCCGGCCGCAAACCGGCCAGGCACGACCTAAGTCGTACGCGGGCGCGCCCGAGCCGACGCGCCCAGCTCATCGGCTAGGCTGCGGCCATGCCGCGAGCCCCTCACTCCGCCCGGCGCGATCATACCGCCGCCGGCGGAACCTCATCCAGCCCCACAGGTAGCGGAGCATGGATTCGATCCACTCCATCACTTGATGCCCTTCTGATTCGAGCTCGGTGCCCGACCCCAGATGTTCAGCGTAGCCATGTGTCTCCTCAAAAGGGAGCCACCCACGCTCTTGGTCAGCACGTCCGCGACATTGTTCTTGCCAGGAACTGCAGCGATCGAGAGGTCGCCCTTGCCAACACGCTCCTGGATCCACAAGTATCGTGATTGAACATGCCGCATCTTCCCGAGACCTCGCCGTTGGACGTGGCCCCGGGCCGCCGATGAATCCGAGGCAAGCTCCACCTTCAGGTCCAGCCCCCAATCCGCGAAGAGGCTGTGAAGGCCTAGGCCCACGCTCCCGCCCTTCACCAGGGCGTAGTACTCGCTCTCCCCGCTGCTCAATGAAACCGTCGACTGCAGGTTACTGCCGTGCTTGACTACATGATGCCCCAGCATCGCCACGAAGCCTCCGGTGCTCTTCCGCGTGACTGCACAGCCTGCATGATCGGAGTCCACGTACACCCGGATTTTGTCGAACGTCTTCTGCTCCGTGAAAACCGTCACCGTGCTAGGATGCCGCTTGAGGTAGCGGCCAACCCTCTTGAGCATGAGCCAGCTCGCCTCCGTTGGCGTCTGCATGGACCTGGCGAGCGTCTTCGATGCCTCAGCCAAGTCCAGCCTGTCCTGAGACAGGTAGGCCACCCTCATGGTGAGGGATCGGAAGCGCGAAGCTTCCGCTGCTCCCAACGCCGCCGACTTCGCATCCATCATCTGCTTGTCGGCGCTGCGCTTCTCCGTCGGCGTGTCCACGCCGTTGGCCTTGCTGAGACCCAACTCGTCGATCACGATCTCCGCGTGCCGCTTGTCCGGCTCGATCATCGCATGCCGGCAGGGCCGGCCACCGCCAGGCGGAACTCCCGCACTGACCTCGATGACCCGATTCAGGAAGACCGCCTGCTTGTCATCGCCCTCGTCGAAGCCTAGGTTCGCAGTCTTCTTGAACTCGTACTTCTTGCCCAGCGTGGCCTCGAAGCTGTCGATGTCCTGCTGCTGAGCCAGCACCGCGAAGTCGTCGCCGTGCCCCAGCAGCCTCGTCTCGTCCACCTCCTTGTAGAAGACCGCTGGGCACGACGCGCCCGCCTTGTAGCCGTGTTCCTCCAGCAGCTCCGTGTAGTCGCCCTGCCAGATCTTGCTGGCGTCCTGCGTGCCGTACCAGGACTTGAGGAGTAGGCCGCACTTGTCCTCGCCGTACTCCTTGCGACTCTCCTCTTCCAGCTCCACGAAGATCCTCCGCTGCGCCTTCCCGTAGAAGTGCGCCCTGCTGATGTCGAAGAAGCCGATCTTGAAGTTGCCCGGCTTCCTGCCCTTCTTGCGAAGCGACTCCTGAATGTGGAGCGGTGGTTCCCGCGCCCACGTGACCATCAGCGAGACCAGCGACCGCATGGCCTCCAGAGGAGGCATGGCCGAGAAGACCTCGGACGCCTCCAGCTGCTCGTCAGGGCGCTTCTTCGCCTTGATCTCCTTCACGACGAGCCTGCTCCTGTAGTTGGGCCTCTCCGCGTCACCCTTGTTCGTGTCGACCCACTTGAGTGGGATGGGCGGACGCCCAGTCTCGGCGAAAGCCTGAGACCTCGGGACGATCTCGATCAGCTCCTGCTTCTTGACCCACTCGCGCTCGACCGCGCGAGCCTGGGCCACAAGGCCCGCCTCCAGGTAGCCGCCATTGACGTCGTCCCAGTAACTCGTCCAGTCCCCGGGCGGCACTGCCGCGTCCACAGGGACTGGGCCCGACTGCTGCACCTGGGCGGTGCTGAGCTCTCCCACGTCATTCAGCGTGTCCTTGAGCTCCTCCAGCACCGCCTCCACCAACTTCGGTGGATAGACCTTCGCGAACCGCGCGATGCCGCCCACGAGCGTGATGTGGCGATGCCATTCCGCGCGGCCGTCCACATTGCTGCAAGTGCCCTGCAGCCTCCGGGCTAGGCCTGGATGGTTGGTGACCCATCCGGTCTCCTTGCGCACGAACTCCTCCTGGCCATTGCGGGGGTTCGTGAGCTTCATGCCCCACCGACACATGGGGCCTTTGACCGTGAAGACTCCTGGATGCGCGACCAGCTCCTTGACGATGTCCTCATTCCACGATCGCGCGCTCCAGGGATGCTCATGCAAGAAGTACCTGCCTGGCTTCCTGAGCTGACGCCAGTAGGCGTCGACTGCCACCTTCAGGTGGTGTCTGGCCTCCTCCATCTCAGCCGCCTCCTGCTCATCGGTCCTGAACTTGGCGCTCAGGCCCCTCAGCAAGCTGAACTTCTCGCATGGAGGGGACCCCGTGAGCAGGATGGGATCCATCCGCTCCTGCTGCTTCTCGAGCTCCTTGACATCTTCGGGGCGCCGCAAGTCCCACGGCGTCCCGTCCTCCTTGAGTTCCTCCAGGTCCGCCGCGAAGCCCGGGCGCAGCTGAAATTCCGCTGCCCGAGCCGAGAACCGATGTGGCGAGTACACCTCGGCCACGTCCACGGCGCCCAGCTGCAACGCCGATAGGGCGATGCTGTCCACCTCCTCGTCGGCGATGTCCACGCCGGCGCTGGCCCAATGGCCACTGACCTGTTCGCGAACGAGCGGGAGCAACTCCGCCTTCGCTCTCGTCAGCACTCCGAGCTCAACCAGCTCGATCGACGCCACATCGAGGGCGAGCACCCGCATGTGCCTCCCCTCACTGGCGTTCCACACGACTGCCACTCCAGCTGGCAGCTGAGGTCCTTCCGCCGGCGCCGGCTGCGCCGCGAGATCCTCCATGTCCACCGGTACCGGCACGTCTGCCGGCTGTGGATCACCGCGCTCGAGGGCCTCCGGCACATCATCCGGGGCCACCTCTGCCGAGCGCTTCAGCCGCGACCTAGCCGCGGTCATGTCGACATCCGCGGCGGTCTCTGCCGCTCGCGCCGCTCCCGAACTGGAGCTCGCTCCTCCTGAAGGAGCCGCCACGCCGAAGCCCGGTGCTACCGGCTGGCTCTCTCGCAGGCGCGCCGCCGTGGCTGCCACTGCTGGCGCTGCTGCCGAGCGGGTCGCGGCCGGCGCGGCCGATGCCGCTGCCGCCGCTGCCACCGGCTCGGTGATCCTCCGAGCCGTCTTCGGCGGAGGGGTCCCTGCCGCGGCCGATGCCGCCGGTCGGACTCTGGCCTCTTGGCCCTGCCTCCGCTCTCGATACTGGCCGGTCCTCTCCCGGCCTGCCTCCTCCGCGTCCAGCGCTTCGAAGATCCTCTTGCTGCACGCCGCGTTGTGCGCGTGGCCAGCCAGCGCCAGGCCGTGCCGAGCGATCGAGATGCACCCTGGGCATCCCGGCGTTGCGCCCAGCCGCTCGATGTCCGCCTTGAGGACGTACATCCTCCTCGGCGCCTGCGGCTGCGGCGACACCACCACAATTGGTGGCGGACCGACCTCTCCAGGTCCGACGATGGCCCGCGGCGCGCTTGCCGCACGCGGAGCCACGTCCCACGGCAGGCCCTTCAGGCCATCCCAGCCCGCCGTGATCCACTTCTCGCTCTGCGGCAGGCTGCGAAAGCCGACCGCCTTTTTCACGCCGTCGCTCGTGATGACCATCATCGAGCCGTCGCGCGGGTGGTGGCCGATGTAGCGAGCCTCCACCATCTGCTCCTCCAGCGCGTTCTTCTTCGCGCGCTCCCCGGCGAACCGCGCCATCAAGCGTTCGCCGAAGAGCGGGACCGGCTTCCTCCACTGCCGTCCCGTGAGCCGCTGAAGAGCGGTCTTGCCGTCCTGGCCGCGCCGGTATCGGTTGATTACCGATGCGGCGTGCTCCGGCAGGTGCGCTAGCACCGGGTGCTTGTCCTCCACCTTGACGCCCAGCTTGGACTCCAGGTCCATCTTGAGCGCCCGCACCTGCTTCTTGATCTCGCGCACCGTGACCTCGATCTCCCCATTGGCCTGATGATCGGCCGGTGCCGACTCCTGGGGAATGGCCTCGAGGCCAGGAACCTCCTCCACCGCACGCCTCTTGACCAGCAGGATCGCTGGCTCGCCGTCGGACTTGTTGACGATCTTCCTGTAGCCCAGGATCCGCAAGAAGCGTGCGAAGAACTTGATGGCGTAGGCGTCGTCGCCCTTCTTCTCCACGAATGTCGCCGCCATCATCTTCGAGCGCCGATCCCTAAGGACCAGCATCGGCATGGTGTCCGCGTCGTCCTGGCCCATGAAGGCGTAGTCGGACGAGACCACCGGCACCGCTGTCTCGTCGTCCTCCGGTGCGCGGAGATGCGGCTGGCCTTGGCCCTTTGCCGCAATACACACGCGACACCAGCTGCGATAAGTCGCGTGTCCCATCGCCTCGTGTTCGGCGATCTCCCTCTGAGAGGGCTCATGAGGTGCCTTCAGCACTCTCGGGCGAGCCTCCTCCTCGCCCTCCTCGGCCTGCTGTCCATCAGGAGCAGCTGGCAAAGCGTCGGCCGCAGCAGCTGCCGCTGGCTGAAAACCCGGCGGTCTCACGTCGGAAGGCCCCGACCCCGCCGCTGCCGCCCCCGCAGCCGATGCCGCCGGGGGCCGTGGTATTAAGTCCTCCAGTGGGCTTACGCCGAGGGCTGCCTCCTGGGGACTGTCTTCTCGAGGATCTCCAGCAGCTCCTCCTTCGACTTGCCGCTGAGGAGCTCCACCAGCTCGGACTTCGACTTCGCCGAAAGTCCCTCCTCGAGAGGAGCAACCGAGCCATGTTGGCCCTTCTTGAGGTAGAAGTTGTAGACGCCCTGCTCGCGATAGACCGGCAGCATCTGGTGCTTCGCCGCCTTCGCCTCCTTCTCGAGCATGCCTACCACGCGCTTGCCGATTGGGCTCTTCTCGTGGAATATCCAGCCGCCATTGCGGCCCAGGAATGAACACTGTCCAGCTCCTGCTGCCTGCCCCACCGAGATCAACGGCTTGTGCACGTTCGTCACGCGTCCCTTGAGCGCTCGTAGCACTCCGTACTCGTCCTCAGCCTTGAGCTGCAAGCTGCCCTCGTCCGGGACGAGCTCACCACTGGCCGTGCGATACGTGCTGCCGTTGCCCTTCATTCCCGTCGGCGGCGCGAAGCTCCGAGGGAATGCTGAGATAGCTGCACCGCTGTCCCAGTTGAACTTCATCCAGTCGTCCTGCGCGAAGGGGGAGAGATCGACCGCCGCTACGCCGCGGCCGCTGCCGCTGGCGAGCTCCAGGCAGTCCAGGCTGCCCATGTCCAGAGCGGCGACCTCCGCTTCAGGCTCCTCCTCCAGGCTGCCTGCAGCCTTGCCGCCGGCCTTGCCGCCGCGGCTACCGGCTTTACCACCAGCGCTTGCCCCCGTTGCGGATCCAGTTCCAGCCCTCGAACTCGATCCCTGCTCTTTCTTCCAGCAGTCGGATGCCTTGTGGCCCCATCTCTCGCAGTTCCGACAGTAGCCGTCGAAGCGCCCGCTGGTGTTTCGAGGTGCCGTGTGCCCTGAACCACGGCCCGAACCCGTCGGGGACGTGCGGGAGCCTGAGTATGATCCGTTCGTCGATTTGCTCTTCCCCTTCGGCTCCTGAGTCTTGCCTTTCCCTTTGCTCTTGCCGTCCTTGCCCTTGCCTTTGCCTTTGCCCTTCGGGGCTCCGAATGACCCGACGTCCATGTCGTCCGGATGATGCGCCCTCGCGCGGATCGACGGCTCCTTGATCTTCACGCCGGTCCGAGCCTCCACGATCGTCATCACCTCGTTCAGACTGTCTTGGAACGTACCGAGCCGATGCTTGTTGAGGACGAGGTGATTTTCGATGTCCTGAGGCACGAGCATCTCGAGAGCCGCCATCTTGATATCCTCCGGCAGCTCGGCTAGACCATCTTCTCCTTGGCGGCGTTCGTACCTGCCTATCTGCTGGATCCACTTCTCTAAGGCGGATCCCAGCTCGTCCGCGCTGCACTTCGGAGGCGAGATGATCGACCTCAGGATCAGCCTCTTCCTCGGACCTGTCGTCGGATCCCACCTGCGGTGGAGCTTCCGCCAGGCTTCGAGACCGTTCCCATCGGGAGCGCCCGTCACGAGGTCGTTGCTCTCGCTCCCGTCCGCCGTCGTGCTGATCAGCGCCGCGTACAGCTGGTTGACCTTTGTCTCCAGCTCTGGCACTCCGTCGTGCGCCGCCTGAGCCCCCGCGATCGTCACGGGGTGTTCGGCTTCTGCAGCCCACCGAAGAACGGGACGAAAACTCTCTCCGTACACGCCGATCACGTAGTTCTCCATCTTGCGATTCCAAGCGCCGAACTTCTCTTGATCGTCGCCCATCGTCGTGGGCTTGCCAATCCCCTTCGCGTCGACGAGACCGTGAGCGGCTACGCCCGCGCTCGACGCGCTTCTGATCTGCTCGCCCATACGCTCGATCGCCTGCGGAATTGCCGCGAGGCCTCCTGCTACTTGCTGCTGAAGCCGATGATTCTCGCTCTCCAGCCTCCTCATCTCGTCGGCTGCCTGGCTCATCTGCGCTGCGAACTCCTGCCTCAGCAGTTCGAACTGCTGCCGAACCTGCTCGTCCATGCTTGATCGCGTGTCTCTCTGCGAGCTCCTCCCGGCTCTCAGCTATCTGCTGCCTCGTGCGCTCAAGGTCCGTGATCCTGCCTAGGACCTCCTTCTGCGCCTCCTCAATGGCGTCCGATGAGTTCTCCGAGGGATGGTCCTCGATATGTGCGAGGTCTCGGAGCTTGTTGCCAGTCTCCCTCAAGTCGTGCTTGAACTGGAGGGCCTTGCGCCTGGTCTCGATCGCTGCCTCACTCCTCTTGCCGCGCCTGCGGCCGCTCTTCCCGGCCCCTGCCGGTCGCTCGGTCGCTGCCGAGCTTGCCGCGGTCGATGCCGCCCTGCTCCAGTCTCGAGCCTCCTGCCGGCTCGCCGTGGCGCCCGCGGCCGCGGCGCGCCGAGGCCTGGGTGGGGTCGGCAGCAGTGAGTGGCCAGCTCACGCTACCATGATGAGATAATATGCCGATGAACAGCAATATCTCCTTTTCATCTTGAGCCAAAATGGGCGCACAGAGGAGGGTGTCAGAATCATGGCCACACAGACAAACATAACCAAACTCGGGAACAAACGCCCAAGGTTTCGGTCGGAATTGCTCGAAGCAACACATCTTTGCCGCGAGATGGTCCAAGATGCTCCTGTTCATGGTTCTCGAGAAAGTTCACACGTCCGAGCGATGCCGAGAGAGGTGCACTTCCTTCTCAGAAGGCCAACCCCCTCGCCCAGCCCCCTCCGGCGCGCCGCCGCTCCTCCCCCCACCCCCTCGGGGGTTGCCACAAAGTGTTCCTGGCCCTGGGCGCTCCCAGCGTTTCGCGGCGCCCGCGCCACTTTGCTACTGTGAGGGGTGCTCTGAAGGGTCGCGTGGGCCTCCCTGGAGGTCTTGGGGAAACCTAGGGCCACGGACACCGCGGCACCCGATTCTCTCTCCCCTCCTCCCCTTCCAGCCCGTGCTGGGGTGGCCGGGGAGGGTATCGATCTGGTGGGCGGAAGGGCGTCACGCGGCTATGCCGCCGCAGCCGGATCGCTCATGCACTATGCATCATAATTTGTACAGTGCACCGTGTTCTTCTGCGGGCCGCGCCCCTGCCGTCCTCGACGAAGTACGTGGTGCGGGTGTCACTCGAACAACTTGCGCGGGTCCGCGCGGGCTTCTCGGGTCCGCGCTGGGCCCCCCTCCCCACACCCACCCCCTGGCGCGCGAAGCGGGCCGCTCTGGGGGAGAGGGCACAGACTCCGCCAGGGGGTCCCAGCGTCGACCCAAGGAATCCGCGCGGCGCACGAGAACGCCGTGCTCAGCCAATTCTCCCGCTCGTCTCCATCGGCGCTCCCCGCCGCCCACCCTCGCCGAGGGGCCTCCGCCGCAGCCCGCGCTGCCGCCGCCGAGCCGCCGCCTGCACCCTGCTCGTCCTCGGACGGGCGTCGAGCCTGGCGCGCCGCCGATCGTCGACGTGACCACAATCGCATCAGCCATCGTCACCGTGGCCGTCAGCGTTACCACTGGGCCAGTAGCAGGGGGTGTGCGAGCGCTGGCAGACCGCGGCTATCCCGCCGCCGCCCACACGGAGGACGGGCCCCTCTGGGGAGGCGCCGTTGTCGGCCTCCGGAACGACCTGACGACTGCAAGCACCGACTGATGGTTGATTTCGCGAGTTGGGCCCACATAACAAGCGTCTTCGTTGGCCTCTGTTGGCCTCCGCTTGGCCGCCGGATTGCCCTGACGAACCTGCAGGTTACGTAACCTTGTAGTTCGCGCAGCGCGATGTGCGAGGCACAGCACACCCATCTTCGCGGTCTCACGCCGCCCCTGGAGAAGGTGAATTGTCTGGCGTAGGCTGCAAGGCGCGATTATCGTTGGCTCCCTCGATCGACGGCACGACTCACACGCGGGTTGACTGCACGAACTGACCCACGTGTGGGCCACGACTTCCATGACCCGCATGAGAACGCAACGAAATAAGTGGCCCCCGCAGTTGCGGATGAGAGTGAGAGGGCGGCGGGGACGTCCGAAGTCTGCGAGGCTCTGAAGAAGCCCGCCCCAGGCGCCTAATTTTCATTAATCGTACAACGAGACCGCAGCAGGCGCCGAATTTCTCGTTAAAACAATGTCGGTCAATCGCGGATGGGTCGCGGGTGGGTCGCGGGTGGGTCGCGGGTGGGTCGCAAAGGGGTCGCAGGTGGGTCGCGGGCCGGGTCGCGGGTGGGTCGCGGGTGAGTCGCGGGTGGGTCGCGGGTGGGTCGCGGGCCGGGTCGCGGGTGGGTCGCGGGTGGGTCGAGGTGAGTCGCGGGTGGGTCGCGGACGGGTCGCGGGGTGGGACGCGGGTGGGTCGCGGGTGGGTGGCGGGTGGGTCGCGGGGTGGGACGCGGGTGGGTCGCGGGTGGGTGGCGGGTGGGTCGCAGGTGGGTCGCGGGCGGGTCGCGGGTGGGTCGCGGGCTGGGTCGCGGGTGGGTTGTGGGTGGGCCACGTCGCGGGGGGAACGACGACAAACGCAACGCAACGCAACGCAACGCAACAACAAGAAACACACTCCACACCGCGGAGTTCAACTTCAACCACGCACCCAAAAACAATGAAAAACTGTTCGGCCCCGCTCACTCTGATCATCCGTGCAAGTTGGTGACGGAGACCGCACGAAACGCTCACGACAAGCGGGGTGGCAAGCAGCCTTACATTCTTGTCGCTGGGCGCTATTCCTGGTGACACCCCCCTCCTGGATTCTACAAGGAGTCTGGACGACTGCGGCGCCCGAGCAGCCGAACGAAAGGCCTTGACGCGGACCAGTCATTATGGGAGCCCAGCGTTGCGACATAAACGACGGGAGGACGAACGTCGGACAGCTGGAGGGACGAGCAGGGCCCCCTACTCGGGGACCGTTGCCGCCGCCATTTCGGCCAGCCCGGCGACCCGCCGCTTCAGCGGTCGGCGACGTCGGCAGTGAGGCGCCACCTGCCCCGCCAGCGGAGGCCGATATGGATCTCGAACGCAACCTTGGCGCCATTCAAGGCGCGGCGCACGTGCCGACCCAGCACAGCGAGCCAGACTGTGAACCCGAGACGGCGGCCGCCAGGGCATCGCCAGGCCCATCTGCCCAAGGTGCGCGCCACCCTACCTCGCCGCAGCCCCACCCGCGCCCGACGGCTCGGTCGGCGCTGTGGCCGCCGCCCCAGCCAGTCCAGCAGCGGCGGCGGCGCGCGATGTCAGCGACAATGCCACCCTTGCCCCCGCAGCCGCCTCGGCAGCGCCCGACGACGGGGCCAGGGCTGCGGCCGCCACCTCGGAGGTTCCAACGACAATGGCGCCCGGCGATGCTGGCGGCAAGGCCGCCACGGCCCCGTGACCGCCACCGACCCCGGCAGCCGCGTCGGTCGCACCCGACGACGGAGTGGGGGCTGCGACCGCCACCTCGGAGGGTCCAGCGACACCCGCGGAGGGCGATGCTGGCGGCAATGCCGCCACGGCCCCATGTCCAACACCCGCCCCCGCTGTCGTTTCGGCCGCGTGCAAATCGGCAGCCGCTGGCCGCTTGGACACGTCGCAGCATAAGAACAGGTTCGGCGACCTGGGCATGGACATCGCGACGAAGCTGGAGCACCTGTCGTTCGACCTCGCCGTGTTCGGACTAGGCGCGGCTGCAGAGCTCGCGGAGGCGCGCGCCGCAGGGAGTGCTACGGCGCTGCCACCGAGCGCCGAGGTGCTCGAGCTGGAATCGCTCAAGATGCCACCCATGGGACATCGATCGCCGCGCCGCTGGACCGAAGGGGCAGCGCCGCGGGGCGGCGGGGATGGGCTGAGAATCGCCCGGGAATAGTTGTCGCGAGGGTCGGGGGGTTCTGGGAAATAGTTGTAGGGGGGGATCTGCGGCCGCGGGCCATCCGCGGGCGATCCTCGGCCAGAAGAGGTGTCGAAGTGCGGAGCATCCCTCCTTCCGAGCGCACCCATCCCCAACCGAGGATCGTGGTCACTATTATAACTATTCGACTGACCACCCTGCCAGTATTCCTTTACCCCTTCAAATTGTTTGAGGAATGGTGTTTGACTAGCACCAGCCTTCCAAAACCACTTCCAGGACATGCTTTAGCCCAATCACGGCCCTCAGAAACTCGTCCAGGAGAGGTGTTTGGATAACGTTAGTCCCAGCTCGCGAAAACACTTCCAGGAAAGGTTATTGCCCAGACGCGGCCTTCAAACACACTGCCAGGACAGGTGTTTTGCTAGTCTCTGCTTTCAACAAGGGAAAAGTGTTTCGCCCCTGGGAAGGTCTTTTCTAGCCCCTGGGAAGGTTGGTTTTAGGTCCTGGGGGAGGGGCTTTAGCCACTGGGAGTGTCCATTGTAGCCTCTCGGAGGACTCTTTTAGCCCATTGGAGCGTTTTCTCAGGCAACTCTTGGGACCCACTGGGAGGCGTCTTGAAGATCTTGGGGCCAGGGCCCTACGGCGCGGTTCCGAAGGTCTCACGAGGGCTCCACAAGGGGCCAACGACGTGTGACGAACAGTCCATTTTGCGTGGAAGGTTGTTGGGCACGTTTGAGGCTCTCGTCGCGCCCTCTTGGGGCCATCTTGGGGCCCTCGCGGGACTCTCTCGGGGACATCCAGGGCCCTCCTGTTGTACGCTGTACCGTCCGTCGGGGCTCTCGCAAGCAACCATGATGGCACAATCTCGCGCCGCGGCTTGCAGAACTATCCGGCATATCGTCCCGAGGCCCCCTTCAGAGCCCCGAGAAAGCCCGAAGGCGGCCCGCAGAAATGGCCGCAACGTCAGTTGCGGGCAGTTCTCCGCAACTCGCGGGCAATGTTCCGACAGTTCACCGACGGCTCTCTGGCGAACTGTTTGAGAACTGATGGAGGACTTTCGGCGTCTCCCTGCGCATCACAGGGGTCCCACGGGCCTCTTGGAAGTCTCTCGAGCCTCTTGGGGGCCTCTGATCGCCTCGTGGGGATACTTCTTGGGGGCCTGCCAGCGGTCTGCCGCGCGTGTGGGCACTTTCAGGGGCCGCGTGGAGCTTCGTCCAGCTGCAACTGTTGGACAGTTCTCCAACATATTCCCGGCAATTCCCCAGAACTGTTGGAGAGCTGTGGGGAACTGTCAGCGCGAGCGGCGCGTTTCCTCCTTGCGCCTCTTAGGGGGGCTCTTGGCCTTTTGGGGGCGTTTTGTCGGCATCGTGAGCCTTTGGGGGCCCCCCTGGGGGGGGCCTCAGGTTTTTTTGTGTTCAGCATCCCACTTGGGGTCATCGAGCGAGATGTAACTGCCATGGTTTGCTTTTGCTGTTGCAGCGTGCAAAGAATAGATGTAATGACGCATTGGGTACCTGCGATGCCAAAACTAATTGTCACCCGAGCTGCATGTGGGCTCACATGAGAATACACTCTGTCCGACTATCCTCAGGGCAAGACCGAGCTGCTTGCACTGGACACCCCTTGCAGCAATCACAACGATGAACGTCACTGACTCGCTTATGCTTGTCGAATAACAGCTTGAAAAGGGTCGAAGCATGTTCTATGGTGCGGGCCAAATCTAATATGGCCAGGTCAGCAAAGCAGAGCTCCCGTGAGAACGCGTAACCCGTAGCAAGCTGCATGTGCATCTGCGCCAGCCATGGCTTGAAACACACTTGCAAATACGTATCCATTAGCTTTGCCCTTTGACTCTGAGACCGGGGAAATATCTGACATTTCCCACCGATCACGACTCTCTCAAAGACTACATCATAGAATTGATCGAGTTGATCCCTCCGAGAATCCACAACTGCATCTGCCTTGGCTGCATCTGTGGGACTTTCCGGTTACAGCAAAGCGAGGCGAGCTGCATAGCGGGCTATGGCGCAGGATTGGCCTAGCACCAAACCGTTCAGCAGCTGGAGTGTAGGGAGTTGTCCGCATGGCAAGTTGCCAGCATCTCTCCTTTTGCTGTATTCAGCCATGCCGATCTCTTCATTCATGAAATCGACCTCACAAACGGCAAAGATCAGCCGAGAGAGTTCATTGCGACCCTATCGTGCCAATGCTTTGGGACGCCCGACCCGCTGGCAATCACAACTGAACCACACCTGCTAGGAAACTATGAGAAGACGCTTGGGTCAGAATGGCTACGGAGGGGCCTCTAGGGGTTTGGGATGCCCCTGATGGCCTCGTGGGGGGGGGCTCCTTGGGGACCTGCCGGCGGTGTTCAGGGCGTGTCTTAAACTTGCCGCGCGGTTGGGCCCTAGATCGGCTCAACGGCGAAGGAATGGGACGAGGGGAACATATAACAAAACGATCAGCGCGAAGTAGTAAAATCGAACGCGGCGCCATTGCCCAGGCAATACCGCACGGGGGTCGCGCGCGTGGGGGAAAAAAGGCCTCATGCCCAATCCCACCAACCCTCTGGGCGGGTGTGGTTTAGAGCGTTTCCTCTTCGACTCCCTTTGTTTCCCTTCCTGGCGGGGTTTATCACTGTTCCCCTCCTCCAGGCGACCAGCTAATCAGGACCAATGAAGGCCTCCCCCGACCATCCTTACGACTATCCCGGCGAAGGGCCCAAACATCTGCAGATGTGAGTATCGCCGTTGTGGGCATCGCCGTCGGTGCATTTCTTTGTGGGGCCACGAAGCGTGTAAAGGGTGTGTCGAAATGGAGAGGGGACGCATGCGGGCACAGCCATTGATGCTTTCGATGGTGTTCCATATGGGGCCACGAAACGTGTTAAGGGTGGAGCGGGGCCGCCATGCGAACGTCGCCACTGAAAACTTTGGTGGAGTACCCTATGGGGCCACAGAACGCTGTGCTGAGTGGGGGGGACGCATGCGAACACTGCGACTGGGGCCTTCAGTGGAGCCCCATATGGGGCCAACGCTGTCCTGGGTGGTGGGTACGCATGCGAACACCGCCACTGACGCCTTTGGGTCGGGGACACGACTGCGAGCACCGCCACTGGGGCCTACGGTGGAGCCCCCTATGGGACCACGAAGCGCTGTGCTGGGTGGGAGAAACGCATGCGGACACCGCCACTGGGGCTTCCGGTGGAGCTCCCTGAACGAAGCGTTGTACTGGGTGGGGGAAAACGCATGCGAGCACCACCAATGGGGCGTTCGGTGGAGCTCCGTACTGGGTGGGTGAGACACATGGGAACACCGCCACTGGAGCCTTCGGTGGAGCTCCCCATAGGGCCACGGAACGCTAGATTGGGTGGAGGAAAAATATTCCACTGGGGCATTCGGTGGAGCTCCGTATGGGGCCACGAAGCGCTGCACCGTGAGGGGAAACGCATGCGGACAGTGCCGCCGGGGTCTCCGGTGGCGCTCCACATGGGTTTGGCAAATGCATGCGGACACCGCCACTGGGGCCTTCGGTGGGCCTCCTTATGGGGTCACGAAGCGTTGTACTGGGCGGGGGAAACGCATGCGAACGCCACCACTGGAGCTTTCGGTGGAGGCCCCATTTATGGGGCCACGAAACGTGCGAGGGGTGTGCCAAAATGGATGGGGTGGCGGCGTGCGACCGCAGCCACTGCGACATTCCGTGGGGCTCCCGATGGGGCCAAGACGCGTGTAAGGGGCGCGCCAAAACAGAAGGGGGCGGCATGCGAAAGCAGCCACTGTGGCCTTGGGTGGAGCTCCCTATTGGGCCACAAACCTGCGAGGGTGCCAAAGTGGATGTGGGGCGGCATGTGAACGCTGCCACTGGGGCCTTGGATGGAGCTCCCTATGGGGCCACGAAACGTTTGAGGGGTGTGCCAAAGTGGGGGGTGGCGGCACGTGAGCGCTGCCAGTGGGGCTTTGGGTGGGGCTCCCTGTGAGGCCAAGAAACGTGTGAGGGGTGTGCCACAATGGGGGGTGGCTGAATGTGAACGCAGCCGCTGAAGCCTTGGGTGGAGCCCCCTTTGTAAGGGACCACGAAACGCGTCAGGGGTGTGTCAGTGTGGAGGTGGGGCGGCATGTGAACGCAGCCACTGGGGCCTTGGGTGGGACTCGCTATGGGGCCACGAAGCGTGTGAAGGTGTGCCAAAGAGGGGGGATGGGGGCGGCATGTGAACGCAGCCATTGGGGCATTGGTTGCAGCTCCCCATGGGGCCATGAAGCGTGTGATGGGTGTGCCGAAGTGTGTGTGTGTGTGTGTGTGTGTGTGTGTGTGTGTGTGTGTGTGTGTGTGTGTGTGTGTGTGTGTGTGTGTGTGTGTGTGTGTGTGTGTGTGTGTGTGTGTGTGTGTGTGTGTGTGTGTGTGTGTGTGTGTGGGGGGGGGGCATGTGAACGCAGCCACTGAGGTTTGGGGTGGAGCCCCCTTGGGGGAGGGGATGACGGGGCGATGGAGGAGGGAAGGGAGGAGGAGGCGAGGAGGAGGAGGAGGACGCGGGGACCGTCGCTTCAAAACGATGACCCAACGCCACAGGATGGTTGGACAAAAACCATACCAAATGCACACTGCCAGCAAGTCTGATGTTTGATAGGGATGACGGAGGTGCGGACATTGCTAAGCGCAGGTAAACCATCCCTGTAAAAATACCCATGACATACACTTTGCCACCAAATCTGGAGCACGCGCAGGCGCACCGTCACCACTGTACATTGGCTTGTGACAAAGATGGCGGGGGTGCATGAACCCGTTCTCTTGCTTTTTGACTTGGATGGTGAGGCGACCCAGCGTCCAGCGAGCGTGTGCTCCTGCTTCTCCAGCTGCGCGTTGCTGGCGACACATCCTCTGTGTACGCTTCAAAGGGGGCGTTCTTTTCTCTAAGCTCTCATGTGTCCCACGACCCCCTAACATGTCCACTATCGGTGCCACTGCTTTGCGCTCCCTGGAGCCGCCATTCTCACAGAATGCTCGGCACTTCGCTTTAGGGGGGCTCAATATTATGAACTCTTTGGGGCCGGTGCCGTACACTTGGGGTCCCTGCTGGTTCCCCGTAGCTGGCACGCCTGGCGCGCCTGGAACACGCGGCACAGTCGACGCACGTGGAGCACGTGCCGCACTCGGTGCGCCTGGCACACTTCTACCTCCAAGGTGCCTGTTGCACCTGGAGCCCGAGGCGCGCATGGCATGTGTGGCGTTGTGCGATATGCTGACACTCGGGTGTTACATATGTGTTGGGAGGGAAGGTGGGAGTGAGCTAGACGGCTTTCTATATACGAGGGTAACTAAACGGCTTGCTATCTCACCTCCCCCTACCCCCTCCCGCTGGACCTGGACGGGAGGTTCCGCGAGGCGCTGGAGCGTCCAAGATGGCCTCGACGAACAAGCAAAAGCCACTGAATACACTTGGGTGTTGGGCTCATGTTGGTCTCGTTGGGGGGGGGGCTAACACGGGATCCCCAAGGGGCGCCAATGAGTTCCCAGGAGGCCCTCCAAAGAAACCCCCAAGAGGTGCCCCCAAGGCGCCCAAGATGCTACAAGAGGCCTTCAGGACACGAGGCTCCCAAGACACCCCAAGAGGGCCCCAAGAACCTCTCAAGAGACATCCGACGTGACCCCGAGAGGCATCCAAGAGTCTCTGGCCTTTCTGCTCGCTGTCTTACTCCTCCTCCTCCTCCTCCTCTTCCTCCTGCTCTTCCTCATTCGCCTATTCCTCCTCGTCCCTCCTCCGTCCTCTCCCCCGTTCCCATCCCCCTCCTCCTCGTTTTCTTCCTCCATCCTCCCCCTCTTGCGGTACGACGGCTTCCCCTTCCATGTATTTCACGGGATGAGCTTCCACACCCCTGATCAGGGCATCTCGCCTGGATGAGCTGTTCGCTCCACGAAAACCGTCTAGAATTTGCATACTCACATTGACATGGCTGGCGCGATGGCCCCTGGGCAATTCCCGCTCTTCCACCTGTATGTCGATGGTAAGCACGGCGTGGCAATTTAACTTCGATGCGCACGACCGCTCCGCAAATGCAAGCTATCAGCCCGAGCTCGATTGGAGAGGATTATGTGAACCATCAGAACTGCCCTCAAGGACAACATACCTGAGGCTCATGAGCCAGCGTGGGGAGAAACGAGGACTGAGAGGAAGAGGAACGAGCGGGTGGAATGAAGAGGACGTGGAAGAGAAGCAGTGTAAACCAAAAATGCAACAATGATATTGCCTTACAAATGTTCCTGCAACTTCCCTTTACATAGGTCCCTACGAAATCTCACGTCCAATGCAAAACAATCGTAAGGTAATCTTCAAAACAAGCTTCCTGCGACATCAACGCCGCGGATCAACGTGACTGCTGCGTCCGAACAACCCCACGGAACAATATGGGTGTTTCGTCCTGACAATCGGAAGCCATGCCAGAACAGCAATCCTGGGACTTCTATCGTGCGACCCCTCCAAACTGCTGTAACATGTGAAGACGTAGAACTGCTGCAAACTGCGAAACACGAACCATCCGCCCTCAATCCGTGAAACTGCTGCACTGCAAACTGATAATACGGAACGAATGCGCACGGCACTGGAGAGAGAACATCATTCCGAAAACCACCCGCCCTCCATCCTTGAACTCCCACCGGCCCTCTGGGCGTACGTGGTCTAACGATATAATTATTGCATCTTCCAAAAAAATACCTCTTCCCTGCGGGGACGATTACCCTCCCCCTCCCATCCCGGGGCATTTTTTGGGGGATCCACGATGTGTTAAAGCGTACAAGATGGCCCACAATGGTTCCAAGATGGCCTGCGATGCTCCAAGATGGCCTCCGACACATCCCCAGGCCGAAAGTTTTTTCCTCTTGGACTACAAATATGAGAACACCAACGGATCCAATTGGATCCCAATTTTTTCGGGTGTGGGAGAGTTTCGTGGATCTTATTTCTGTGCTGCACGGGTCCAATTTCCTGTGTGTGAAAAAACAATGGCTTCATGTATTTCTCGGGAATATATATATATATATATATATATATATATATATATATTATATATATATTACATAAACATATAATAACAACTAACATCCGGGACCCAGGGGGAATGGGACCCGCGGAGCACCGCAAGTGAAGCATCATGCTATCCACGGAGCTGTGGATCTGCATACCAATGATATGATTCTACGGGGGAAAGGGGGTCTTCCCAGGATGAGGAGGGGAAAGATGAGGGAAAAAGCAAGAGGAGGCGGGGGGAGAACAGGGGGATTCGGCGCGTCATTTCCGACATGTAGGGCTCAAGAGGAAAATCTTTCGGTCTGCGTATGTATGCCTCAAGATAGTGTCGCATCGCTCACGGTGGCCTCCACATTGCCTCCAAGAGGCCCCCAGAGGGCTACACGACGGTTCTCAGTGTGTTCGGAAACCGTTTTTTTTTTTTTTTGTGTTTATATATATATATATTATATATATATATTGTTTTTTGTTGTTTCCCTGTTTTTTTCTTTTCTGGACCTTCTCAAGAAACCGAAATCCTTCAACAACCTAAGGAACATAAATGATGTTTGCCGTATCGCCTTTCCGCGTGCGGTGCGCTTTTGAAATCTGAAAACGGCACCAATATGGCCCAAGAGGGACTCAAGAGGCTCCCAAAACGGCCCCAAGAGCGCCCAAGAGTGCCCCATCAGGACCCCAAAAACGTCCCAGGAGACGGTTTTGAGGGCCCCAAGGGGGGACCAACATAAGGGAACCCCCTCTTTTGATCGATGGCCTCCAAGATGGTTCCAAAGGGCCCACCAAGGCCATCAAGAGAGCCCCAAGAAGGCCTCAAAAAGCTCCAATAGTTAGTCCCGAACGTTTCTCCCCCTCCTCTTTTTGACCGCTCTGTTTCAATATATGCGCCTTTGCTTCCCATTTCCCATCAACTCTCGTGGGCAGGTCTTCTGAATGGGCTGGTAAGGATACTTTTTGGTCTGCGGGCTCGCGAAGCAGGTCGACCAGGCAGCAAAACAAAAACCAGAAACGAAACTCCCAACCCGGTGGCGCGGAAATCCCGGTGGCGACCAGCAAATAGGCGCAGCCAAAATGGCGCGGCGGCGCGACCATGAACACCGGACGACGTCCGCGCGGTAGGCGACACAACGGCGTCGTGTCAGCGCAAGAGTGAAGAGGGGCAACCTCGTCACAGACAGGACTGCAAACGGCAAGTGCCTCTTGTTTGTACAGAGGTGGCACATGTCGAAAGTATCCATGTAGGAGAAAACAGCCGACGGGCGCACAGAGCCACACATGCCGAAGTCCTTGCACCGAAGAGGACGGCAGCGCAGCGATACCCCACTGAATCCAAACGGTCACCCGTGGAGGCCGGCACCACAGGAGCAGGCCAGGGACCGCCTGACCGCCCATCCCCAGTGTGATCCTTGCATGGAATTCGTAGCGAGACCTCGCAAAACCTTCCGGTCACCAGTGGAGGGCGACACCAGCCAGGATCAGACCAGGGGACACCTGACCGCCCGCTCCCAATGTGAACCTCGCATGGAACTCAGGCTGTCAGAACACCCATCACACAGCGGCATTGGCTGCGCCCTCAGCCGCGCGGGATAAACCCGGTGAGCCAAGGGGGAGGAGGGGAAGTGCACGCAAGGCACGGTAGGCACCCCCTTGTGGCAGCTAGCCGCTGCGGCATTAGGGCGCAGGAGGGGGGGGGAAGAAGCGCGCGCCAAGCGCGCGCGGGAGGAGAGGATGGGAGAAGAAAAGAGACACGAGCATCGGATCCCCACTGAACCCTTTCGGCCATCACCAGGGAGGATGGGGGGGGGGGGGGCGCCGGCCTCAGGCAGCCGGCAGGCACCTCGCCGCCCACTCCCGGCGCAATACCTTGCGCGAAAACAAAGCTGGCGGAGCACCGTCCGACAGCGGCATCGGCGGCAACCCCGGCCGCGAGGGAACGTTCCAGTGAAACAGGAGAGGGGAAGTCAGCGAACCGCTGACGCAAAAGGAGAAGAAGGAGGAGGGCAAACCATAACCCTGTGTACACTGGCGCGCGCGCCAGGCGCTCTGTATCGAAGCTTACCTCAGCACACCCGCCACTGTCACCAGCTTGCCGTTGTCCTCCACGCGAAGTCCTGGGTAAACCTGGACTCTTAAAGCCGTGGAACAGCGTGCAATCGCGATGCTGCGGCCTTCAATTGGGCTAGCACGCTGTACTCGCCTGGCCGCGGTGCGGGGGTGGGCCATCCTGCGTCAGCTCGGCGTTCCATGACTATCCCCCCCACCATGGCGCAAGCAAGCTCGATGGTGTCAACCGACGCCTCTCTCCAGTAGGCTTCCGCTGCGTCGATTGCTCTGGCGTCGAGTTGGCGGCGCCCAAACAAGTCAAGTAAGCGCGCGCGTCCAGCTTCAGTCGCAGCACCCCAGATGCAGATGGCAAGAATGATGTCCCACCTGTACATGCTGGGGAGAATGGATGAGGCAATGATCTCGCGTACTCCCTGTATTTCGGAATCGAAATCCTGGAGACGCTTCCCTTCCTCGCCCCATGATCATGACAGTGGTTGCCTGCATGGGTGGAGCTTCGCTATGGGCTGCCGACGCGATTCCCATGACGGTGTCGACGTGTGTGTTACCCAGTGCAACTGGCGTGGTCATGCTCCTCCAGTGCCGAACGATGGCGCGCTCAATATATATCCCGGTGGGCTCGTCGTCGTTGAATAGGAGCGCGAGGTCTCGGTGCCCACCGAGCGCTAGAGTGGCGCATCCAACCAGCGCCTGAGTGGCCCATGCCCGTTCGGTGGTGGTCATGCCGCGATAGCTGCGCAATCGTTGGACGCACAGCTGATCGTTGGACTAGACCTGGCGCGTGACGAACATCCCAATGTGTTGTTGAAGCCATGCGATCTCAGCTGTTTAAAGTTCAAGCTGCGTCGAGTGACGGTAGGCAGAGAAGCTTTGTTGAGCAGGCTGGGAGATCATTCCTGCGCCCCCGCCGATGGTTGGGAGCGTGGCCTGCACGTGAAGAGACGCGAGTGCTTTAGGGCGCCGACTTGCAAGCTGTCCGTGCAGCCTGCCTTGCGAGATTTGCTTGTGCATCTCACCGCACGCGTCGGTGGCCTACTCAGTGCTCGCTGCGCAGAGCAACGCTAGCTTGTCTGCGGCAACGCGGAGGTGACTCTCAGTCGAAGCACGGTCCGCAGGCGCTGATCCGGCGCCACTGGTGAGGTCCGCCCATGCTCCCAATACTTCGCAGACTAACCATGTTGGGGAGTAGTCTGCGGCGTTGTGGAGGTCCTGGTAGATGCGGCAGGTGAAGGGGGCAAACCGTTGAGCTGCGTGGGCAAGAGGGAGGAAGATATCGCTGGTGAGTGAACCGATTGTTAGGAAGGAAGGGCTCTCGCCGTCGAGTTCGCCTGACAGCCAGGGGGGTGAGAATCTCGTGCGCAGCGGACATGGCACCAAGAACACCAAAACGGGCACTTTTCGTTTAGCGGGAAACGTCTGCCGAGCTGTGGACAGGTTGCACTGTCGTCCCAGGGCCAGATTTGCCTGTAGTCGGAGTCCTGTAGCGACGGGGTGATGCCCGGTGCTGGAACGGCGCGCTCATCGACGAGCCATTTCGGTTGCTGGCTGGCTCTCTGAGCGTCGGCTGATGGCGCTGTCGAAGGCGCTGGATAACACCCCGTTGGCGGGGCCACCGTGGGGGCGGTGATGGCAGGCCCAGGCGCGGAGCTCGTTGTGCGGATGGAAATGGATGATGGCCTGTCTCCTTTCATGGATCAGTAGCTGCAGCACCATGCCCGGCGGCGGTGCCTCGTCGCTGCCACGCCGGGGGCGCGGCTTAAGTGGGGGGCCGGGAGCGGTCGCTCGAGCGGAGCGGCCCGCTCGATCGCCCCCTCGGTCTTGATTAACGGCTGCGCTGCTGCCGCTGCCGCAGCATTTCGATGCACGGCACATGTTGGCGCACTCTCTGTTGGCGACACATCTCTCTAGGTCAATGATTTCGTCGTTGTCAAGGCATGGGCATTGATCGCTGTTGCAGATGCGGCGCACAGTGGCAAGACGCATGGCGAGTAACTGCGCTGAGCGTGGTCTGACGCCCCCAATTTGTCCTTCGGGGTCTTCCTCGTTTAGCTTCCAGGCAAGGCGAGTGAAGTTCATGCCCATGGAGATGCCGGGGCAGTGGTCGCACTCAGCGTCGCAGGCTGCGAGAAGCTCGCGTTGGCGACATTCAGCCACTGCGCCAGCTTGCGCCAGGATGGGGCGCCCCTCTGGGTGACTCTTCCAAGCGAAGTGGGCCAACCATTGCAGTCGCGCGGCGGCTTCTGAAGACCCCGGCGCTTGGCCGGCGCGTTGGGGCCAGCTCCCTCGCGGGCCGCGCATCAGGTCTTCGACGCAAGGACCTCGTCTGCTCGCTTGAGAGATCCTGCCCATTGAGTCCACGCGGGGTTGCGCTGCGGGGGAAAATCCCCCGGCGGTTGTGCCAGCATTGCAGTGGCTGACGTACTGGCGGAAGGTTGTGTTGGCAGTCGTAGGTTGCTTCGAATCTGGCGCGGCGGCGGAGTGGGTCGGCGCGGTGGAAGAGGGGGGGGGGGGGGGGCAAGGGAGGGAGAAGAGCTATCGCGGCTTCTTCCTGGGCCGGAAGCAGGGCGCGCCCAGCATGGCTGCCCCCATCCGCGCCATGTCTGCGCGGGTGTGTGTGTGTGTGTGCGGGGGGGGGGGGGCGAGGTGGGGCGACGCGCCTGGGGGGTGGATCGCGGTGGCCGCGCAGTTGGTGCCCCATCGTTTCCCATGTCCAAATCCGAGTCATGCTCCAGGTCAACTGGCATATCAGTGGCGACCTTCTGCTCAGTTGGGGGCTGGGAGTGGAAGGCTATGTGAAGCGTCGAGGGCAGGTGCAGCGGGCTGTCGCGTGTCGTTGTCGCCCCGCGTGCAGCGTCGAACTTCATTGGGCGTCGGAGTCGGAGAGGGTGTAGGTGAGGGGCAGCCAGCGGGGGAGCGAGGAGAGGGCTGGTTGTCAGGTGTCACCTTGGTAGGTTGTTCGTGGTGGGCTGACCGGCCTTTTGGGGGGGGGGGGTTAGAGAAACAACGGGGGGCGCGCGGTCCTCCGCGGGGCGGTTGCATGCCGCGCCGGTGGGGAGTTGCTGAGGGAATGGCTGATCTTTCTGCGCGCAGTCCTCAACGGCGGCGGGGCGACTAACCGTCGCTTTCAGGATGACAGCAATCGAGGCGGCAGGGGGGGAGAGAACTGGCGGAAGGTTGTGTTGGCAGTCGTAGGTTGCTTCGAATCTGGCGCGGCGGCGGAGCGGGTCGCCGCGGTGGAAGAGGGGGGGGGGGGGGCAAGGGAGGGAGAAGAGCTATCGTGGCTTCTTCCTGGGCCGGAAGCAGGGCGCGAGAGCCCAGCATGGCTGCCCCCATCCGCGCCATGTCTGCGCGGGGGGGGGGGGGCGAGGCGGGGCGACGCGCCTGGAGGGCGGATTGCGGTGGCCGCGCAGTTGGTGCTCCATCGTTTCCCATGTCCAAATCCGAGTCATGCCCCAGGTCAACTGGCATATCAGCGGCGACCTTCTGCTCAGTTGGGGGCTGGGAATGGAAGGCTATGTGAAGCGTCGAGGGCAGGTGCAGCGGGCTGTCGCGCGTCGTTGTCGCCCCGCGTGCAGCGTCGAACTTCATTGGGCGTCGGAGTCGGAGAGGGCGTAGGTGAGGGGCAGCCAGCGGGAGAGCGAGGAGAGGGCTGGTTGTCAGGTGTCACCTTGGTAGGTTGTTCGTGGTGGGCTGACTGCCCTTGGGGGGGGGGGGGTAGAGAAACGACGGGGGGCGCGCGGTCCTCCGCGGGGCGGTTGCGTGCCGCGCCGGTGGGGAGTTGCTGAGGGAATGGCTGATCTTTCTGCGCGCAGTCTTCAACGGTGGGGCGACTAACCGTCGCTTTCAGGATGACAGCAGTCGAGGCGGCAGGGGGGGAGAGACAGGGAGCGCAGCTAACCGCTGCTGCATTGGAAGATGGGTGGACAGGCGCACTTGGCATGCTATCAGGGGAGGGGGGGCGACTAACCGTCGAAGCCTTGGGATGAGCAGGAGAGGGATGGGAGGCAATCTCTCCCAATGAACCATCGTTGCCAGCGACAAGGCGCGGTCCGGGGGGATCAGGTTGATCCTCGGTCGGCGTGCCCTCGCCGATATGGTCGCAGCTCCCGTTTGCCCGGTGTTTGCCTACATCGGTGCCGTTCCCTGCGACGCGACTATCCTTCGTGGGCGGAAGAGGAGCTGGGGTACCATGAGCAGAGGCAATATTTCCCTGTGTGCCGTCGTCTCCAGCGACAGGATCTGGTCCAACGGATACTGGTCGACCCTCATCGCTCCGATCTTGGATCCTGCCCGATGTATAGATCGAGATGTGTACCCGTTGGCCGACTTCGTCCTGGGGACCATTGTTTGGTTGCTCTTCGGACAACGATAAAACGCCCAGGTCCTGCACTATGCCGTCACAGTCCGCCCTGGTGACAATTCCCTTGATTTCGTCACGATCGCCGTCTGAGTTCTCTTCCATCCCCAGCGGCTCTAGGGTAGGGCGGTGGCGAGATGGACAGGAGGCGCGCCGAGGCCTGACAGCAACCCGCTATCGCACGTGACCTGGCACGGGCGGGCACGGGGGGGCCGCGGCGGCTAGGCGGTGCGTCGGGCGCCCCCTCGAGAGCGGGGGTTGCCCGCAGACGGCTTCAGCCGGAGGGCTACGGACTGGTAGGGGTACTTCTTAGTCAGCGGCCGCAGGCGAAGGCGCCGACGGCGCGTCTAGTCAGAGCGGGGCGCGCAAAGACGAATTAACCTAAAACCAATGGGCCGAAGCCTCACGCGGCACCTCGGCGGCCAGGCCGGCGAGTGGAGGCATGCTGCTGACGGCGGCTGCCAGGGTAGCTGCACTGCCAGGGGTGCACGCATGCATCGAACTGCAGGGGGCGGCTGACTACCAGGGTGGCCGGCGGCCAAGGTCTGCAACTGCAAGTGAATTGTGTGCACGCTTGCAACGAGCTGCAGGGAGTCTGGCTGCCAGGGTGGCCAGCGGCCAGGGACTGCAAGCTGCAAGTGTAGATGCAAAGTAGGTACCCTCCGCGCTGAAAAAGGTACCAGGGCGGCCGGAACCAGGTGAACCGACCGCCACGAACGAAGTGGGTGTGGGAGAATTGGGCAGCAAAACTGCGACGCGGCCAACATGGCGCAAGAAAGCACTGGGAGTGACCAGGGTTGGGCACCTCAGCGTGATCCAATATGCCTGCCAAGGCCAGGCAGGTGCGAGTGGTGGCGCCGGCAAGGTCGCACACCCGAGCCCCTGTAAGAGGGGGGCGCGGTCCGCGGTCGACACCCCAGGGATGGTTACAGACGCGAACAGACGGCGGGAGGGAGCGCACCGACACTGCAGCCGAAATTGCTGACGCAGCGAGGTGGAGACGAAACCGCGATTTGCGCGGGATGAAGAGGCCGGGGCAGGTGGGAGAAGGCACCACCGACTCCGGCAGGGGAACCGGGAACCCAGCCGCGGGGGGGCCGCCCCGGCACGGGAGGGCACCTGGGTGCGCGGGGGAGAGACGCGCCAAGGGTGACCAAACAGGGCGGACAGGGGGCGGGTCCCCCACGTCCGACGGTGGAGGCAATCCACCCGCCGCACGCCGATCGGTCGGGGGATGTGGGCGGCGGGGCCCGCTGTCAAGCCTGCGCTGTGGCTGACAGCTGCCGCGACCGGCCCGGTTCACGCGCCACGCTGCAGGGAGGCACTGGGAGGGCTGCAACCCTGACGCCGTGGCGCGGCCCGCTACTGGTCTAACGGGCCCTGCTTCTCTTGGTGGGGACCTGAAGCCGAACCTCCGTCTCCCTTGGCCAGGCGGGCCCTGCCTCTCCTTGTGAGGTCTGCTGGCCACAAGGGTTGCCCGTGTGGGCGTCAGGGTTCGGACTGCGAAGCGTGAAGAATTGTTGCAAACGTCGATGACAAATGTGCTCGACAATCAAGCGAGAATCGCATACAGAAAACTACCCGCCCTCCTTCCGTGAAACTGTTGAAAAGGACAAATTTCAAAATCATAGACGGCGAGGACCTCTCAATCGAAACGCCCAGCCTGCCCAACCGACAAGTCTGGGGGTGCGGCAGGGACAAAGGAGGGGTAGTCATAGGGAGCATAGATCGGAAAGAGGAACGAGAACGGGGAAAAGGAGGAGGACGCGAGAGTCACGAGGACAAGGAGGGAGAGAAGCGGAGGAGGACCCTCCCAGGCGTCACAGAGGGGCCTCCCCAGCAGCTGCTGGCGGCTGGTACAGGTCCTGAGGAGCCGAAGGAAACGGGAGGAGAAAGCAGGAGGGTGTACATGGGAGGACGAAGAACAAGAAACATCTGAAATGGGAACGTGCGAGCTGCAATCCGCTATCAGATCCGCGTCGCACTCATCCTAAAATCCCAGTATCATCCCTTCCACATCCTCACGCGCACAAGCTTTGAGAACATTCGACTGTCATACCTTTAAGCTGTATTGCGAAACTGAAACCGTCAAACGTAAGGGTGGTGGTTTGTTCGCGCTTGGGAGTCTCAAACCCAACATCTGAAGCCCTGAAAGTTTGAAGTCTGTCATGTTTGAGAAAAAACTGTACCACGTTGACGCAAAGCACAAAATAATCTCAACTGCTAGTCGTTTGGAGCACGTGAAAGGAAGTCCTACTGCGGGTCCTACTTCGGAGCTTTCAATCGGCAAACTGACACACTTAGCGGTTCTCAAGATTTCCGGAAGGCAATGCCCTTCAAACTCCGACGCGTTCAAACTTCCGAACATGTGCAATCCTGGGAATGTTTAAACGTCTGACCGAATTACGCTGGTGCCTTCTCACAACCATGACCTGGGCGCCTCGACGGGCGGTCAATCGGCAAAATCTGGAGGTTTGCAATGTACTTGTTCCCATCCAGACACCGCTGCCACCCATCTGCGATGCCTAGACCCCTTCTCGCCCGTGCCTTCGAGCGAGCATCCCACCCACTTCGGCAAAATACCTTGAGCAGACTGGGCCACTGTCTTGATCTTTGCACCCTTTAGCTGCCCCAGCCTCGCCACCGCTTGAGGCGCAGAGCGCCCAGGCCTTCGAGAGGAACTCCCACGCAACCCTGACGCTGGATTCACAAGCAAATTGGACCACCTCCGCTACAAAATCTCACCCAAGGTCTGGACATGTTACGGGAAACAATGGGCCAACAACCCTGGCTGCAACAACCCCCTGACCACGAAAAATACGGAAGGCGTTGCATCTCGTGGCCTTCCGCGCACAAGCTGGGAATAACATGTCTGTAAGACTTCTTCGTCCACGCGTTGTCCACCTGGCAGGTCTGGTCGCCCAAGTGCTGCAGACGCGATGGGTGCAGGCCATCGAGACTTCTGGACGCGCGGGTACAGAACGAACCCGATGCTCGCCTGATCAAGGCAAGAGGCGGCCTGTCGAGTGAGCTCCTGTCAAGCACCCATGCCCTGGGCGCCTTCTGGGTTGCCCACCACAACTTCCCGCGCTGTTCCTCCATATCTTCGACGATCTGATGGGGGTGGCCGATCAGTTCGCCGTCGTTCGTGCCTCTCACCGCCGTGGGCGTCTGGACGCTGCGATGCGAGGTCAGTCGGTGAAATCTGCCTGCTCCGCCTGCGAACGTATTGTTTGTGCCCTCCCGACGAATTCTGTATTACATGTGGTAAGCGCCTTTCAAAGAAACAGGACGGCGAAGTCCGGAAATTCCTATGCGCGTCGGAGCGTTCTTCACGAGGCGGGGATTCATACACATGCAGTTCCTGGACATCGGTTCCCTAAGCGGTGGGAACGTACAGATTACGGCTTCGGACTCTTCGGCTGCGTCGCGTGTCTTTCCGAAAGCAGCTTCGCTGAAAATAGTCACAGCGCCCTTCCTGGAGGCCTATCGGGTGCCTGCTCGGCAGTCTTGGAGGCTGCCCTGGGGGCTGGGCCTAGAAACCGAATTCACTGGAAAGCAAAGATTCCCACCACAAGTGCGAGCACTTAGCGGGTCTTCCTTCAGTTACCGAAAGAATTGGGGGGGTCAGCCGAACTTTCGCCACGTGCTTGCTCATGGGCGCCTTGTGGGCGCCTCGTGCGATGGGTGGGTCAGCCGAGGTCTCGCATAGTGCACGCCCGTGGGCGCCTCGTGCGCTGGGTGGGTCAGCCAAGGTTTCACCTGGTGCCTGCCCGTGGGCGCCTCGTGGGCACCTCCTGCGGTGGCGGTTGGTCAGCCGAGGTTTCGCCTGGTGCTCGCCTGTTGGCGCCTCGTGGGCCTTCTGTGCGCGTCGTGGGCGCCTCGTGCGCTGGGTGGGTCAGCCGAGGCCTCGCCTCGTGCATGCCCGTGGGCGCCTCGTGCGCGCCTCGTGCGATGGGTGGGTCCGCCGAGAACTCGCCTCGTACCTGCCCGTGGTCGTCTCGTGGGCGCCTCGTGCAGCGGGCGGCAGCTTAGCTTTCATTCCATAGCCTACACAACATAGCGTACACCACATAGAAGTACACAACGTTGCGTACACGAACTATACAGCACCGCGGAGCTTGCACCACCTAGCTTACACCACATATGTTGCACCGCATACCGTACGTCACATAGTTTGCACCGCATAGCTTCCATCGGCGCGATAGAGCTTACAACACATAGACTGTAAACTATAGCTATCAAAGCATCGATAGTACCACATATGTTGCACCACGTAACTGTCACCACGTGTCTTGCACCGCGCAACTAACGCACAACCGAGCAGAAACAACTTCCTGTGTTGGGCCCACGCTGGTAAACATTGAATTACTGGACGTAATCGTTCCAATTCGCTCTTTCTCAAAAATGTCGAGAACTGCCCATCAAAGCCCCCCAATCAGGCCAAACAAGGGCCCTCGAGGCCACCACGAAAACCCAACAATCCGCCAGCGAACAAACCGACAAACAATACGCAACATTCCAGGATACCTCCAACAGGTCCCAAAGAAACCTCCCAAGACGCATTCACGACGCCTTTGGTCTACGAACAAATGGGGGGGAGAAGGGGAGAAAGGAGGGGGGATCAAGTCGGAAAAGACGGAAATATAGTAGGGAGAACAGGGGAGAGGTATCCTCCCCCTGGTGGCCAGGGGCAATCCTGGAAGGCGTCTTTGAGCAGGTGGCCGATCGAGCCGCGGCGCGGGTCTTGCGGCGGCTCCTTCGGCGGCGGCTCCTCAATGGGATGTCAGGAAGAAGAGGGGATCGACGAAACCGGGCCCGGCCTTCCTCTGCCTTCTCGTCCTCCTCTCCCCATCCACGCCCTCGCCCCATCCCCCCCTTCTCCGATTTTCGCCTTTTCCTACCACGCAATCCCTTCATCGTGACTCCGCCAAGGCAGAGGTCGATCCGAATATTTCGTTCTTGCCAACATGGAGCAAAACACAATCCACACATGCATCAGCAAAGCAAATGGGTGTCGTCTGTGGATGATCGGCGCATTGGCGTTGGATTTGCTTGTGCGCGCTGAGACGGTGAGACCTGGACCGAACCACCACTCCTCGTCAAAACATCTCGCTCTCCCCCCAAACGACTAGATGTGCTACCCGGATCATGCGCAACCGGAAGAACACAAACGACAGTAAAACTGCAGTGACTCAGGCACGGTTGTAGCCCTAGCCCTAGCGCAGGCGAGACGGGACCCAATTCCCCTTGGGCTGGCACTTCATGGTCCTCGCCGCTCCTGCCAAACCACTCTCTCCTCGCGGTGACGACGAGACGCGGCGAATGGATAAACAACGGTTCCAATCCAGAGGGGGAGACTCAAAAGATGATAGGGGTACATGGGTCTCGGGCGGAAGCTGTTCTGATGCTACTCGTTGACGCCCTACCTGCCCCTCAAAACCGACTGCCCGTGACGGCGAGCCCCAATTACCATTTTGCGGGATTGGCTCTTGGCCCCTGGCGTAAACCACAAAAAGTAGACTGGGGCTGCAGCCGCCAGCTGCAACTATTCGTAGGGGACCTGGTCCTCCAAGATCACGAAGGCAAATCAAACAAATTCAAAACGCGTCTGATTTGACCCTGCCCTCCCCCCGCCCACCTCGGTCGCCTGCACCTTCTCATCCTCCTCCTCCTCCTGCTCCTCTTACTCCTCTGCCGCGTCCCGCCATGCTGCCACCATGGCGCCGAGCCCGTCAGGCACCAGGCGGGCACAAAGAAACAGTCCGTATCTCGGCGACGCCTCTGGCCGCCGCCAGAATCGCCACCATCGCGGCCGCGGCCCTCCGGCAGTCGATCTGCGTGCCCGGGCCGCGCCCGCGCCTACTCCTCTGCTCCCCCCCTCCCATTCCCTCCAGGGAGACCAGGACAAGCGGCACCGCCAGCACCAGCGCGAACAGCCGGGGTCAGTCCTCCTGGTGGTGTCGATGGGGATGGCCAGCTGGTGGTGGTGGTGTCGCTTCTCCTTCCTCCGATCCCTCATCCATGTGCCCCTTCGTCCCCCGCGGGGCAGCGCCGCAGCGGAGCTGGGCTCCTCTGGGGCCGCCTCCGCCTCCCCCTCCACCTCGGCCGCTGGCGCCGGCTCTGGCGGGGGCGGCGCCTTCTTCGGCGCCATGGGAGGCCTGCGGCGCCGCCCGCAGCGCGAAGGGGGCAACGGGGACGGATGGCTGGATGGATGGCACGCCCATCGAAGCTGTGACCGAGCTCAAGAAGGGAAGGAGGAAGAATAGAGGATGACGATATGGAGGAGGAATAGGAGAATAACAAATTATGAGGACAGACGCACTTAGGAAACACATCTAAGTTGCCCGAAGACGCTCTGCAGAGGAACAAGCATTGAGCCCCCCCCACCCCCAGCTAGACACAGCAAGGACCCAGGACCATCAACCACTACCTGGGCGGCTCACCGCGCTCAAATGTCTTGGTGCGGTTTCTAGGCGCTGAGGGACTTCAGGACCTCTGGGAAGGCATTTACAAGGGGCCTTGAGCGCCAACACCCGACACCACTCCACGACAAGATTCGCGCAGTGCTCACAGCAAGCGCAAGCGCCAATCTCGACCATCCGATGGACGAGGCGGTGAAAGATGTCCCAGTCGACTCGACGGCACTCAACGGACAGACCTCTGAGGACATTAGCGAACACGCATGCCATATTCATCTGTCAATGCCGCCCCCCAATGATTAAAATTGGCGTTGGGTTCCGTGAATGAATTGCACTTCGACCGCGGTCCCCCCGCATGTGCCAACGTTGAATGTGGGGATGAAAGGGATTGTCAACTCACTGATTCCATCTACCGGAGCTCTTCGCCATAGCCGCCGATGGAGCCGCGGGCCCCTCCAGAGACGGGGCCGACCCGGACTCGGCATCGGGATCACGCTCCCCAGGAGCTTCGCAGCGTGCCACGGGAGTGCCGAGGGTGGCGGAACCACCCCGCGTCTTGGTCGCAACAGCGCAACCTTTGCACCCGAAGGCGCCCAGGGAGACACAAACAAATATACCCAAATTGAAGATTGTCTGGGGTTTCGTCTTCCCCTCAATTTCCCGAATTTTCATGGACATCTACGTTTTACGTGTTCGTGCATATTTTTCTATCTCCTGAACACCTCCACGCGCTCCGACTCGGACAGGACCAACTATCATGACCCTGGGCGCCAGCATCATCGATCGTGACGAGGGACGCCCCCAGGGGGGCGGCGGCCCTGCGGGCAGGCGAGCGAAGGACAAGCCTTGAGGGCTCGTTACTACACAGGCAGCGGTCCACCACCCTCCTTTCCACCCTGGCCAGGTGCTCACCACACTCCCAGGGTTCCTTGAGGGCGAGCCGATGCACATCCGAAACGCCTTGGACTGCACACTCCTGAGACGCTCCAGGCTCGAGGTGGAAACCCGCAAAGAGGTATTCCTCAGAGCATACCGAGCGGCCCTCGAACCGCGGCCTTATCAAACGAAGCGCGAGCAGGACACCAGTTGAAGGCGAAAGGG
>CAUYUJ010001113.1:794342-854342 GCA_963575745.1 Prorocentrum cordatum | reverse complement strand
ACCCGTGGGCCGCACCACCGTGGGCCGAGGTCCTCACGGCCGCAAAGTCAAGCGCCCTGGAGCCACAGATCCTAGGCTCCTGGGCCGTCGAATCAACGGAACATTGCTCCTGGGCCAGTGGGCGACAGACTCCTTGGAACCTAATCCTACCAACTTGCGCGGTTCCGAGAACACACACGTTCCGCGCGCGACATGTTTGTCAATGGCTTCCAGGGTGCCACGCTGAACGTCCGAATGACCATAGACGCGGCCTCGAGAGACGCCCGCGCGAGCACCCCAAAGTCGCGCGAACATGGCTCTCGCAACCACAGGGCCCAGTTGAGTGGACCCATGCCAAGCGCCGCGGCATCGAAGAGGCAACCCGCAACGCGACGATAAACGCGGGCCGACAGGGCAGGACAAAAACAAACACCAATATATGACCCGACCCAAAACATACCACAATTCACCTCTGATTCGCTCGGGGCCTGGTTCAGCCCAAATCCTTGCCCCGCCCGACCTGTTCCCTCCCCGATGTGGCGCGAGGGAGAGAGACAGGGCGAGAGGAAAAAATATGAGAAAGAGAGACAAAGAGAGCGGCGCATCCCGGCACAAGACTCGGCGACTCCGAAAGGCGTGGTGTACGAAGGGTCTGTTTTGCAACCCGCACCGTGGGACCTTTGGGGGGCCTGCATGGACCTCGACAGGGTTCTCCGCCGCGCCCCGAGGTGGCCAACAGCGTAGTGCCATGCCAGCCCCAACCGACGCAAATCGCAAACCAAACCCCGGCGTAACCACACCCTTTGAGGTCGCCAAAGGCTGACGGCGACGACGGTAGATGACGGCATCCGAACTCTACCCCTCCGAACCGTCAATTCGCCTGAATGGATGGGAGATGGGGTCAGGTCTCGGACTTCGTCACGCGTTCATCGAATTCCGAACCCTACCCCCGCCGCCCATCAAGCTGCCAGAATCGTCGATCGGCGAGGGTAGGGTCGGGATTTCGCCGCCGAGACGAGGATGACGGCGACGACGGCGACTGCCACCGCAACGGTGTCGGCGGTGGCGGCGGTGTGGGCGAGCCTTGCCATCGCTCGGACGTCCATTCCCCGTGCAGGGGCCGGTCTCGTACGATTTCTTTCGCAAGATCATCCAAGATGCTCCTCGATGGTCCGCGCCGAGGAAAAAAGAATTCGTCCGCGCGATGCCAAATGACGGCGGGCGACAACGGCGACGGCCACCGCCAGGGCGCCGCTGGAGGCGACGAGGGCGAGCAGCAGGCCGAGAGCACGAGCTCGCGCGCGCAAACGCGCCTGCCCGGCGTGGCCGCCTGGCCCTCAGGCTGGCGGGGGCGGGGCGGGGCCAGTTACCCCTCCCCGCATGCTGTCAGCCCTGAGCGTGGCACGGCGGCTGCCGTTGGCGTCGCCTGACATCCGAGCGTTGCATCTTCTTGCACACAGGGCGTTTTCGCCCGGCTTCAGGCCCCAAGACCCCGCAGATCGATCCGGCTCGGACGATGCAGCAGAAAAATGGGGTCTCGGGCTCTGGTCGTGATTTTTGGCGATGTTGCATGCTATTCGCAACGTCGGATCTCAGGGTCAACGCCGTCAAAGTTGTCCTCGTCGACATCGTCATCACTGGCGTCAACAATATCGGCGTCGCCGTCTCTGGAGGTGCGTGGGGGACAGAGACCAGCCAGCCAGACAGCGAACCAGATGAGGATAATCACCCAGGGACACAATCACGGGCCACCAACTATGGTCGGTAGCACCCAGAGAGGCCAGATCTGGTTCGGATCCGCGTATGCCGCCGCTCCACTGGGCCCACCAGGGGCGCAGGAAAGTGTCGGCGCCTGCACGCCCCGCAGCAGCCAGGGAGGATGAGGACAGAGGGCGGGAGGAGAGGAGGGGATGATGGATTACCAACACGTGCTCAGCTCAAAACGAGGACGAACCCTCAAGAGGATTCGGGCATACCTTACACATGTGAAGAGCGACGCTCTTGATCACCCCAAAAGCATGCATCGCGTATGGAACATGTCGTCAGCGAATCAAACCGTAGGATCCGCTCTCCCCCTTCGGGCGGACAGGCTGGTCACGCTGCATAGCTGGGCCACCGCTCGTTCCAGCAGTCAATGTCCGCTTGTGGGTGGAGTCACGTGCAGCTGGATGGCGAATGAGGAGGACGACTCGGGTCGTACGACAGGAGGATCATTAGCAAAGGGGGGTGTGGAGAACCAGCTCATGACGCGGACTTCTCCAGTGCCTCCCGACGCCGGAGGTGCCAATGTATGAGGCAGGGAGGCGCCCGGCGGCGGGGACCAAGCATGCACCAGTCCTCGCGCCCCCCTGTCTCCATACCCCCACTTTCGTCCGGCCCGAACGATGATGGAGGAAGGGAAGGGTGGAAGGTTTGTCGACGACCACGAAGACGACGACAACGACGACAACGGTGGCGGCGGCGACGGAGATGGCAGCGACGACGGTGGCGTCGGCGACGACGACGGCGGCGATGGCGGCGGCGTCGGCGACAAGTCGTCGACGGCGGCATCGGCGACGGAGGGGGCGAGGCCTATTTTGCGCGGCTCTCTGCGGAGGGGCGCACGGCGCGGACCAACGGCCAGAGTTGCTGTGCCGACCATACTGGCAGCAGCATACTTGCAATCACTTAGCGAGAAGCGTAAACAACTCATGCCCTATGCCGGTATGCTTCACAAGTCCTCTCCTCTATTCCTCCCTCTCTCTCTCTCTCTTGTTCGTCCCCTCTGATTCTTCACTCCTTCTCTCCACATCTACCCTCCGCCACTCCCACCATCCATAACTCCGTCTTCCCTTCTCCATTCTCCCGTCTCCATCCTCGGAATCTCGAGGCGGACCCAGCGAGGACGACAAGGGCGCCGAGGCCCAACAAAAGCTGGATCTTCGATCCCCCTCCTCTCCTCCCCGTCGATGGCGAAGAGACCCCCTCTCTGGCTTCACACCCTCGAAAATTACCGTCCTCGAACCTCGATCCGCCCTTCTCCCTCTTCCACCTCAATCACGCCCGTTCTTCGAGGATACCATCATCCGTCAAAATTCGACCTCCCGGACCTGTCCTGTAGCCACGAGGGCGACCCAGGAGAGCCCCCCAAAAAAGCACAACGCGTCGACATTCGCCACCCCTTTCAAGGTGTTCTCAGCTTGTGAACGAGTTACCTCTTCGCGAACTCTCCCTCAGGAGCCTGGATCGGCGGGTTTGGAGGAGGGGTGACGGAGATGCTGGCGGATTCATCCAGCCCAGAGAAGCTTCCAGGCGCGACATGCCTCTCCACGAGTGTTTCGGGACGGCCCAAGGTAGGCCCAAAGGAGCCCCAGATGGCCTCAGCACAACCCCAGAGACACCAAGGAGGCGCCGACATTGACACATCGTCGATTCCCATAGGGTGTTTCTACACGTCTGACGTTCCCGCGTTTTCGATCGTCAGGGTGTCTACAATACAAACAGAGCCCCGAAGCTGCCCAAGAAGACCCAAGATGGCCGCAAGGCCCCCAAGACCCAAGACTGCTCATGAGACCAAAACAAAAACTTGAGCGGGCCGCGGGCTCCAACACCTCCAAGACATCGCCAAAATAGATGTACGTACGGCGACAAAAGACGCTCCAACGTCCCCCAGGCAAGGGGCACCCAGGGCTCCCATGGGGTCGGCGGTGCGACGCAAGCTGGTGAACCGCATCCTCCTCGTCCTCGATCTTCTTGGATCTTCCTCGATCTTCTTCGGTCTCGTCCTCTCGTCTCCGCCTCATCCTCCCCCTCCTCTTCATCCTTCTCGTTGTGGTCGTCGTCCTTCTCCCCCTCCTCCACCACCTCCCCCTACACCTCGTCCTCTTCCTCAGTCGAGTCGAGGCTGATTTGTGTCTAGCATCTGTCCTGACTAATGCTCTTGCGTTGTTTTTGTTACCCCTTGCGGGCTTCCATCCCCCACTTGTGGAGCATGTGGGCTGCATTTCGCCGTTGATGGCAAAGCACACCCTGTCCTCTTCCACATCTCCCCTCTTCCTCCACTGCTCCGATCTTTCCCCTGCCCCCCCCCCCCCTCTGCTCCCCGCGGCCGCCGCGGGCGAGCCCCTCTGCTGGAGGCCGCCCAGCCGAGGACCGGGAAGGAGGGAGGGGGGGAAGGGGGAAAGGGTGACGGGAGGAGGGGGGGGACGGCAGGAGTGAAAGCGGGCGAGATGAGCGAGGCAGGGGGAAGGGGGGAGGAGGGAGGGGAAAGAGGGGGGGAGCAAGAGGAAGTGGAAGAGGAGGGGGGAGGAGGAAAACGGGGCGGCTGGGTAGGAGGATGGAGGAAGGACGGATGGATTATCACAGGATGGCGCGAGCTCGGCCCCGTCATTTGCCATCATGTGAGATGTACGCGCGCAACACCCGCTCTAGCTTCAGGGGCAAGCCGAGCCGCGTCCACTCCGCCTCAGAGGGAAGAAGGCGGGTGGGGGACATGGTCCTCTTCCTTTGGGACGTCCTTCTCCTGTTCCTCCTCTGCTGGGCCTCGGGCAGGGCACTAGTCGCAAGGGTTGTAGCCGCCTCGAAATCCTGATCAGAGCACGCTTCATGAGGCATAGGCAGGGTAGGAATCAATACATAGGGTGAGCGGATCGGAATAGGGATTCGGGGAGGGTCTGTGCGATGGTTCCGGTGGCATGTAAGTTCCCTAAGTTCGCACTCTCGCGCAATCAGATTGGAGAAAGATAGCCCTGCATCCCAAGCTCTAAAGCTCAGACATCCCGACCCGGGAGCATACGAGGATCTGGGACACATGTTGCTGTTTACTTAACCTCTAAAGCCTTTCGACCCCCCCTCAAACAAATACAGGTGTTTAATCATTTTCTGGCGGCCTTATTCGTTGACTGATGCCCTCCAAAAAATTCCCCGCGCCGCGGCACCCGCCGCGCAACAACGACGCCGACAACTGAGACTACGATTGCGACTACGATTGCGACGACTACTAATACATATGCCTCAGGAGCGCTCTCACAGAGAATCTTAGCTCAGAAACTTGATCCTCAGAACTTGATCCTAAGAAGCTCCATCCTGAGAAGGATAGTTGAAGCTCAGGCCCCACGAGGACCCTCAGAAACTCCATCCTTAGAAGCTCCATCCTCAGAAAGACCTCAGAAGAAAGATGTGCCGATCTGTATTGCACTCCTCTTACAAACGTGCTCAAAATTTCTCGGTCGCGCAGGGTAGCCCAACGGGCCCATTCCTGCGGAGAAAGAGCCCCCAACATTATCCGGCCCGCCCAACACCAGAGGGAACATAATCTCAGCCGCGACGAGAAGCTTTCAGTACCCGTCCCATTCACCGCCGAGAGAAGAGGTGGGGGGTCAACACTAAAGACCTCCCAAGGTTATGTTGGGAAAAACGGTTCTGACTGTTTCAGAGACATCCTGGGGGCTCTGCCTAGTTGCAGCGCGAGGGTCTCGGGTCAGTTCCGCTTCCCAGGTGAGGACGGCAAGCAATACATAGGCTCTCTAGGAGGGCTAGGGATACAAACAGGTTATAAGGAGGGTCGCCCAAGTTCTCGGTTAGTTCCTCCGAGGGTCGATGATACAATTAAAACACTGCAGTCAGGAACCAGAGGCCTCAGGAGAACTCCAGGGTCCCCTGGAGACCTCGGAGGTGGAGGGAGGAGGAGGAGGGGTAGATAGGAACATGTAGCAGTAACTCTGCTCTCCCAGGGCTACGACCCCTGGCGCTATAAGTGAATCGCCATCGTGCCCACTGGCACGATGAGGCGTGATAGAATGTCAAGTGCTGCCTGGAAGCGTTTCTGTAATCTTCTAAGGGCCCACCCCCTCCCACTCACGAGCGTCTGCATGTCTCGCCCCCTTCCCCGCCCCTCCCGGGACTGCCTGGGCCGCGCCGAGGCCTCCCTGGGGCTCTGGAAGCCTCTGTGAACGCTTTCAAGGCAGCACAGAAAAAGCCACAAAGGCCGCAAATTTGCCTCCATGACAACATGGTCTTCAGCATGGATGGCCACCGTGGCCGCCAAAGCCAACATTGCCCCAAGATGCCCCACACAGGTCCCACAAACTGCCGAACATATCCCACGAGGCATCCAAAAAACCCGCAGACTCCCCATCGAAATACCATTTACATTGATGCTCCGTGTATGTTAATACGAGTCAGTTCCCTTCCCACTCTCCTCGACCGCGCCCCTAGACGAAGAGGCCCTCTTCGATCGCGCCCCAGGACGGATGAGCTGGCCCGAGAGGGCATCCAGAGGGACAACGGCACCAAGGGACCCCGCAGGAGACCAAGAGAGCCCCGAGACGGTCCAAAATGACCCCAAGATGGCCCCAAGGGACTCCAAGCACTGTCCCACAGGAGCCATGGACAGCCCCAAAACGGCCCAAATAACTCCTTGAGAGCTCCTCGACACGTGGACATGACAGGCTTCACACGTGACTACCCTTGGTGCTCGAAGCTTCGCCACAAAGAGTGCTGGCTGCTACCGCGGCGGGAAACGCCGCAAACGCCTGGACATTGATAGGACTCACTGGGATTCCCGGGGACACTTGAGATTGGCTGGTTCCTGTCTCCTGTCGTGCGACACCCGCACACACACACACATATCCACGTCCACACACCACGTAGATCGTTCAACATGGAGCGATCTCCGCCATCCGACAGTGGAAATTGTCCAGGGTTGGACTGGCTCATGTCGCCTGCGCCCTGTCAACCCTGAACGCCCGCGATTGCGTCGCCGCCGCGACGACAAGGTGCGCGGACAAGATGCGATAGAAAACCAAGCCAGCCGCCAGGTGGAGGGGGCCGCCAGGTGTAGAGGGCAACGTTGAGCGGATGTGTGGTACGACTTGGCATGACTTGGAGGCGGAGCGTCCAGGATAGAGGATCGAGGAAAGATTTTGGGACGTTTCAGATTCTGTCTGTTCCCCGAGGAGCGCCCTCGGGGCCATGGCCGGACGCAGCTCGAGAAATTTGCGAGGATGGGCCATGGAAAGTCAGGGTATGCTCTTCCTGATGTTGATCGGGGCCGCTCGGTTTCGCCCGCGGTCGGTTGCGCCCAGCCGGTTTCGCCCAGGCGGGTTTCGCCCAATCGGCTTCGCCGAGGTCGGTTTCGCCCAGTCGGTTTCTCCCAGCTGGAACCGACCACGGTCGGTTTCGCTCGTGGTCGCTTTCGCGGTCGTCGTTCGACGTCGTGTTTACCCGCGTTCGTTCGTCGTCGCGAGCTGCTTTGCCGTCGACGGTTCGCCATCGTCGTTGTCGCCGTTGGTCGTCGTGGTAGTCATTCGTCGTCGTGGTCGGCCTCCTTCTGACCCGTCTGTCAAGATGCGCAATTGCATTTGCTGGCAAAAACGCCCGTTTGATGTCCCGCCAACCCGACCCGCCCGCGAGGGCCCCCCGCCCCCCCCCCCGACCCGCCCATTCGTGTACGCCCGTCTGGCCCGCCCGTCAGGCTCTGGCCCGCCAGTCCGACCCGCCCGTGAGCGTTCGCCAGCCCGTTCTACCTGCTCGTGTTGTGCCCGCCCGACCAGCCCGTCAAGACCCGCAGGGTCGACTGCTAGCAAGCCCGCCCGTGCGCTTACATGCCCCGTCCGCCAGACCCGCCCGCGAGCGTCCGACCCGCCCCTTTGGGTCCGTCGTGCTGCGGCGTTCGCACCGCAAAATGACGATGGCGACGGCGATCAGACGACGGGCACGGGAGACGACGGAAGCGTCGCTGACATCGACGAAGACAGCGGCGACGCCAGGCAGCAGGGCGAACACCACCAACGCAGCCAACAACAGGCAGAGCCAGCCACTCGTGAACCCGACCGCTGGCGAAACCGACCACGGCGAAACCGACCCCAGCGAATTCGACCGCAGGCGAAACCGTCTCACGCCTTCTGATCTGGTGTGCGCGGTTCGGCCTTGGGGTGGGCATAGAGGGCAGGGGGGCGTTGTCGTGTTCTCGACCCGCTTCTTTGTGCAGAATTGACAGCTTCTGGGCCCGAGAATCAACCCCGCAACACAGCAATCTTGATGTTTAGGGTTGCCGCCAAATGTATTGATCCGAACCCTCGAGGAGGTGGGGGGTTTTGCTTTCCCTGGGGCTCACGTTTCCTCCAGAATCCCACCAGCCCTTTGGGCGACATGTGGTCTAACGAAGGTATCTTTCCTCATCCACAACCTTTCCTTTTCGGGAAGGGGAATATTCCCCCTCCCCTCCCTGAGGTTTTTTGGAGGAGGTCCTTGTGTGGCCCCTTCGAGGGCCAATTTTTGACAAACCTCAGGAGGATCGTGGCTTCCAAAGGGGATGGAAATCGAGTGCCCTCCCTCTTTCGACCGGTCGCCTCCAAGACGGCTCGAAGAATCGCTCCAGGGCTCCCAAGAGGCCCCGAAAAAAAAGCCCCAAGAGCGCCCCAAGAGGCCCCAAGAGGGCTTCCCTCCTCCTCCCTTTCTCCTCCTCCTCCTCCTCCTCCTCCTCCCCCCCCTCGCCCTCCTCCTTCTCCCCGTCCCCCTTCTCCTCCTCCTCCTCCTCCTCCTCCTCCTCCTCCTCCTCCTCGCAGGTGGCATGGCAGCGCGGCGCGAGGCAGGCATTTTGCCCGCGGCGGGCGCGCGCCCGCCGAACCATGGGCCCAAGCCCCACGCAGGGGCGCCGAGAGCGCTCGCGCTCACCCGCCTGGCACCGCAGGGAGCGGCGCCCGCGAGCGGAAGCGAGGAGGGGGCTGAGGTACCTGCAGGACGCCGATCGCCTCAACGCGCACCACGGCAGGGCGGCAGGCAGCGGCAGGGCAAGTAGCGAAGAAGGAGGAAGCTCATATGTGGTCTGCCGCAGCTGCAGCGAGTGGCGGTGGAGCGAGCGCCTGGAGGCGTTGTGCTACACCTGCAGATGCGGGCAGAAGCTGCCTGGAGCGGGAAGGCCAACCACCTGGGCCCCAGCGCGGCGTGCAAGGCCCGCCAATGGGGGCCCAGTACGAGCAAGACCGACGAAGGCAGCTGGAGCCCGGAGGTGCCCATGAGAAGGGCAAAAAATGAGGAGGAGCTCGCCGGAGCGCTGCAGCTGGTGACCAGCGAAATCGGCAGCATGGAGTTGGCCGACGGCGAGCAGATGCGCCAGCGGATCGCAGGCGCAGCCGCAGCGCTGCAGGAGGCCAACCCGCCCAAGGCCACGCCGTCCAAAGGGGCGAGGCCAGCGGCGGCAGCAAGGGCGTTGGACGTGGCGAACAGGCAGTTCGAAGACGCCTACCGCGAGCAGATGGCCGCAGACGAGAAAGCGGCAAAGGCGGCGGCTCGCGCGGAGGCGAAGGCGGAAGAAGTGCTGGCGGCGGAGAGGCTCATCGAAGCGATCCAAAGGAAAGGTAAGGAGGCCACCAGAAGGACAGTGGAGCAGCTCGTCAGTGGCCAGATGGGCGAGCCGACGGAGGGCCAGCTGACGGCGGATCTTGCCGAGGAGCTGGACTTCCAGGAGGAGGACCTGGACGGGGGGGCCAACGGAGAGGCAACGGCGGCGAAGGAGCAGGTGGTGGCACAGATGACGGCAAGAGCCCAAGCCTTCTATGGCCAGCACTTGAAACAGGCCACGGGCAAAGCCCAGGAGGCGAAGGCGGTGATCAAGCAGGCGGCAAGGAAGCGCAAGGCAGCGCACGCAGAGGATGCGAAGACGGAAGAGCAGACGGCGCAGAAGGCAGGGGCAGCAGTAGCAGCAAGCTCGGCCCCACCAGGAGGAGCAGCTAGTGGCAGCGCAGCAGGAGCGGCGCAGCCAGAGGGTGCCGAGGAGCTCCTGCAGAGGCGAGGCGCGCGAAGGGCGAAGGCAAAGGGCCTGCGCCCCCGAGCGCGGGGACGGGCTCATTACAGAAGCCGCGCGAGGCCCGCCGTAACAGAGGCGACGGCGGGCCTTCGCGAACCTTGCGACCTGGGAGCCCACGGCCATGCCGTGGACGGGGCAGCGGCCGACGCTCCAGGGCCGCGACGCCTGCGCGTTCCAGGAGGCGCACGAGGCGGAGGCGGCGCTAGAGCGGACGGAGCACGACCTTGTGAAGATGGGAGACAAGACGCGCTCTACGGCTGCGAGAGCTAATTCGGGATCGGAGCCGCGGCGCCCAGCGGCGGCGCAGGCAGGCGCTGGCGCCAGAGGAGGAGGCGACGGCAGCAGAGGGAAGACAGGAAAAGGGCCGCACCGAGGAGGAGCCGTGGCTGAATAACGAGAGGTGGGAGGCACTTGCCCCGCACGGGAGGCGGGGCTTCCCAGGCGAAGGATGAGCGCCAGCAGCAGCCTGCGACGAGCGGCGCGCTGCTGGCGAGGACCAATCTGCTGGCTGCACAGGCCGGCCGGGGGCACGGGGGCAATGGAGGAGGCCCCGCGCCCCCCAGAGGAGGCGGCGGGGGGTCAGGGCGGCCGCTGACTGCGCCTGCAATCGTGAAGTTTAACCTCGTTGTCAACCCCGACCGCCACCACTGCCCTGCAGAGGTCCCATGTCAAGGACTCGACGCAGAGGAGGAGGACCCATTCGAGCAGCTGGAGGGCCACCGCGACGGGCAGGAAAGCCAGGGGCAGCGGAGAGAGGGGGCCGAGACGAGCGGAGGCGAAGCCAAGAAGGGGGGCGGCATGATCGCGGAGGAGCTGCTGACGGCGGGGCCGCGAGGAGGCGACCCCTCCAGCGAGGAGCCAAGCATGCAGGAGAAGGTGGAGATGCTGCGAGCAGGGGCTGCGGACGTCGACGCCGCGCGGCTGGGGGGCATGAAGGAGGCAGACAGGATGGCGACCAGAGGGGGCAGCCAGGCCGTGGCGCCTTGCCACATTTGGGAGTACGCAGCATGCCAAATCGGCTCGGTCGCAGCGGAGCAGCGCGCAGACCACGGACGCCCTGGGGCGGTTCTCTTGCACGGGCTACCACATCGACCCGCGTGACACGCACCGCTTCACGAGACGAGGGAGAGGCTGCCAGCTCGATGAGGGCTGCAGGCGGCGAGAGAGGAGAGCACAATGCGGCAACCCACAAGCTGCTGACATCGCGCTGGGCACGACGCTGCAGGCGGAGGAGGGGGGGGCCGGGGCGGCGCGCAGCGGCGTGGGAGCCAGCACGAGAGGCTGCTGTAAGTGGCTAGCGGTCACGGAGAGGCAGCCTGGAGTGCCGCATCGGACCGCCAAGCCATCGAGCAGAAGGGGGGGGGATATCCACGCGGAGGAGGGCATCACCTCCAACTGCCCGAAGGGGATCGTGCATGGACGTGAAGGCGAGGGACTTTGCGAGAATTTGGGGATGCGAGGGAGCGGCCCGCAACACGCGCAGGCGGATTGATGGAGGCGCAGAGGGGGGCAGCGCAGGAGACGGAGGAGCCGGGAGGACCTGGGACAGGGCGCCCCAAGGCGAACCAGACAGAGGGCAGGGGGTCGACCGCATGCAGTGCGGCGATCGGAGGTGGCCACTAGCGGCAGGAAGGCGGCAGTTGGTCGACTTCTTCAACGACAGCGTGAAGAGGATGGCCCGGCCTCGGCAGCTGCCGCGCGCGGTGGGGATGCTGGCCCCGAAACAGATCAAACGAGACAGGGCGCTGGAGCTGCTGCCGCAACTGGTGCGCACCTGGGGGCCTGTCGACAGGCAGTGGGCCGACAGACAGGAACGCCCAAGGGATGCAGCGGTCGCAGGCAACAGCTGCTTGCGCGAGGCAACGCAGAGGATCGCCAAAGACGAGCGCTGCGACCCGCTGTGCGTCTTCTAGGGGCGCGAACTCGCGGGCATCGAGTAGTTCGATAGCTCGAGGATCGGCACGTTCATCCCACCGGCGCTCGACATGGACTTCCACCCCAGAATCCCGATGTTGCTGCTGCGGCAGCGCTCGAGCGTGAGATTCGCGAAGTGGAAGGGAAGCCACTCGGAGCCTCAGTGCACCGACCGTTCCATCCTGGAGGGGCTCGAGGCGCCCCATCCTAGCGGGCCCGAGGCGAGGAGGCATCTCGTCGCGACCGCGAGGGCCTTGAGGGACGGGCAGGTGTCACGCGAGCTAAAGCTGGCGGGCAAGTTAGTCATCTTCAGCACGAATTACCGCGCCGCCAAGCAGGTGCAGCTGGCGCTGAAAAGGCTGGGCTGCGAGGTAAAGGCGGTCGAGGAAGGAAGGGACCTCGGCGGCGACAGGGCGGAGCGAGGGACGGCCAGGAGAGCCACCCACGCGCAGAGGGCGAAGACATCAGGCAGGAGTCTGGGCGCAGTATGGGGCCAAGCTCAAAAGGCTCAAGCTGCGCAAGAGACGAGGAGCCGCGCACTTGAGCCCAGCGGCGTCAATCATGTACGGCGCAGTGATGCATGGGCGGGCGCTGACGGCGATGAGGATGGCCAGAAGGAGATCTGTTAGCTTCTACGGCGTGGAATCATACGAGGCACGCCCGTTGAGATGGCTGGATGGCGAGAGTAGGTGGTGCGGCACGAAGTGCGGAAGCTCGGCCATCGAGTTGTTTTCGGCGCAGCTTCGAGCGACTTGCCGAGGCCAGCTGCGCTTCGAAACCAGGAGGTTTCAGCTCGCCGCCTGGAAGAGGAAGGCCGCGGACGAGGATTGGAGGAGAGTAGTGCGAACGCCAGAGGAAAAAGCAGCAGGAGCTAGCGAAAAGGCCCCCCAGGAGCGGGGCGAGGTGCTGCTTGAGGAGGTTGAGGGAGAGGCCAGAGGAGGCGACGACAGTGGCGTAGTGGTTAGTCAAGGGGACTGCCATCAGTGCACACCTGTCGAAGCTGAACTGGAACAGTGGTGAGCCTGGCGCCGCGGCAGCAGCAGGAGAGGCACTCGGGGATGCTGGCGATGATGGGCCACTGAGGGAGGATGAAGAATCCAGAGGAGGCGACGGCCGTGGCGTAGCGGATAGCCATATGGACTGCCATCACAGTGCCCACGTGTCGGAGCCAAGTTGTGACAGGCTTCCAGATTTCGGTATTATAGGTTTAGCTTGATGATCTTTTCTGTTGATCATGTTGTAAGAACGAGTTTGGGAACTCGTTCGTTTCATATGCAGCAGTCAGCCAGAGAGGACAGTACTGTCGTTTGCCGATTTGGCTCAAGGCAAAAGCATCCGCTCATCTCGCTGCTGCCACAGTTGGTAGCGGAGCGGTGGTCAGCCATGGCCGGCAGGGGTGGACCCAGGCGCCGCTAGGGCGGTGGCGCCGGGACCGCTCGAGAGGCCAGGCGACTGCCGCTCCACCGAGGACGTGCAGTGCGTGGATCCACGGCGGGTGTGAGCATGCCGGCAGACGACAACGACGGCATCTACGCGACGATGGGCAGCACCGAGCAGCTACCGCCGAACCCGGCGGCCGCAGCTGGTCAGCCCGCGGGGTCAGGAGGACCCGCTGTCGAGCAGGGGGACCAGTTTCGCGCGCAGCTGCGCGACCTGGTCAGAGAGGTAGTGAGGGACACTATCGGCAACGCAGCAGGCTCGACAGACACGAGACCGCGTGGACAACCAGAGGAGAAGGACCCGTGGGAGGACACGGACCCCTGGAAGTGCGACAAGGACGGCTCAGATCAATGGAAGGATCAGAGCTGGCAGCAGCGAGAATGGCGATCGCGTGACCAGGGATGGCCCGGCCAGGAGTGGCAAGGCCAGGAGTGGTCGTCCAGCCAGTGGTCCAAGGGCGACTTCTCCGATCCTCCCTCCTGGCCCGGTTGGGCCCACTACAGACTATGGAAGAAGTCCATCCTGCGCTGGAACCAGGGCACGGATGTCCAGGTATGGCGGCGCTACGAGAAGCTGATGAAGGGGTTCGACTGGGCCATGCAGGCGAAGTTCGAGGACCTCAGCGACGACGTGATTACTGGCGGGCAGTGGCTGGATGCAGTTCTGCGCCGCATGGACGTCATGGCGGGTGAACGTGAGGGAGATGACCTCAGGCGAGCAGGAAGGCGGGCACTCTTCGAGTGCACGCGAGAGTCCAAGGAGACGCTGACGCAGTTCGTCATCAGACGTGACCAGCAGCTCGCCGAGGCAGAGACCCATGACATCTGGATGTCTGCTAAGCTGAAAGGCTTTCTGCTGGAAGAAAGTGCTGGCCTGTCAGCACAAGGCCAGCAGAATCTGAGGACGCTCACTCGCGGCAGTCTCGACTACGACCAAGTGTCGTGGGCCTTGAGACAGCTAGATTACGGAAGCGGCGAGAGGCTGCTTCCAGGTAGGACGAGCTCGCATCCAGTCCTCGCCGCAGAAGTCGGCCGAGACAGCGCGGGCGGACAGACTCTCTCCCCTCCTCCCTCGTCCTACCCCCAGCAGTCGTTTCCGACGGCCAACCCCGGAGTGGACGAGGCGGGAGACGACTCCTACTACGATGAAGATGTCGAGGAGGGAGACGACGACTCCGACGATCTGTCGGAGGGCGACGTGCAAGCCATTTTGGCGGAGATCGAAGACCTAGACATCTCCGAGGGTGAGGCCGAGGAGGTATACATGCAGATGGAGAAACAGGTCAAGCGCACCTGGAAGCAGAACAAGGACCTGAAGCGGGCGGCCAAGCAGGACCGCGAGTACTACGGCGCTCGTCCCCGCAGCGGTGCCGGCAAGGGCCGCAGTCGCGGCAAGGGTCGAGATGCTCGGCCGGGTCGCGGCGGAGGACGACGTGAGCCAGGAGATCGAGGAGCAAGGTCCGGTGATGCACACCGCAAGAAACTCATGAAAATAACGAAGTGCCACAACTGCAAGGAGAAAGGTCACTGGCATCGCGAGTGTCCTCACCCTCCGCGAGACCGGAAGGAGGCCTCAGCAAGCCGGGGCCTAGCGGGCTATACGTTCGATGGCTGTACCGACTACCCGGTGATCTCGCGCGACGAGCTGCAGGTTCTGCAGCGGGTGCAGGCCGAGGTCAGGACTACGGACGTTTTCCTGAACGCCGCAGTGACGCAGGGGCTGGTCGACCCAGGAGCAGGTAGTGACATCGTCGGCCTACCCTCCCTCAACCGCGAGGCCGAGGCACTGGCCAAGCAGGGGCTACGCTACGTGGAGGTACCGAGGAAGTTCAAGGCGCCCAAGAAGGCACACGGCATCGGTGGCGAGGCGCGAGTGATTGGCACTGTGCTGTACCCACTATGTCTCGGCGGGGTCCTCGGGATCGTCGAGACGACCGTCCTGAACGAGGACGTGCCGCACATTTTGAGCGTCAACCTGCTAGACTTCCTGGGGTGTACCCTCGACCTGCCCAGGAACATACTGTCGTCTAGCAAGTTGAGGCGCGACATTCCTTTACAGAAGCTCAGTTCAGGACACCGCATGGCAGATATCGTTTGTGCGGTGTCAGGCTCTCTCCTGGCGCCGACGAGCGCGCTAGAGAAGTATCCTTTCCTGACAGCTACTTCCTTTCAGCTGTCAGCGGGCGAGCGAGCGCCCATCATGGACGAGACTGGCGACCTCAGCAGGTACATCATCACATCGGTCTTCATCATCGTTTCAGGTCCCAGGCGACCGGACGGAGCGGTCCCAGAGCAATTCGGAGTACAAGGGCACGGAGTTCTAGACATTGTGCCGCGGGCTCAGACGGTCCGCTCATCATCAGTAGTTGCCTCAGGATCCCGAGTGAATGCTAAGGCGGTGCAGACGGACCCGACGACAGTGGAGACCGTTCGAGCCAGGAGTAGGAGCCGGGCCTCGGGGCCTTGGGAGACTCTGGGAAAGAAGGTGTCACGAAACCTGCGTCGGGCGTTCGAGCATGGAGCTAAGGACCTCGTGGTCAACGCTACGAGGGTGTGGTGCCTGATGGCCAGAACGCTCATGGTCCTATCCGTAGCCATCGGCTCGAGCTGCAGCTATCAGCGACGCTTTCAACAGCGCTACTCTCAGCATTCGCAATTTGTCTTCCATATCCATGCAGGGAGTCATGTCAGGGCTTCGCGCGGCGGTCATCGTCGGGTTGATCGCAACAGTCCAGGCGGGCCCGAAGAGGGCCACCACCGGCAAGGCAGCCCAAGCGACCGAGGAGTTCCTGGCACGCCGGAATGCAGAGTCCGACGTGTCCTCAGAGTCGTTCGACCAGGCCACTGCAAGCCTCGACGAGGCCGACGCTGCCATGCCCCAGGCGACGCCCGGGACGTCGAGTGGCCAGCAGCTGGAGCCGCCTCCTCCCGCGGACTCAGCAGGTTCGAGTGCGGCGGCTGCACAGGTGCTTCTGGCGGGGCCGTTCCAGGGGATGCCCGACCCGGGCGGGAATGTCATTCAGTACGATCACGCGGCCTTCGGCGTAGGACAGGCCGAGGCCCGAAGGACTGCCCGGGCAGCGGCCGGGCCCAGCCCCAACCTGGGAGCACGGCCAGGGCCAGCGCGCTGGCAGGCAGCGGCGGCAGCAATGGGGTCTCACCCCGTACCACTCCCTCCTCAGGTACCTCCTGGGGCGGCCGCTGCAGCAGCAGCCATGGTACAGGCGGGAGCAACCCCTCCGCCGCCCGACGGACCTCCTCCCGAAGTGATCGCAGCTGGGATCGAGGTGCCTCCCCGGGTCGTGGGATGCGGAGATGCTCCGTTGACAGGGCCAGCAGCCGGGATGCCACCGCCGAAACCAGCGCCGAAGCCAGGGACATCCACCGCACCACCGGCGGACCGATGCCCCCATCCGCCCAGAGCCATCAAGTACTACGGGAATCAATGGGGAAGTGGCTCTCGCTGTACGATGTGCGGAGAAAGGATTGTGTGGATCCCAGCCGGCCAGCAAGGAGGACCAGGAGGAGATCAGCCACCACCTCCGTCAGCAGCGGAGGCAGCCAGGCAGGCTGCAGCCAACTCCCAGAGGATGCTCCAGTACCTCCAGGAGGACCCAGGCTTTCGATCGGGGGGCGCGGCTCTGACCACGGTCAATCAGCTCGCGGGGCTCCTCCAAAGCCTCCAATGGCAGCTGCAGGAGGTGCCGGAGGGCATTCGAGCTTTCGGACAGATCCAGTCGGTTCTGGATCAGATGACGGCTGTGGCGACTCAGGCGCTCAGCGTGCCCAGCGAGACCCAGGAGGGCTTGCAGCAGATCTTCCAGGGCATCCAGCACATCAGGAACATGCTGGGGACGTTCGAGAGCTTTGCGGAAAGCCTGGACACTCTGCAGGAGTCTATCAATGGCCTTGTCGGCGCGGTGAACAACGTGGAGACAGCACTTCAGCAGATTGGGTACATGGTGGTGAACATCGGGACAGCCGTCACCTCCATCGCCCAGGTGATGAATACGGGGCAGGCGAACCCAGCCTGGCAGATGGGAGACCCGTGGTACGAGTCGCCGGCAGGAGCAGCCGGGGCGGGCAGCAGTGGCAGCGAGCAGCCGGCGCAGTCGGCACCACCGACGGGTCAGCCGCCGGCAGCCCAGCAGAGCATGCCGTCGCAGCCTGCTCAGCCACCTCAATCGTATCAGCCGCTGGGCGAGCAGGACGGTCTCACTACGACGGGGACAACGACGACTTCAGCAACAACAGCGGGCAGTCTCTACTCCATACCAGAAGAGGAGAGTCCCGCAGCAGGCTGGGAGGTCCTGAGCGACATGAGCGACATCAGCAGCTCGGGCCCAGGGACCTAGGACGAGCCAGCAGTGAAGCAGAGCGGCCGAGGGGCCGTTCGCTAGGCCTTGGCGCCGCCTTCTCTCGAGGCGGCTGCGCTGCTTCTGTTGCGTCAGGTGCGAAGAAGTGTCGTTCCTCGTGTCCGTGCCCGCTGACTTCCTCCACCTCTCCTCTTCCTAATCCCTCTCTCTGCCTTCCCATATTTCTGACTGAAGATAAGGCTCCGACACCGAGAGAGCCGGCGAGTCAAGGTGCTCCCGCAGGGTTTGGCGCCGGGAGGCTCCCAGGCCGGGTCTTGGCTGATTTTGAGGGAGCCGAATGGTTGTTGGGAGATACCGTCAACGACGATCACGAGGTATCATGCCCTCCCCGTGTCAGGGCTTCCCTGGAGACCCTGGCGTCGACTCCAGACGATTCCGGGACAGCGGTGTTATCCAACCACGCCCCGCCACGTAAAAAGGGGACAGCCTTTATGGAGGTGTTTTCTCCACCCAGGATTGCTCCCAGGGTCGAACGTCGGGGGGGGGCGTTGGGTCCCAGGGCCAGTTGGGATATCGCCCAAGGCTGGGACTCCCGCGTCTCCAAGGACCGCAGGGAGCTTTGGGAGGCCCTGGACCGTGACGACCCCGAGCTGACGTGGCTCTGCCCACCGTGTCGGACCTTTTCGATCATCAGCAGGATCAGTCAGGCGGTTCGCGATCCGATCAAGTGGAAGCGAGCGATCATCGAGGGCATAAATGATCTTATCTTGTGTATGGAGATAGCTAGCAATCGAGTGACGAGAGATCGGTACTTTGCTTTTGAGCACCCCCTGTTCGCGAGTTCCTGGGCAACTAAGGTAGTACAGCTCGTGTCTAGCCTACCCGGGGTCCGCAGGACACGGGTTGATATGTGCACCTTCGGTCTGAGCGTGACCAGAGACGGGCTGAACAAAAAGCCGACCGGGATTCTAACGAACCACCCCAGGCTCCAAGAGATCCTAGAGGGGCACCTCTGTCCGGGGGATCACAGACACGTGCTGCTTGAGGGTAAGAGTAGGACCTCCTCTGCTCAAGAGTATCCTCCGGCCTTTGCGGAGGCCGTGGCCCGCGCGGTGACAGAAGAGTGGAGCGGACCTCGTCGACCACGGCCGGTGACTTGGGCCCAGTACGAGGAGGGAGACTTTCCCGAAGGAGATGAAGGTGTGGGGCACGAGGAAGAGGATCCGGAGGGAAGTGAGGACGAAGATGTGCCCGAGACCAGACTTCCCAGCAGCGCCAAGGTGAGCGAGCCTCTTCCGGACCCATCGGAGACCGAAAAGAGGCTGGTGTTTCGGCTGCATGTTAACATGGGGCACCCGTGCAACAGGAAATTCGTGCGAGTCCTGAGGGCCGGGGGGGTCAAGGTCCATATTCTGAGGTGGGTCCGCGATTCCTTTAAGTGCTCAGAGTGTGCCGAGCGTGCTCGGTCCAGCAGCCATCGCAGAGTTGCCATGCCGCGGACTTTCCGTTTTAACCACATCGTGGGTGTCGATTTGTTTTATGTTCCATATCAGGACAAGGTCCTGCCCTATCTCAATATTGTCGATCACGGATCCAACCTGCAGATATGTGTGCGGGTCGAGGAACCCAAGGCCTCTCTTGTGTGGCGCGCCTTTGTCTCTGCTTGGATAAGGCCATTCGGCGCTCCTCACTTTCTTCTCTCGGACGGGGGCCCAGAGTTCGAAGAGAGATTTGCTCGCGGCCTGGAGCAATGGGGAGTACTGCATCACGTCTGTGACGCTAACTCCCCCTGGCAGAACGGCCGGGTCGAGCGTCACGGGGGTTGGATCAAAGAACGAATCAAAAGCGAGGTGGAGGCTGGTTCTGCTTTGCCCGGGGATGTGCAGGAGTTGGACGAGCTCATCCATGAGCTCTGTGCCCACAAAAACAGGTTTTGGCACCGGGGAGGCTTTTCGCCTATGCAGCTGGTTTTCGGAGAGAACCCCCGCCTGCCACACGAAATCTTGTCGGATGACCACATGGGCCTTCCCGGATGGCAAGACTGCTTGCGGCCACCGTCTGAACAGGATTCGGCCGGTGCGGAGTTCGCCCGATCTCAGAGAGTCCGAGATGTCGCTCGTCGTCTGGCCATGGAGACCACCGCTCGAGACAAGATACACAAGGCCAGCAAGGCCAAGGGACCGTCCCAGACCACCTTCAGTCCTGGCCAGTGGGTGTTTGTGTGGCGCAGGCTCACTCGTGCCGGGTCGCGGGCGGACACGCTGGGTCGCAGGCGAGACGCTTGGACGGGACCCGGGGTCGTGGTGTTGGCCGAGAGGGGAACGGTCTGGGTGGCGGTAAGAGCCCGACTATGGAAGTGCTCCCCCGAACAGGTGCGGCACGCCAGTCCCGAGGAAGAGTTCGGGATTCAAGTGGCCCAAGATCCACAGTGGTCCGAGCTCATGGCCCAGGCACAGTCCAGACGGGCGTCGGCTGTGGACGTACAGCGAGAAGGCCCCCCTCCCGATGAGGCTTGGGATCAACCTCTGTCGCCGGGGTCTGATTCGGCTCCTCAGTTGGCGGGACCCGGGGTCGGGCCAGAGGTGGCCGAGCCTGTGGGCCCAGTGGGCCCTCCCTCCGCGGGTCGTGGTTTCGATCCCATCGGTACGGGGCCTCCTCTTCTCAGGACACGGGGCCCTCGATCCAGACCATCATCGGCGGGCGGGTCAGCGGTGGCCAACGCGGGTTCCGAGAGGACACGACTTCCCTCGATCTCGGAAAGCGTCGAGGAGCCAGGCGAGTCATCAGGTATCGGCACGCCTCCAAGCGAAGGAGGTCTCCCAGCGATCCCGGGGCCCGACGAAAGGATCTCCGGGGAAACCGTCGATCCCCCGTCGGTCGAGCCTTCCCCTACCGTGTCGCTGCCTCCTCCGTCGCCCCCTCCGATTGTGCCGGTCGGACCTACTAGGGCCAAACTCGAGCAGCCAAGCGACGTTCCTCATTGTTTTCGGAGACCCCTGGGGAACGAAGGGCCCGGCGTTAGGTCCGCCAGCTGCCCGCCAGAGGTTAGCGAGGCCAAGCGGCCACGAGTGGAGCCTCCTCCGGGCCTGGAGCCGCCAACGGCGGCAGAGGCCGACTCGGTTCCGTCGTCGTCGGCTGCGGCTGCCGGTGCCGCCGCCGCCGCCGGGGATAGTAGAGAGAGAAGCCAGTCGAAGCCCAGGGGAGAGCTCGTCGGACGACGGGTGGCTGAGATCGAGGCCCGGACCGAAGCTGAGGGCGGGACTTCGTATTTTGTGGAGACCAGCGAGGACGGGTGTTTCCTGGGGCTTGTTGAAAGGGTCGAGAGCTCCGGAGACAACGGGATCCTGGCGGCCAGCCGTGGAGGAGAGATTTCCCTCAAACAGCTCAGTCCCGCGGAGAGAGTGAAGTTCGAGATGTCAGACGATAAGGAGTGGCAGAACATGATGGGTTCAGGAGCGGTGGAAGTAATACCTCCCAAGGAGGCGGAGGCTGTCAGGCGCACCTGTCCGGATCGGATAATTACCAGTCGAATGGTGCGTCGGTGGAAGCCGGTGGAAGGTACCTTTGCCGAGCCCACTGCCAAGTCAAGATGGTGCGTCCATGGCCACAAGGACCCTGACACCGGGTCACTGTTCGTGTACTCGCCTACCCCTCAGACCACGTCAATTCTCATGTTCGTCCAAGTCATGATGAACTTGGGTCATTTAGGTGATATCGCCGACGTCAAAAACGCCTTCTGTCAATCGAATCCGATGCAGAGGACCCAGGGAGAGATTTACGTGGAACCCTGCGAAGGGATCCAGGTGGAGAAGGGGTCCCTGATCCGGTTGCTCGTCAACGTGTACGGGCTCGACGATGCCCCCCTTGCTTGGAGGAAAACCGTGGTCGGGTTTCTGCAGAAACAGGGTTTCGTGAGAAGCCTACTCGAACCGTGCTGGTGGATCAGATACGGCCCCGACGGGGCCATTCTGAACATGATCCTTCTAGAGGTGGATGACTTCTTCATATCCAGCAGCTCTCGGGAGACTCGCACATGGGTTCGTCAGGTGCTCGAGTCCCGGTTCAAATTCGGGAAGTACCGCGACTGCCATGAGGGGCCAGTCGAGTACGCCGGGAGGCGTGTGTCGTTCGCTCCCCACCGGACCCTCATCGATCAAGAGAAGTACATACTAGAGGAGGTCAGGCCAGTGAGCATGGAGCGCGGGAGGCTCGGGCTAAAGAAAACCCCTCTCACTCCCGCTGAGTTCAAGTCCCTCCGTTCTCTGATATATAAGCTCAATTGGGTCGGGCGAGAGACGCGACCCGAGGCGGCCGGAGCGGCCAGTATCTTAGCTAGCAGGCTTAAGAACGCTACGACGGGTGACGTTACCATTGCCAATCGAATGGTGCGGTACTTGAGATCAACGGCCTCCAGAGGCCTCAGCATTTGGAAGCTCGACCCTGACCGTATGGCGTTTGTGTCTTTCTCGGATGCCGGGGGTGTTGGAGCCAACGAAGGACTCGTGGACGAGAGGGGTCTCCCTGAGGACCCCACCCAGGGCGCGTGGATGATCCTTGCCACGGACAGGAGCGTGCTGGATAACTGCGCCGTGAAGGCTTCCGTGCTGGGGTGGCGTAGTTCCAAGTTGCGTAGGAAGGTCTCTTCGACCTTGGCTGGGGAAACTCAGGCCCTCTCTGCCGCCGTGGCAGAAGTAGAGTTTCTGCAGGTTTTGTACCGGGACGTGGTTTTCAGGGACGTTGATGTGAATGACACGTCCCGGGGTTCGGGACCTTTCACGACAGTTCTCAGGAGGGACTGTCGATTAGGCGGCCGAGTGGATCAAGTTCATGTGGTAGATGCAAAAAGCATCTACGACACGATGCTCAAGGAGGGCAACGCCAGCGCCCGAGACAGGCGCACAGCCCTGGATCTGGCGGGGGTGTGTGAGACCCTCGAGAGAGCCCGGGGCCATGTACGATGGGTGCCGCACGGCAGGATGCCGGTGGACACGCTCACGAAGGATGACGTGAGCAAGAGTAACGCCGCCCTGGCCAATCTGCTGGCCAACGGTCGGCTGGTGCTAATAGACGAGAGCGCTGAGATGGCCCGTCGCAAGGAACAGCCAGGTGCGAAGGACCGATCCCACGCTGCTTCGAGAAGGACCCTCGACGGCGACTCCCGTCTGGTATCGTGGGCGGAGTTTGTCTCAGCCCTGTCGGCTTCGGGGTTGGCCTCCGGGACGACCTTTCTTCCTCCCTCTCCTTCTTAGCCCATCCTGTTCTTCCAGGATGTCTGACTTGCTGTGTACAGCTACTGCTTTATATACGGGGAAGCTAAACCTAGGAGAAAGCTTGACCCATGTGACAGGCTTCCAGATTTCGGTATTATAGGTTTAGCTTGATGATCTTTTCTGTTGATCATGTTGTAAGAACGAGTTTGGGAACTCGTTCGTTTCATATGCAGCAGTCAGCCAGAGAGGACAGTACTGTCGTTTGCCGATTTGGCTCAAGGCAAAAGCATCCGCTCATCTCGCTGCTGCCACAAAGTCGGAGCGGAGCGGGGCATGGCGACCTTGAGGGAGGCGCAACGGCCAGAGGTGTGAGGAGAGAACCAAAGCCTGGCGAGCGAGGTGCTGGCCAAAGAAGGGAGGAGTCTTCAGGCAAAGCGCGAGAAGGGCCACAAGAGGCTTGTGAGAAGAGGGCTGCCGGGAGCAGCAGGTTTCAGGAGGGACCGCTGAGGACAGCGGGCAGGACGCAAGAAACACGAGGAGGGCGTGCGAAGAGGCATCCGACAGCAAGCCTGTACGCGCAGGACCAGCCGCTGGGGAACCAGCGCCCCCCGAGTCCGCCGACAGCAGCGGGACGCTCAGGGACGCCGCCCATGGCGCAGGAGGGTCTCCAGGAGGCACGCCCGAGCGGGCCTGGAGTGCAGGCGGGCTCATAGCCGCGGCCTGCGCGGCGGTGCCGTGAGGACCCCGAGGAAGAGGAGCCGGAGGACCCAGCAGGCGAGCAGGACGCAGTTGCCGAGCACAACCAGAAGCAGGAGAGACCGCCAAGGACAGCAGCGGGCCACACAAGGACGCCGACCAATGTCCAGGAGGGGCTCCAGGAGGCACGCCAGAGCGGGCCTGGAGCACAGGCGGGCTCAGAGCCGCGGCCTGTGCGGTGGTGCCCTGAGGGCCCCGAGGACGAGGAGGCTGAGGACGCAGCAGACGAGCAGGAGCGGGCGGCCGAGCGCAGCCAGAAGCAGGAGAGCCCGCTGAGGCCAGCGTGCAGGACGCAAGGGGCGCGGGGAGGGCGTGCGAAGAGGCATGGGGCAGCAAGCCAGCACGTGCGGGACCAGTCACTGGGAACCAGCGCCCCCCGAGTCCGCCGAAGGCAGCAGGAGGAGGAAGGGCGCCGCCGCCAGAAACTCAGGAGGGGCTCCAGGAGGCACGCCAGAGCGGGCCTGCCAGAGCGGGCCTGGAGTGCAGGCAGGCTCAGAGCCGTGGCCTGCGCGGCGGTGCCCAGAGGAGGCGGTTGCCTGGCTCCTGCGAGCTGAAGCCATGGAAGAGCAGCAGGCGCCAGGCCCAGCCAGCCAGACGGCGCCAGGCCAAGGCAGCCAGCGGGGCGCTGCCGCCGCGCCACCAGGAGGGGCCCCAGGAGGCACGCCGGAGCGGGCCTGGAGTGCAGGCGGGCCCAGGGCCGCGGCCTGCGAGGCGGCGCCCCGCGGCCCCCAGGAGGCGGAGGGGCCAGGGCCGTGGCGGGCCGACAGTGCCGACGCCGCCGCCCAGGCCCGCCGACGGAGCTTCGCGGGCCTCGTGGAGGAGGCCTGCGGGCGGAGGCCGGCCCGCGGGGCAAGCGCGGCGGGGCGCCAGGCACGGCGCTGAGCCGCCCTCCGCCCGCGGCCGCTCTTCTCTTCTCTTCTCTTCTCTTCTCTTCTCGTCTCTTCTCTTCTCGTCTCTTCTCTTCTCTTCTCGTCTCTCTTTCTCTCTCGCGACCTCGTCGCCACGGGAAATGTCCCGAAATGTCTCCTCCTCCTCCTCCTCCTCCTCGTCCTCCTCCTTCCTCCTCGTCCCTCTCGCCACGATGGAAACCGTCCTTCCTCCTCCCTTGCCCCAACGGCGTCGGAGTGGCCGGGGAATGCAGGGGAAGTGTACCTGCGTCCACGCCGCCTCTCGCACTGCGGCGAACGTAGGCTTCACGCCCTCTTGCTCCTTCGTGCCCTGACCTCCTCCATCACTGGGGTTTGTGGGAGAACATTCGTGGGGGGGACCAAGCTCAAGGGGGAAACATCGACGTGGAATCGGCGATTGCCCGCCGATAGATCGGCGATAGGCCCAGGATGGCAAAACCGCACGTTCCTGAGTGGGCCCCTGGCGGAGAAGAGTGGGCGATGGGGGGTCGAGGCATGCCCCCCCTCACGTTACCCTTGACCTTGCAGGTGGCCAGCGGTCTGAACTGGTTGGGACCCAAGAAAACTTGTCAGGAGGGGGGGTATGGCCAAGTCCATTCAAAATCGGTCACTGGACCCCTTCCGGGGCTCATCTGGTGCCATATTTCAACCCGGATCAGTTCTTCATTGTCCTGGGTCCCGAAAACGGCCCCCGGAGGCGGAAAAAGGCAAACATCCTTCCCGAACCCACAATCGAAACTGCCCGACCTTCCTGCTGACCGGAACCAGTGCTGGGCCACCTCGGACCCCCGGATGGCTCCAACTCTGACACCTTCCTTCCTCCCGACGACCTCCGAGAGCTGCTGCACGTCCCCGATGGTACCCAGCCAGTGCTGCTGGGCGAGCCGGTCGGCCTGCGCCACAAGCTCGGCCTCGGGGCGGCCGACGTGAGGCGCCAGGCGCGCCATCGTGGTCCTCAGCGGCTCCTCGCGGTCGAGCTGATCCGACGAGCTGTTGGTGCCCTGCCGACGTCAACAGCTACAGGGCAGGTTCGCTGCGCCAAGTTGCGGGCTCTGACGACGCGCGGATCGTTCAACCCTTCAACCTGTAACGATCGCAACTCCCCCACTGCAGCGAACGAAGACCACTCGGCGTCGGCCGATTCTGGGGCACCGGCGGCGTTTAACCCTGAACGCCCGCTCCGGGGTCGCCGCCGAGCCAACGCGGCGCAAACCTGCCGTACATGTTCGACCATGGACTCCTCGTTACCTGTGGGCCTTCGGCGGTCTTCGGCTGTCTGGGTTGCTTTCTGGCGGTCTTTGGCGGTCTTCTGCGTGAAAAGTGGAGAGTCGCGATTAATGAGGGGTCCGCTATCGAACACATAGCGAAGGAACAGACGTTGAAAGAAACCAACTGCACGAACATGAGCTTTAGAAATATCCGCACGGGTTTCTCGGGTCGGCGCTTGGCCCCCCTGGCGGCGCTTCCCATCGCCCTGCGCGCCACGAATGGGCGTCGGGTATCCAGTCGTGGCGACGAGGGGTCTCCAGGACGAGTAACGGCATCGGTGTCATTACATTCCCTGCGCTTTGTCATTACGTTACCTGCATGATGTAGTCACGGAACTCGTTGAACGATATGGCGCCGTCTTGGGAAGTATCGATCTCTGCCAGGACCTCGTCGATCTTCTTCCCGTCTGGCAGCATGGCCGTGAGCGGGCCGTCCTCGGACATCATCGACCTGAGCTCGTCTAGCGAGATCTGGCCGTCGCCGTTGACGTCGAAGACCTCGAAGGCATGCCAGATGACCTCCTCCACTAGTTTGCCCTGGGTGGCTAGCAGCGCCGCAACAAACTCCGAGTACTCCACGGTCCCGTTGTGGTCCATGTCTACGGCGCGCACCATCTCTTTAATGGAGTCGCTGTCGATCTGCATCTCCTTGAGCCCTTCGGCCAATTCCTCGGTTGACAATTTCCCGTCGTTGTCGACGTCGAACTTGTGAAAGATCGCGGTGAGGCCCTCGATCTTGGAGGTGTCCATTTGGGCGGCTATGCAGTTCATGGCCACCTTGGTGAAGTGGCTGGCGTTGGTGAAGCTTACCACCGACTGCTTCGCCTTGCGAGACTGGCGGCCCTGCAAAGCAAAATGGTCTGCCTTCTGCGTGAGCCATCCGTCTTCCAGCGCTTGGGAGGCCAGAGGCCTGTCCTCGACCTTCTTCTGCAGGAGCTGCTGGATGAATGCCACCGCCGCCTCGCTGGCGTCGGCATCCTGAAGCGGCTTATAGCTGATCGCGGTCGAGCGCAATTTGGCGAACATCGCCATTGGATTGTCCGCCTTGATCGGCCGCTCGCCGCACAGCAGCTCGTACACCACGATGCCCATTGCCCAGACGTCCACACGCGGGCCCACTTTGTTTTCGAATACCTCAGGTGACATGTAACCCACGGTGCCCCTGACGTTGTGACTGGAGTTGTCGTCGAACAACTCAGCAACGCCGAAGTCTGCGAGCAAGATCTTCGGATTGTTGAAATCAGGGGTCGCGAGTAGCATGTTCGCCGGCTTGATGTCTCGATGGACGATGTGCTTGGTCTCATGCACGTAGGCCAATGCTCTCAGTGCCTGCGAAGCAATGTTCGCCGTAAGGGGTTCTTCCAAGCCAGACTTGCCTTGGTCGCTTATCACTTTCTTGAGCAACTGCCTCAGATCCCCGCCTCTGGCCGCCTGCATGACCAATAGGTATGAACAATCCTCCTCGAACCACTCAAAAATCTTCACAATATTCGGATGGTCCAACTCCTTCAACGTGTTGAGCTCGAACTGGATCTCCTCAACTGGAACCTTGGCGTTCGCGCAATCGATCCTCTTCGCCACCCTCTGCGTCTTTGACTTCTTGTGGGTAACGAGCATGCACTCGCCAAAGGCGCCCTTCCCGCAAGATTCGTACACATCATACGCCACCCCGAACTTCTGCGTGCTTTGCCTTATCAGCTTATCCCTGCTGACCCCGCGCGACTCAGGGGAATACATGTCCCGCAACCGCCGCAGTGTTCGCAAAAGGACGTCGTGGAAATCCTGATAGCTGATGTATTCCGGCAAGGTGGCCTCGTGAAACGCGGAGGGCTGCTTGCGAAGTAGCGCCCAGAATGTGGACATGTGGTCCGTGGGGATCTTCCAGTGCATGAAAATGTCCCCCAAATGCTTCATGGGCAGAACCCGCTCGCCGGGCTCGCCGTCTATAAAGCCTTGATTCGAAGAAGCTTGCTGGGATGTTGGACATTCTAACAGCAATGGGAGAGGAGCTTGAGATGGGGAGCCAGAAGCAACATGATGGACACAAGGAGGGCAAGGTGGAGGAGCTGGAATTCGGATGAAGGGAGAGGCAAAACGAAATCTGCCGACCACTTGTAGGTCTATAGGCCTGTGATTATTCCCCCTTATGATACCTTCCGCGGGCCCCCAGCCGGAAATTTGATCCTCTCCCATGGCCCCGGACGACCCCAGGACGAAAACACCATGGGGGGATAAACGGCCCCAAAACGGGCCAAGAGGATCCCAAAAGGCCCCCAAAACTGTCCAAGAGGGCCCCGAATCGCCGGAAGATCGCTCCAAGCTCCAGACGGCCCAAGACGTTCACAAGACGCCCCAAGAGGCCTTCAGGAGGCCTCCCAAGAGGGCCCCAAGAGGGCGCATGTACATATTTTCCTGTGGCGTTTGTAGGATTTTGGCGTTCTCGCCTTTTCAGTTTCCCGACGCTCCAAATCAGAGGCCCCCAAGGTCGGCTCCAAGAAGGCCCAAGAGGCCTCCAAGGAGGCCCCAGAACGGCCCAAGAGGGCCACAAGACGGCCCGAGAGGCCTCCAACCAGGAGCCCCCCAAGACGGCTCCAAGAAGGGGCCCAGACGGGGGACCCAAACGGACACTTCGAGCCCTCCTCTTCGAAAGGCGCCCAGGAGGCTCTCAGAGGCCCCAAGAGACCCCCAGGGGCCCCCAAGAGGCCCCCAGGAACCCCCAAGAGGCCCTCAAGAGACTCCCAAGAGGCCCTCAAGAGGCTCCCAAGAGGCCCCCAAACTGCGCCCCTGTAGGCCACCGAGAGCGCCCCGAAGGGACATCAACAAGCATCCCTGAGGACTCTGACCCAAAACCCAGGCACAGTGGCGGGATGGGCCGAAGGCCATTCCAGAACACCGCGAACGCATCAACGAATCCCCGGGTGTTTTTCCAGTGCAATGAAAGAATTAATTTTGGAGGGGGGTTCACCAAAAGCACTCCCTCCACGATTTGCTACCACACCCAATAAATCAATCAAATCACGCGTGGGGGGGGGCCGTCAAATTCGTGCACACTTTGAAGAAGAAGTTGCGCGACGCAAAGGCGACAACGACATTATGAAAAGAACTCACCCTCCAATCATGAACGTCTTGCCAACGTTGAAGACGAATCTGCGCGACGCTGTGGCGAATACGAAATTCTGAAAAGAACCCGCTCTCCATCCGTGAAACTTCTGCAAACTTTTAAGACGAACGTGTGCGGCGCTGAGGCGAGAGACATTTCCTCCGCTGAAGGGGGGGAATCTCACTTTCAGGGGCGGGAACTGATACATTTTCGCCGCAAGGGCCGAAGAGAAGGGGAGGTCGTTAATGCGTTCCCGGGGTTCTTTGTCTGCCCGGGAGCCCGAACAGGGCCTCGGGAGGTCAGAGTCGATGAACCATCTTCGAAGATCAAAAATCTGCGAATGGCCCTCTATTCCAGTTTCCCTTGGCCCCCCAGGACCCCCGCAGAGGACTCCCGACGACCGAAGAGAACCCCAAAGGCAAAGACTCCAAAAAAGGGTTGGAGGACGTAGACAGGCAACATGAGGGAAGGTGAGGTCCGTAGACCGGCTGGCTCAAGCCATGTTGGCTCAAAACAGCGAATGCGAGGACAGCAAGGCTTGAAGGTATTCCGATTCGCTTACGACGCCAGTCTTCGTCTTGCTCATGGATCGTGAAAGCCCAAGTTGGCATGAGTTGGCAACTCGCAACACATCTAGTGGTCACATCACTCAGCGTTTCACGCCGCGCGAGATCGCGAAGTTAATGCGCGGTGATCTACGCGCTTCCGCGCCACCCATCTAGGCAGAGGAAGCTCACGAGTGACGACTACATACATATCCCTGTCCTCGCGGTCTGGATACGGAGGCGCGTTGCGATCCCCTGATACGCGATCCGATGAAAATCCTCCGTACGGGGCATTTTCGCACAACCACACTGTGTCTATGGGGTCGGGGCCGACGAGTCCAGACCGCTAGGCCGTCACTACTAGAACAAACACAGCATAAACGTACGTTTGTTGGAAATCCGCGTGGATTTATTGGATTCGCGCTGGACACCCCTCCCTGGCGCACGCAGCACGCCGAAGGCGGCGCCTGAGGCGCAGCCAGGCGGCTCCAACGCCGATCCGAGAAATCCGCGCGGAACTCCCAAACTTAAAGCTTTTGTATGCGTTTTTGTCTCCTTCGAACACTGTATCGTCCTTCCCGCCCAGGACGGACGCTCCAGCCCAAACTGCGAAGCGCGATTACCTTCGCGCCGTGGCGCCGCGCGCCTGCAGTGCGCGCCTGCGGGGCTGCCGCTTTCGTGGCATGAGGCGACGGCCCTCTAGCCTCTCGCTTGCAGAATGTGATCGAGACGACAGAGGAGTGACGAGGGAAATATACAGGGTGTGCAAGCATGAGGATGAGGAGAGGGAGAGGCTTGAGTAAAGCAGGTAGGGTTGAGGAGAGCGGAGTGAGGTCGAGAATGCGAACGGCTGAGGAAGGTGGGAGGGATGCGAGCGGATGGAAGCGGGAGGTGCGGGAAGGGGAAAGAGGAAAAGGGTGAAGGGTGAAGGGGGGAGGACGAGGAATAACGCGCGATGAGAGCAGGAACAGGGAAGATGGCGCAAGGCGAATGACGAGGACGCTATGAGTGAGGGACGACGAGGAGTATGCGGAAGAGACGAAAGTCCAGAAGAAGGAGGGACGAACATTCGGACGAGGAGAAGAAAAAGTGAGGACAGGGGGTGGGCGAGGCGACGCGAGGCGAGCGCGCAATGGCGGTCTGGACGGCCCGGCCCTAAGAAGGCTGCGCGGGGGTGCCAGAGCTCTCGGGAGTTGACCAGCTGAAGGTCGACAGGCGGGAGTCGAAAGCTGGAGTGGAAGCTTGGAGGTCGAGGGCTGGTGGACACTGGGGGCTGGAATCTGGAGAACGGAGGTCGGTCGTGTGAGGGGTGTGGTCAACAGGTGGAGGTTGAGAGCTGAAGGCGCAAGGTTGGGGGTCGACAGCTGGTGGGCGCTGTAAGCCGAACGCCCGAGGTTCGGGGGTCGGCCGGGTGAGGGTGGCGGTCGGCAGGCGGAGGACAAGAGCTGGAGGTGGTAGCTTGGAGGTCGAAGACCGGTGGTGGACGCTGGAAGTCGGACGCGGTCTTGTTCGATGCCGGCCAGGCGAGGGCGGAAGGAAGCAGGAAGAGGGAAGGGGAGGAGGGCGGATGATGGGAGAGGGGAGGGGTACGGACGAGAAGAGAGAGCGGGGTGGGGGGGTGGGGCCACTGGGAAGAAGCCAACACCTCTCGACCTCCTCCCAGGAGCGGTTGCCCATCTCCGACCTAGTTTTCGATTGACCCAGAGTGAAGCGTGCCTCCTGAGGCGGAAAGCGTGGGCAACACTGACTGTCACCGTGTCTTCGTGACGCTGGAGGTCTGGATCTCTCCATGTTCCGCCCCCTGCCTCCTGCTGCTCCCTCCTCCTGCCTTCTCCCCATCCTCCTGAACAGGCCATCCTTGGTTATCGACGGCGCGCTCGCTGAAGATGCGGTCCGCACACTTGTGGAACGTGTCCCCGCCCTGCAGCAGCACCGTGATGCGCTGGAGAGATCCCCGGTTCGGTGCGCAAGGGGCCCCACCATGCCTCCTCGACTCCCTCTCGACTCCTGCAATAGGCTGTGACAGCACATGTGCGCGAATACCGGCTGATCCAACATGCAAACATGCATGGCGCACTCTTTGGCACCCCATGGAGGTAAGAGAACCCATAATCGAAATGACAAGTCGGATCCGCGATCGAATTGAATCGGATAGACGAAAATCGGCAGCCAAATCGGGACACATCGAATCGGCGGAAATCGGCAGGCCAATACGGCCTCCATTGAGAAACCATAATTCAAGTCGGAATCCGAGGTCGAATAGACTCGGAATCGCAATCGAAATCCATCGACATCGAATTGAATCGAGTCGGAGGAAACATAATGAACCCTGAAGTCGGGAACTGTCTCAAGCCAGGGGGATTGCGTCACGCAGGGCCCCTCCGAGGACGGGGGGCGTCAGCTGACCACCTCACCTATCCTGGCCAAGCTCGTCCTCTCAGGGAGTATGTCGCCCCACGCCCAGAAGTTGTAGGGTTGCGATAGGACGCAGCACGTGGAACACACGTCAAGAACATACGATAGTGGGCGTCCATCCTCGGTAGGGGTGCGCCCGAATAGCCCAATCAGGGTTTGTTGGGCGGATCTCGGGGATTGGGGGAGTAACCGCCTGCGTCTCCTGGCTTGGTCGGGGGGAATATACACTCAGACCAGGCCCACGATAGACCTGGCCAGGATCGGTGTACGTAATTACGTGTATCGTTGTTGGCGCGCCATGCCCCCCCCCTGGAAGGAGAAGAGGAGAGGAGAGGAGAGGAGAGGAGAGGAGAGGAGAATGGACAGGAAGATGGGGATCAGGGCATCAGGATGACGCTTTGGGGTGTACTTTTTTGTACATTCTTAATCATCCTCGTCACCACGGCTGGATTCACCTCGAAATCCTGATCAGAACGCGACCCTGGACATGGACACGTCCAGGGGACATTTTGGAGGGAGGGTGGGTGTGGTGGCTCCTGTGGTGTTCTGGTGTTTGTCTTGCGATTGTCGAACGTCTTTGGCAGCCTTCGAAGATGCTCGAAGGAATATGGATGTGGACCAGACGTTTCAAAGCGAGCAAAAAGGAGGAAAAAGGGGATAGGGAGAGAGAGAGAGAGGAGTCCAGGGAGAAAGGAGACAAGAAGCATGGAAGAGGGAGGGGGAACCCGCAACAATTCGGACGACGGGTCGTCCAGGCCCCCTGGGTCGCACGTGCTGGGCAGGCCTTCCTCACATAGCGGAAGGCGCCGCATACGGAACAAGAGGGGTGGGATGATCTCCCTGGGCGCGGCCGGTTAGGACCACAGCTGGAACAGAAAAACACGGCGGTGACCAGGCCGCTCGCGGGTCCGTCTGCGCACCCGTGGCTGCAAGAGACAAACCGGCTTCAAGCACGCTTTGGCATGCGCGGCTCGGCGTCCGAAAGCAGAAGCGCCAGCTGGGCCATCGCCCGCAGCGGCCCGAGAATCACGCCCGTGTAACCATTGCCAAGTGTTAGCACACCGCATGCGGGAGCAGGCAGACGGCAGCACCCCACAGGAGGGTGCAAGAAACTGCCCTCTTGACCTGAGGGCAGCACGGCCCAGCACCAGCGTCCGTGCATGCACGGACGCCCCCAGCTCCGCCCGTTCCCGCCGCGGCTCGACCGAAGGTGCCAGGGTGGACTCGCGCGCGTGGTCCTGGAGGCCTCCGCTGCAGGGCCGAACGTCAAACTCGTCATTATGACGGCCTTGGCGGCCGAGTGCATCGATGAGAGGCGCGCCGAGGCCGCTGCCCTCATTGACGCCCACGTGCAAGCCGCGCGAGGGCATCGGAGGTGGCGGACTACACGTCGACAACGTGCTCGTCATGGGTTCCGATCAGGACGCCGTGACTCGCGTCAGACGGCTGGCCTCCCGGACCCTGGCGACAGCAGGGCTGGCAGTGCATGGCGAGACCGACGCCAACCGAATCCATGGCCATGCTGGGAGGACAGCTAAAGCCCCCCGGCAGCGACAGGACCAGGCAGGAGCAGGGGAGGCGCGAGGGCCCCGCCACCCCGCGGCGCAGGAGCGGGTTTACACCCCCCCGCGGGGGCCGACTGCGGAAAAGGCGAGAAGGCTTCATCGCAGCGGGGCCAGGCCCCTGGACAAGCCAGCGGCGCTAAGGGGCAGCGTGAGCAGGGGATGGAGCCACCAAAAGGCCTGGGCGCAAGTCAGTGCTCGGACAGCCTCGGAGTGTAGAACCGAACGGTGTCGCCGTCGCCGAGATACGTCTGTCCCCAGCGCTGATAAAAACGTGTCCAGCCAGGTTAGGCGTCGGTCGTGAGCGTCATATTTGCTTGCGTGCACGGCGCCGAGAATGTCAAGGCGGAAAACAGGAACATACAAGCCGCATGTCAGAGTCAGTCGTGTAGTCCCGAGCAGGGCACATGGCATGGAACACCGCGCTTGCGCACGGAACTTGATACACAGGTCCGCAATCAACGTGTCGGGCCTGGTAGGGACCTTCATCCGCCGTTCCCTGGGTCCGAGTGCGGTTCGGCGTTCTGCGATCGAACTAGGATGAACCAAGTAATCAGCGAGCGTCCAAAGAGGCAAAGCGGGATTGCGCGACGGCCTGGAGAGAGCAGCGGCCACATCGGGTAGTGAAGCGCCGTGGGGGGACACTGGTCTGGCGTACTGCGGTATCGCCTTCTCCTGCGGGGGTGCCTGGTGGCATCCGCCTTCTCCTGCGAGGGGGCCTTCCCCTGCGGGGGGGGCCTGCGCATCAGGCTGGCAACCGTCACCTGAGTACCTTGACGTGGTGGTACGAGTGTCGTCGTCGGAGGTCGGGCAGTCGACAGTCGGTCGTCGGCGGTCGTTCTGGCGGTCGGCGGACGGTCGTCGGGTGGCAATCGGCACGTCGACACACAGTCGTCGGCGGTCGTCGACACTAGGTCTGGCTGGAGAGCGGGCCTGGTGGTCACTGCGGAGTGCCAGTGAGAGCCATCGGACACCGGGCGAGGGACTCACGATGAACCACGGTGACAGACTGACTGCCGCTCTGGCCTGCTGACCCTCGCGGCTGATGTTCCTGAGACTCGCTCGGAGAATCGCTGCGGACTGCGTCATGAATCATAGAGGAGTCCGGCTCCGTGAGTCGGTCGTCGGACAATGGTCTGTCGGTTGGCGGCGGGGCGTCGAAGAGCTTCCCCCTGGAGGCAGCTGGCAAACTGGACGTGCGCAGGTCTGCGATGTTCCCGCTGGTGAGTTGGACCACCCAATACACTCCCAATACTGGTTTTGCTCCCCTGGCCGGCTGACGAAGACGCCGTGATGGCCGCGGAGGAGGTCTGCGCTCCTGGTCGATAACAGGTGGTCGGCCATCGTTCCGGCGGTGGGCGTCTATCATCGGGCGGACATAGGTGACAACACCAAGATTGGCTGGACTGCTGAACTGGTGCACACACTGTGCAGCGCCAGTAAGAATCGTAGGACACTCGGCGGGGGGATCGGGATGAACCACGGTGAATGGACTGCCTGCCGCTTGAGCCTGGTGGCCCTCCTGGAGAGTGTTCGTGAGAGTCGGCGGACGCTTGCACGGAGGGTCGCTGCGGACTGCGTCATGAGTTATAGTTCAATTCGGCGTCGTGGGTCGGCCGTCAGACACGAGTCTGTCTGAGTGCACGTCGTTGATCGTCATCATCAGAACTCGTGGAATCAACCGTCGATCGAAGGCGGTCGTTACGGAGGTCGGCGGATGGTCGTCGGCGGTCGTAAGACATACATGGGCTCCCCGGCGAGGACGGGCTGGAGTGCTGGCCTGGTGGCCACACTGAAGAGCACCAGCGAAATTGATCGGCCGCTTAGCGGAGGGGTCACGGTGGACCACGGTGAGTGGACTGACTGCCGCTTGAACCTGGTGGCCCTTGTGGCTGATGACCCCGAGGCAGGCGGCGGCGGAAGGTCGCGCGGAGTCGCTGCTCGGTTCGGCGGTGTGTCGTCGGGCGTCCGCGGACCGTCGTCGGCGGCCTGTAGTTCGGCGGACGGTCTTCGGCCGTCGTGGGACCCGTTTTGATCAAGTGGACTCTCGTGGCTTACATCCTTGGGAATCGGCGGACACCCAAGAGGCGGACATCCTTGGGAATCGGCGGAATTTATCCTAGCTATTCCATCTAGACAATTCATCGGCGGACACCCACACGGCGTTTCCGCCCAGGACTTCCTCCTATCCTATCTAGGCTCGCGCTTGATCCTGGGACTTCACTACGATATACTCAGAACTCGCGCACAATGTCCCGCCCGCCCTGCCCAACTGTTAAGGACGCCCGCCCGACCCAGTCCGAACGCTCGACCGGTCCGCCCGTTAGGGTCCGTGGCCCGAACCCCCCTCCGTTTGCTTGCTAGTCAGCCGCCGCACACGTTCTGATGTCCCGCCTGCCTGACGGGCCCGAAACTGTCCTCCCGCTCGGCCCGGCCGTTTCAACCTCCCGCCCACCTGGCCCGCTAGTCAGGGTCTGCCCGCTCGCTTGCTTGAAGCCCGTCCACCTGCTTGAACTGCCCGTCCGCCTGGCCCGTCCGTCAGGGCCCGCCTTCCTGCCCCGCCTGTTAGGGTCCGCCCGCCGGACCCGTCCATCAGTGTCCGCCCAACCGGGTCCGCCCTCCCTTACCCTGTCGGGCCAGGTGGGTGCGTCAAGGACCCATCTGGCACGCCCATAGACGAAGAGGGCGACTGGCGAGGGTTCGGGGTACACATGTCCAGTAGCACGCGAGCAATGCAGAGCGAATGACGATAAAATGATTGTTGTTGCTGTTCGAAACGTCAGAGGCCTTGAAACCTGGAGAGGGTGAAGCAGAAAAGGCGGGAATGAGTGGACGGGGCAGGCTCACATCGGCAAATAAAGGTAAAACGAGAGCTCCAAGATGAGATGGTGTCAAGCTGAAACGCACTAAGAGGTTGCATGTTGTGTGAACAACGCGTATCACGTGGGCCTCGCTCTTCTCCGCATCGATCGCACGCTCTCGCTCTCTCTCTCCCCTCTCTCTATCGCCCTCCCTCTCCCGCTCCCTCTGCATACACATCTGTTTACCTGTCTACATAGAAATCTCTATCTCTCTCTCTGTCTCTCTCTCTCTCTCCCGATATATTTCTCAACGTCTCCGGCTTTCACACCCATGCCCCTCCTCCTCGAACTCCTGCGCCAGCTGGCGCTCCTGATCTTGCTCCCCGCTCTGGTGTCTATGTCCCTGCGTCTTCATACCCGCCTCCGTCGTCCTGTCCTTCACTGTAATCTGCTTCCAACAAGGCCTCGGACACGAGAAACCTCCACAAGAAACCTAGACCCTGCGGTCTCAGGACGTTGGTAGAAAAGGGTGCAGATTCGTTGAAACATGAACCTGGGGGCCACCATTGCACTCCCATCCCAAGAAGCCCGAGATTGCCGCATCCTCCGTTGAACGGGCAACTGGGTCAATCGTCAAAGCACCCGCACGCGTAGAACAAACTGAGACTGAGGCGGGCGGCCGTGGTCGAGGATTCTCTCCGTGGTGCTCCTGCTGCAACTGCTCCTCCTCCTCCTTCTGCTCCGTTTCCTGGACGGGCGCCGGCTCTCTGGCCCTGACGGCGGGACGCGACTATCTTCGCGCCCCTGCGGGTGCCCCCTAGCCTCGGCGTGAGGGAACGGGCCCTGGACACGGGGCGCTCCCATGACATCTCCTTCAACGGTTCAAGGCCGAGGAATGGCGCCGAGAGGGCAAACATGCTAAAAACGTGCACATTGCCTTCGTGCTGGCTGCTCCTACTCCGCGCCCCAGATAGAATGAATGGTACGCGCCTGCAGCAAAAGAGAACTGACATGAGGCGGGTGGCCGTCGTCGACAATGGCCTGGCAAACAGGGGGACTGGATGAAAGACGAGGGGGGGAGAGAAACGGAAAAGGGGAAATGGAATGAGGGCGGTCGAGGTTCGAACATCGAGCATCGAGGCGGTTAGTAGTTCCGGGAGTTTGGAGACCTCCAGAAGCCTGCAAGTACCTCTGCAGAGCTCCAAAACAATACCGAATAGACGGCGGACGGTGACAAGGAGCGGGGAAAGGAAAAGATGGAGAGAAAGAGCTAGACAGGGAAGAAGAGATGAAAGCGACAAATTAGGGATAGCAAGAAATGAGGTGATGATACCAGAAGAGGAGTCGGAGAGGCGCGGGGAAGACCTGCAACGGCAGATCACAAGTATTGCCTCGTGCGCGAACCTATCGCGCCATCGCGTGCCGCCGAAGCACCCGGGCTCATGTCGCCATCATGCATTAACGCACGGCGCCATCGTACGATCGCTGAAGCCAGGGAAACTCTCGAGGACATGTGTCAAGTGGCCGGAGGCACAGTGCATTCGACGGAAGCGTGATCTGGGGGATGTGGAGGAATATGCGAGAACAAGCGCGGAAACAAAGAAGGCGGAGAAAGGAGAAGGAGGCGGAAACGAAGTCGCAGGAATCTGATACGGTCGGGACCTTTAGCTTAGCGTGTCGCGACGGCAGCCCTGAGACACGCTATGCCATGCGAGCGGATAGCGTGTCGCTCCGCTCCGAGGGTGTAGCCCGGGACAACTCGAGACGTTGACGCTTGGGGACTGCGACGTGGATAGCGTGTCGCGCCGAAACGTGGTGGGCCAGAACCAGCGGCACGACGAGCTAAGCCAAAGCTCCTAACCGCACCCATATCAGACTTCATGAGTGCTGTAGGCTGCCCGACCCTCCTGCTCACCCTGGTCAGAATCTGCCAGCGGCACTTTACCGAGGAGGGAAGACACGGCCCCCCACTGACCACGGCACGGGAGAGTGGGACTGCGCAGGGACCCCTCGTTCGCTCGACCTGTGCAACTGAACTCATACTCGAACTTCCTCACTTCAGTATCCCCATCCCCATCCCTCACACACCATGCCCCAAGAGTCATTTCACATTCTCACTCCAGACCTCCATCCCCTCCTCATTCCCCTCCTCCTGCCCATCGCCCCCTCCTGCCCACACCTCCCTCGCTCTATCTGTCTCCTCCCGCCCCCGTTCCCCTCCCCTCCCCCTCCCTGCCCACACCCATCAGGTGCGAGATTATCAGGCCCCTCCCTCCCTCTGCTCCTCGTCCACTCCGCTGCACCTTCTCATCCCCTCCCTCCCCTGCCCGCCCCTCGTTCCCCAGCCCCCCATCCCCCGTCGCCGCCACCGTCGTCGTGGTCGCCCCTGTCTTCCTCCCTAAATCGCCTGAGCCCGGTACACGCTCCGCATGCCGTGCGCCAGGGCCCGGAAGCCGCGCGCTGGCGCAGAGCGCGACCGCATCAGGACCTTGCCCGGGGGTCGTGGTCGTCGGCCGCCGCCGACGGCTGTATTCCCTGGCCGTCGGTCGCCGTCGCCATCGGCAGTCCTTCGGCTGTCCTCGTCGTTGTCGTCGCTGTTGCCGACGGGCGTCGGTCGTGAATCGTCGGTCGGCGGCCACCGTGTATTCGTCGTCGCCGCCGTCTGGTCGTCGGGGTCGGACGTCGGATTCGAGCGTCTTTGGTCGTCGCGGTCATTGGTCGCCGTCGCCGTCGGTCGTCGTCGTCCTCGGTCGTCGGCCCCGCGGCACAGGGGCAGGAAGGAGGGCGAAGAGGGAGGGCGGTCATTGCATCAAGGAGGCTGGATCCCGAAACGAAAAGGGAAGCGGGCGGAAGTTAGATGAGAGACGGGGGGCGGGGGTGGGGGTCTGCACGTCCTCCTTCCCTTTAGAAGGCAAAAAGCAGAGGGACACGGCACACTGAGTCTGAAATGACTCTGGCAGGTCATATAGCATCCAATTCCATGTCGAAGGGATGCGATATTGGGAATGGATGGGTAGGATCGGATAAGATCGACGTAGTGATCTTTCCAGCACATAGCGAACACTAAGGTAAGCGTCCGGGCAAATAGGGCCCGCGTGCCTTGAGCCAAGCAACGGCGCGCAGGCTACACCCCCGATGCTCTATAACATCTTCCAAAGAGCTACCCTTAAAGTCGGGAGGGGGGAGACGGAGAGTAAAGCTGCGCAGCCGTTAGGCTCTAGAAAGGCCGCGCGCGCAACTGTTTGCAAGAAAAAACAGTGCGCACAGTCTGGCCTACCACCAGACTGAAGGGCGAGATTATTCGCCGGCGAGTTTCCTCGCGAAACTTTTCCACGCACGCGCAGGATAGCGCCGTGGATATACAAGGGCTATCGGCCCGGCTAGAGGCAAGCCAAACAGGCCATTCCCCTCCAGGCAAAAGGGTACTAAAGCAAACAACCTGAACCAGGCTGAACAGGCTCGTTGCCAAGCGTGAAAAGTTTGGCTCGTTTCCGAGCAGCTAAGAGGGCGCCTCTGCATTAGGCGCCCGTGCTGGCAAACTGGACCGCGGAGGCAACAAGGACAGACTAAAACTGCTTCGACTTAGGCTTGTTCCTGTCCTCGGGGCCGCGAAAAGGAACAAACTGCTTCACGTCATACTTAAATGACTGAGTGCCTGACATCACTTCCAAAAACAGCTCCGATACTCCCATTTGTATGCCCATCTGCGGTCATGTCTCTAGTATCCCACCACTCTACGTTATGCACTATACCTGTATCCATGAGCTCACGTATCCAGCTGATATGTCCCAGCAAAGTCCGTTCCGTCGGTAGCTTAAGATCTTTGCTGGATAGCGATGTGTATACAGACCCAGCGTCTATAGTAAAGGATACTTTGATAGCTAGGCCTCCAACTTCACGCATATCTTGTAGTTGTCGTGGAGTCAGTGCCCCTGCCTTGAGCTCGTGAAGAGTGATGAGCGTGGGATAGCATTCATCAAGATTGCGTGCAGCTGCAAGTGCCTCAGCGGCGAAGGTGGACCTCACCTGCAGTCGGTGTGATTTGCATAGTCCGTCACAAAGGTAAATGACGGACGTGCCTTGAGGCGAGTTTCCTCGCCGTAATACGTTAGCCCCACGAATACCGTAGCCCTCGGTTTCATCGTCCTCCTCTCCGGTGAGCTTCCGATACCCCGAATCACTGTGTATGTCTACCTCATTCGTCGGTTTCATCCGAGGGAAGGTGATGCGTTTCGGGCTGCTGATCAGCTTTCGCGTCACAGCATTCAGTCGTCTGACTTGTAAATTGGTGGGCTCTTGGATCTTCTGGAGAGAGACCACATACACCATAAGCCAGACTTGGGTAAGAAGGGCATAGGCGAGAGCTCCTCGCAGGCTAACGAACATCTCGGTGATGAGTTTGGTAGCTTTGGCGTCTGCCGCCGCTCCCGTAAGTTCAAGGTGTGTGATAGGACGTAGTTGTTAAATGTACTCGTCCTGGTCCGTGATCACATCCCCTTGTTCATTCTTCGTGTAGCGAAAGGCGCAGTTCGTGTAAGAATGTTTGTCGAGCTTGCATTCACCAAACACCTTTTCGACGCGTTGTACATAGTCGTCTACGTTTCTCTCTAGGCCCGTCATACTGATGTCGTCAACATGTTTTGCCGTTAACAGATCCTGACTGAATTCAAACTCAGGATCGTAACTTGTCGGTGTGAGGCCTATAGCTCGTGTAATCGTACGAAGCTTGAGGGAGAACGCTATTGGGGCGTCCTTGGCACCCGTTCCTGGCTTGAGACACCTGAGGCAGTGTCGGCAGGGTAGGGAAGCCTGGTAGTGCACGAAGCACCTGGGCACTTCCTGGTGGAAGGGTGAAGCAAACCATGCGAGTTTCCTCGCCGGTGGCATGAGCAAGTTCCTCATAGGTCAGTCCTTTGAGGAACGCTTTGTCGATATCCATAGATGCTAAGGTCCATTCTGGATGACATGCCGCCTCACTTGCCAGGAGCCTCCGGGACTGTCTTCGAGCAGTTCCTGAGAAGGTTTCTACGTCGAACGCCTCCGCGTCCATGAATCCACGAAGGACAAGTCTAAGACGGATGGTTTTAACATTATCGGTGCCTACCTTCACACACTTCCACTTGTATACGTATCTGGATGTCACGATGTTGGAAGCTTTAGATGGGTCATACATCTCATAACATCGGTTGTCAAGCCAGATCTTGAGTTCGGTGCTCAGGGCTTCACTAACCTCTTTAGAATGTGCTGCGATATCGGCTTAGGTGAGTAGGTCGTCTTCCTTGACTACCACAGCACGTTTAGCAGCCGATGATGCATATACTCTCATCGTTGCGACCATGTCTGTTTCAAGATGTGCAAGTTGGGTCTGATCCAACGCTATATTTGACATTTCTGGCGTGAAACATAGCTCAACATAGGGGCCATGTTCATCGCTGTCAAGAGAATAGCCCTCGTCAGGTGTAGTCGAGCATAGAGAGATAAGACAGGGCTCTTGTAGTCCAGGCTCGTCTCCGAGCGTCTCCGACACCACGGTATCTTCCTCGTCCGCGGAGGCTGAGGCCAAGACACATTGGTCAGGCAGCGTGGTTGTTGGGACGCAGTAAAGATAGTCGTCGATAACCGTTGTGGGATGAAGGTCCATACGTAGCTCATCGTACCACTCCTCCATCATCATAGCCTCGATGTCGTGTTCCTCGCTTTCTTCATAGGTTGTAGACAGGCGACCTTCACTTGGTGATGAAGCACCTGGGGTGTCTGGAGGAGGCCAGTCTCCAGGCTGGTCGTGTTCTCCAGGCGTTGTGCCCAAGTGCTGATACTTGGCAAGGTCGTCATGAAATCCTAGGGATGGAACTTGTGACGTCAGGCATTGGATGAATCTGGAGTGAGTGCTACCAGTGATTTGAGATGTTCAGGCCGGTGCCCATACACTCATAATAATAGAAGGCTGGGTTAACATCATTGTCGTACTGGATGAGTGTAGACCCGGTGGCGTACTTTACTGCAGGTAGGTTGGACACGCTCTTGGCCAATCTCACGGCTACTACACGTTCAACTCGGAAATAGTTTCGCACGAGATACTGCAATGCAAAATGTACGCGCGAGTGAAACTTGCTGTCGTCGGAAAGATTGAGGTTTCCTTTGTAGTCTGGAATATAGCCAAAGACTTTGGCAGGTCTCCCTGCACCTAGGTGTGCCACATATGTAAGGACGGTTTGCATGGCCATGTTGTCCATGCCGAGTTCCCTGGTAAGAAAGGCATTCAATGTATAGCGTGTGGCGAGCATCAGGGCACATTACAAGTACCTCACGCGATCCTGCCTTGACGACGACGTGTCCTCGTTCAGGCACGTTACGGATCACAGGAAACGGGCCGTTCCAGCCTCCATGGTCGCCCTTAGTGACTGTAGAGGTCGGTGATAATCGACCAAGTCCCCAGCTGAGCAAAGGCGAGCACCATCTGGGGCCGTCTTAGCCCTGAGAGCACGATTTGTCCTAGCTACCGCCGTGGCTTGAAATATTGATTCCAGGCTAACTTCCCTCGCGCGGCGTTCTCGTTCGTGGCCTGACGTCTCGGGTCCCTTAGGGAAGTCAAGGGCGTCGAGGTCAGGAAGAAAAGAGGGCTGTCGCCCAGTGTGTGCTTGGCGCGGCGATACTCCGTTGTAAAACGTGAAAGCGCTGGTGACGAAGATGCCTTCAGCCAACACTCTAGTAAATACAACGGGGATGTTGTGTCGGTTCGGCTCTTCCTCAATATGGAGAGTGCCCCTAAGAATGCCGTTGCGTGACTCGATCGAAGTCGCGTGTTGGCCAGGCGCTCGGATACGAAGTGTCGTGCCTTTGTTCGCCATCATGGCCTTGTCAGTGTCATTGTTGAGGGCGCCTTCTCCATCTGAATACAAGACTTTGAAGGGTCCATGATATGAAATCCAGCAGTAATGGTAGGCGTCGAATATAGTGTCGCGTTCTCTATCAGGAATCTCTCGGCCTGCTGCCAGGCGGATACATCGGCCCATGATATGAAATATGGTCCGCTTCTTGTAAAACACGAGATCTGCTTCGCCTTCGTCAAGCCAATTTCCAGGAAGGCTTACGGAAGGCAGCGTAGAATTACCTGGACGTTCCCATGCTCTACATTCCCGACATGTGTCACAGATTTCCTTGATCAGATTTAATCGAACGCTGTCCAGTCCCACTTTATCTAGGATCAGCCTCATCTTTGGCTCCTTCGCATGATGCCACCGTAAGTGCAGTTTACGGAGTTCCTTTTTGACTACGTGAAGTTCGTGACTGCGGAGGTTTTGCAGACTGCGTTGGATGTCAAATCTCGCCCAGTCGGGCAGTCGTGGAGCCCCCGAGCCGGTTGAGGCAAGAGGGTTCCTCGTAGCTCTCCGCAGTCGGTCTCCTTCGTCAACTGCATCTGGTGGTGGAGGTGCGCCTTGTAGGCGACCACGGCGGGCCGCTACTTGTGGCGGCTCGCCCGAAGACGCGGAGGGCGTGTTTCCACGCTCGGGCGCGTCTCGCAGTAAGTCGTAACTGCTGGCGCCAAATGTAGGATCGGTGCTCCCAAGGGCTCGTGGTCGCGGTGGCCTGGGGCGAGCGCCCTGACGGCCGCCCGATGCCGAAGCTTGGCCCTCCCCAGGCTCGGGCAAGGGTTCCACCAAGCTGGCGCATTGCGGCCCTCGGGATCATGATCAACGCCTCGGCAAAACGGCATTTGCCGGGCTCCGTGTCGAGGTGGTTCTCAACGCCCATGCTTCTCGTAAGGTCCCTTTGGCATGCAGGACATGGCCAGTATACAGAGATAGAGTCATGATACTTACACTGTGTAGGATCCCTGTTGTGGCTGGGACTGTCCTTTCGGACATTGTCGACGCATGCTGGGCATGTGGCCACTTTCGGGATGGTACGATCGCCGACGCGTCTCATACCCTCTCCTGGTCCAGCTTGATCAGGAAGGTCAGCAGGGTAAGCATGCGCAGTTCGTGTAGGCGCGTCTCCGCGCTTGGTGTCGACGGCTTTCGCCAGATAGACGGCTTCCACAAATGCAGACTGTAGTCGTCGAGTCTATTTTTTTGTGCCAGCGAAAGCTCCCGGTTGCACGGTTGTGCGTGCACATGCTGACCGTTGCACTTGAGTCGCTCAAAGGGTTTAAGAATTGTCTCGTCGTCGCTGGAGATATTTGTCGGCTTCTTGATATAGTCGCCAGCCGTATCTTTAAGTCCCGTCGCACATTGGTCGGTGCGCACGGTCGTGATATGTGATCGGTCGGCAAGTTCTTTCCATGAGGAAATATCATCCACCCATCTTCCTGTGGGTTGTTCGCGTATAAACCACCTCCGTGCACTATCTTGAGTAACATCTATTTTACCATAATAAGTTATGTGTGGCAAATCTTCTTTATGATGCTGCTCCCAAGTGTTATAGTTGGCTTTGTAGTTGTAGTAGGATGGTGGCCCTGTGGTGCGGCAGCTGGGCTGTAGCATGGCTACTCGTACGTGGCATACTGCGAAGTAGTGGTCTACAGCTCGCTGCACCGAGGGGTCTCCCAGGTCGACACACGTGGTCTTGTCTAAGTTGCCTCCTGAGGAGAGACCCCTTGAGAAGGCAAGCTCTGAAATGCCAGCCTCACCTCCACAAAGCTCCAACATATCCACGCAATTGTTGTGACCATAACATAGAGTAGCCACTATGCTGTATATGTCCGCGTGCGTCGGGCATAGATGCGGGGAGGGCAAGGAACATGTCATCTTCCTCATCTGAGCAAATCAGCTCGACAAAGACGTCAGTGTTCCAGGTCGCCATAAGAACCTGTCCGAGTCCTGACAAGTCGTCACCGCAATCATCGTTTCCATCTTCAACGTGCTTCTTGATGCGGCGAGGCTTGATGCCTGCCTCCTTTTCGGTGTTGAGCCTTTCCTTCTGTTTGATACGCGGCTCCGTAGGTAAGACTTGCACGTCTTGTTCGCCGGTCTGCGTGCCCATCGTCGTTGATGAGTGGGTACGCGCGTCAATCGCCAGAGTCGGGAGGGGAGAAAGACAGTCATCTATGATGACGCGTCTGGGTTCTGTGGTGATTGAGTAGGCTCGTTTCCGAGCATGACCGGTTCCTCGGGCTGCCAGTGCATCCGCGTACTGATGTTGGCACACCCTGCAGGTAGTGGTGCGTGCCAATCATATCCCGTTGGTTGATCGGCTACTGCTATATCCTGAATAATCGCGTTGGTAACCAGGTTAATCGTTACACGTCGGATGACATGAGACCATGTCGGTCCTCCTTTGTTGGTCGTCACAGACTGATGCATGTGGTGATCCGTACGTGTGTAGGTATTCAAGTATATAGGCACGTTTCCGTGCGTAGTGTTGCTTCCCAGGACTCTATCGTTGAGGTGACGGATGAGTGTGATGCGTGTCTGGGCACTCCATTCAGCATGTCGTACCGCTTGGCCGTACCAATCCAAGACGTGTTGTGGCATCGCCAATTTGCACGTACATGCCCACAACTTAGAGCTGATCGGTATCGATGCGGCTACCTGCATATAAGTGCCACTCGGTGTATTGTCTTGCATATTAAACCTAATACCGAAATGTCATAGCCGCATCCGTACTACCGTCAACTTAAGATCTTCCAGAGTATCACGTATGGGAGATAACTTCCAAGCGTATCCTGGGGGGGCCAAACGCTATAATTTTCATGCGGACCTTCTTGGCTTTCGTCAGAAGGTTCGGAATGCGCGACCAGTGTGGGGCTATTTTTTTTCCTGGAGCTCGTACGTACCAGTCACCCAGGGTACTAACCCCTATTAGAGCATAGTCCCCACTGATCACCGCGCCCAGATACTCTGTGCCCGCAGCTCTCATGAGCTCATTGTGGGAAATACGATCACAGGTGTATCCTCGGGTGCGGAGGTCAGCGCAAGCCTCTCTCGTATCTTCGATAACGAAAGCTCTTTTTAGTATGGCAGGTTGCCCCGCTGTCCTTGTTACCCCCTGGCCTCTCGGCTATCAGGCAAGGCGACGAGGGGCAGCGTCGCCCTGCCATCTTCAAGATAAAGCAGATGCACCTGCAATGTCTGACAGCATCTGGGCTTCCCTCAAATGCTGGAGCTCTGCGCTGCAGCGCGCGGTAGCCTCAGAGGCGGATTCCTCCGCAAACGTAGCCAGCATGGATGGAAAATCCACCAGCTGCTTCTATAGGCCTTTTCGACCTTGCGTCGTTGACCGTCTGCAGCTCATGACTCGCGCATCCCATCACTATCTTCCGGCGGGGCCGTGCAGCATCCATGGGTACAAGTCCGCCATGCTGAGCCAGTGTCCTGGCTACGAAGCAATCGAACGTCTCCAGATCATCGACGCTGTCGCCTCTCATCGTCGCCTTGGCGAGTATCGCGAGCAACCCTTGAGGCAGGTTACCCTGCAGTTGTTGGCGCTCTTGCGCAGGGGACGGCTCGCCTGTCAGCGCCGTCTGGAACGATGTTGTACTTGTACTCGAGGCGGGTTGCCCCGCGGCTCCAAACCGATCACACCTGATTGATAGATGTCCGGATGGCAACTTCGTCGTCGGCATGATCTTGGAGCCCTCGGGGAGTTCCATCTTGACCTGTCCGTTCCCAGGGAATATCAGCTTCTCCTGGCCTCGTTCGAGCACAATGATAGCGCGCTTGTCCTGCATACTGTCGAGGCCCAGGATAACTGGCAGGTCCTTGCCGCCGCCTGCCCTCCCTGCGAGTCGAGCTGGGTCGAGCCTGGTACTCGCAGGCAATGCTGAAGGTGCCCACGGCATCAGCTGGGGCCGACCCCTCGCCCACCCCGTTGATGTTCAATCGAGAACGAGGTTCAAACGTACAAGGGCGATTCTGTGCCTCAGCAGCCTGGACGAACTTGCGGCTCGTATTTTCTCCCATTATACTAATATTCGAGCCCACGTCTATGAAGATTGAATTTCCACCATCTTCAAGAAATGTCTTACTCGGCTGCTTGATGCGCACTGTCTCTGACGTGCCGGCTGCGCTGTCTGGCGGGTTTCCCCGCATCTCGGTCGTTCTTCTTGGCGGGTCTCCCTGCGTCGTGCTGGCGCCTGGCCATCCTGCGGCCATACGTGCCAGGTCGACGTACTGGAAGTGCGACACGTTCTGGGCTTGAGCGCCCTGTTCCTCCCGCCAGTTGGCATACTCATCACGCGTGCTCGTGTACTGTTCGCGGGTAGTGCGCCGCGTCAGCGTCAAGTATGAATGAAGGGTGATGTCCTGTAATCCCTCGCTCGTAAGGTGGTCCCTGTACTGCAACCACTCGTCGAACTCGTTGTTCGTGGCTGAGAGTTCGACGGCCCTGACTGCTGTTGCCGCTGTCGCCGCTGAATAGTCTGCGAGGTCAAACGACTCGCTCTCAGGATTATCGGCGTCCAGCATGAACGTGGTGTGTGCATTGTCCATCTGGGTCAGGAAGTGGCGAACACGTAGTTCTCGCAGTTGTTCAGGGTCCAGTGGCAGCTCGGTCCCACTCCCACCTTGGGGTGACATCGGAGGAGCCACCTGCCCGACTCCAGGCTCGTATTGAGTCGGAGGGATCGGCGCAGGTGGGGCATTGGGCAGGTTTCCCTGCTGTGGCGCCTTCATCGGGATAAGCTGATCGAAATATCCCGTTTCCATCGGCGTCCTCACCTCCACCGGCGGGTTTCCCCGCTGTTGAGACTGTGCTGTCTGCCTGTCCAGCACACTGGCTGTCATTTCCTCCACCATGCTGCCTGTTCGGGGGCCTGAGTGATGGAGCCGGTCCATGGGAACGATGACGCTATAATGCCTGGCGCTCGACAGATAGCACATACTGGTTGCTGAGGGTCTCCTTCTCGCTGATTCGCAACGTGGCCCACCACATTCGAGTTCCAGCACTCCTCGTGGAACAGATGATTGCACCTCAAGCGGTAGATGTTCTCCCTCGGCAGAAACTCCTCGAGGCATACCGCGCAGGTGTCTTCCATCCCAGTATAGATTTCCACGTCTGCCGCCCTAGGGCACACCCGCCGCTGTCGCTCCAGGACTGTTTCGGGGCCCAGGAAAGCAGCTGGAGGATCTCCTGCGGGGGCCAGTGCCTCCGGCGCTACGGCAACCACTGCTGGAGGAGCTGCCGATGTGGAGACTGCGGGCGACACGGCTGGCGAGTTTCCTCGCATAGGTGAGCCTCTGTTCCTCGCGACCTCAAGCGCGGCTGCGCGTGCTTGGCCACGCGCGCTCTGCACCGCCTGCTTGAGTCTAAAACACGCCAGTTGAGTGTGGTACGTCTGCCTGATGTAGTCTGGTACTCCCCTACTGCCTGATGATATCGAGTGGGCAGTAGACTGGGCGGCCACCTCTAGAGTCGTTGGTGCAGGCATGAAAGTCATGTGCGGGTACATGGACTGATCGCTGCAGCGCGCATTCGTGAGGCTATGAAACTGATCCGCAGTCTCGCGAACAAATCTATTCGGGGCTCTAGACCCGTCTGGGTACAGTGGCGGATCCATTGGTGCTGGCGCTGGCCTCTGGCCCTGAGCCATGCTCGGATGAGCATTGAAGGCCGGGATAAAGGCTCGTTGCCGAGCAGGGTCAAGTGGATTCGGACCCTCTGGCTCTCAGGACCAGGCTGGCCTCCACCTCTGACCGCTTGGGTGGGGCAGGTTGTGACTCTGCACCTGTTGTACCGCAGCTGCCACCCTTGCGCGGTAGTCAGCAGGCACTCCAGCAGCAGTGGTTTGGCCAGCAAAAGGTCGGTGGTGCACTGGAGTGCCAGGCAGGTATCCCTGCAGATTCGTTGGCGCGCCCGGTGGCAGCATGCTCAAAAGAGCTGTGCCATGCTCAGCTCTGGCCGCGGCAATCCGCCCCATGAGAGTGCCATTCGTGGCAGATCGACCAGGAGTCCCAAACGGAGACTGTGCTGGTGGTGTCGTCACTGGGGTCATGCCCCTCGGTGTGTGCATGCTATGCGAGGGGCTTCCTGGCATCTGCTTGAATCGAGCAGGCTCTCCGAAGACGCGGCCGAACGTTTGCGGGTCTCCCTGCGGTTCGGGCATGTCGTTTCTGAGTCCATTAACAGGCAGGTTTCCCTGCATGGCCTGGCGGTTGCGTGTCACCATGGCGGACATAGCTCCCTGACCTGCGGCCCAGGGATCTTGCTGGCGCAGTCTGTCCGCTAGCTGTTCCACCTGCTCAGGATTCAGAGCAGCCGCGATCTGATCCAGATCTGAGGTGCTGAGGACCTGCCAGGATCTGGCACTAGGCCCTCGGCTTGGAGCACGGCTTGGAGCCGCGCTTCCTGCCTCACTCTCGTTGATCATGAGGATCTGGTGGATTTCGGGCTGGCTTCCCAGCGCTGTTGGGCTGTAATGGTCCACTACCTCTCTTTGACCATGAACCGTATGAGGCTCATTAGCATCTCGGTCAAGAGACCACCTGTGCATAATACTAGCACTGCCCACAATTTTCCACTGTTCGGTGCCGTCATTATGGCAGTGGAGACGCGTGCATGGCGACTACCCAGATATTCTGGGTTCCGCCATTGCTTTCCTGTGGAGAGTTATTCCACGTGCGTAATGTAATACGGCTCAATAATGCCGTCTTTTCCTTCTGATAAGAGAACCCAATTGTCGGACCAGCAAAAGTCGATCCCGTCCTTCAGGGCTTGGTGCCAGTCCACAAAGATAACGATCTCAGAGTCGGGGCCCCATCAACTCTGCACGCCGCGACGACGAAGCGTCGGGACAAAGTGGATGCGTGATCGACCAATCCCTCTCTTCTTGGTGTTGTGTTCTTTGCGGCAGGAAAAGCCATGCCACATGATGCCCTCAAAGGCTGTCCACCGTGCTCCGCGCATGGCAACCTCGGGGCATGGGGCCGGTCTCCCGGCAGGATTGTCGCGCAGTACAATGTACTTGTACAGCGACCAGGGCGCCTTGAGCGCCCACGAGTGCCCTTGCGAGGCACGGATGAATATATCGGACGTGCCAGAATCTCGCGCCAGGACCTTGAACTGCAGACGCTGCTTCTCCTCGCCGTCCGCCTCTCGGACGTGCGCGATCGCCATCATGATGGCAGCCATCTGGTCAACCGTTCTTTGGTAGAATGTCTCGGCGATGATCTTGGCATCATCCATTCTCGGGTTGTGCCCGTCCTGTCTCGTACGACCGTTGTGCCGCGGAAACTCGCGTGCGAGCTCATAGAGATTGATCCATCCGTCATGATCGTCGAACGTCTCCAAGGCTCCACACTGGATTGTGTGGTTTGATAGGCGCGTGTCTGCAGATCTTGTTGAGGCATCTACTAAGCTGCTTCAGTGTATGATTGCTTGTAGGAAAACTATTTTTCTGCCTGCAGCTCTCCATGAACGCCTCATCCACCGAGCGTATCGGTGGAAGATTCCGCAGGGCACGTCGATCAGTGACTAACGCCTGACTCCCGCTAGTAAAGGAAGTATCCCCTGGGTGATGCAGTTTATCCTCTGGCGGGTTTCCCCGCAAAGGAGCCTCTGTCGCCGATGAGGCTGCGGCTCCTGAGGATGAGGATGCTGCGGCTGCAGCGCTTGGCGGGTTTCCCCGCAAGGTTTCTCGGCTGGCGCTGCCCGTGATCTGAGGCACCCAGGTACCCCTAGACAGAGCACCTTCCTCAGATCTCTTGGAGCGTGTCGCCGCAGGCGAGGCCGGCGTAGGGGTAAACCCTGCGCGCTCGAATGCCTTGGCCTTGCCGGCGATTGAGCCGCTACGGCTAGGTTGTCGTCTGCGGATCTCCACGGAGTCCTGAGGACGTTGCCTAGGGTCGGGTCTCTGCGCAGGAGCTGCGCGAGTCGATGACTTCGGCACTTCCGAAAGGGGCCTCCCCATCTGCGCATCGAACCCGAGTTCCTCTGAGCGGGTCGACGCTTTCTGTCTTTCCCCCGATGGCGTCCTAGGTACTCGTGTTTCGCTTTTGGCCGTCGGTTGGAGTGGGGGCTCCCTTGCACCGTTTTGTGACTCCAGCAGCATTTGGCGAGTTGCCTCGAGGGCGCGTTCTTCTGCCACTCGCTTGCGCTCCGTTTCTGCTGCGGCTCGCTGAACCTCCTGTTCATCGTCATCCATCATCCCTTGCTGTTGGGCCTGACTGGGGACGCCAGGCGGGTTTCCCCGCATTCCACGAAGACGATTGAGCGCATCTTTCTCTTCCTGGGTCATAGGCACAAGTCCCCGCGGAGGTTGGATCTCCTCGGCTGTAGAGCACCTGTGAGCCGTGGTTCCGAGACGACGATTGACCTCGTCGATCTCTGCTTGGGTCATAGGAACCAACGGTGGATGACCCTCCTTTGCAGGAGTGCGGCCTCTGTTCGGGCTTAAGCCCTCATTGAGACCTACAGGACACCCATGTCTGTGTTCCTGGAATGGCTCTGAGCACGGGCCGCAGACCGCGTCTGGTCTGTAGCGCTTGCGCCCCTCAATGATGGTCCGCAGCTGTTTCCGCACTGCCTCTATCTCAGGACGACGAATGTTCGTCGCGAGCTGATAGCCACCCCGTATGGACCTGCCTTGGGCGCCCCTGTAGGCTGGGTTGCCTTTTCCACAGGCAGAGTGCTCACCCGTTTGACGCCTAGGGTCGTTGTAGGCGAGCAACTGACCCCTCGTGGAGAGGCATGCTCTGATGGGGCTGCTTGTCTCCATTCGCGTGGGGGCCGTGCTTGAGGGTGAGGGTCGTCCCTAAGGCGTAAATGCGAGCGAGACCTCCTGGCATGTTCATCACATGATGCCGTCGACGTAGCTTGAGCAGGAGCCGGCGGGGTGTCCTGCGGGGCCGCAGGCGGCGCATCTTGGGCAGGCAGGTCTCCCTGCTGACTGGAGTCTGGCACAATTGGCTCTTGTGCGGGCGAGGGTCCGTCAGGACTGTCTGGGCTAAAATCCACCTCCTCGTCTTCACCATTGACTTCCATCGTGAGGGTGGTGGCCTCGTCCTCGCACGTTCCACATCCATCATCTTCTTCGACTTCTGACATAGGGTTGCCAATGACATTGGTCATTGGCCCAGCCGGGACGGGCAGGTTGCCCTGCTGTACAGGCGTCTGAGCATCGCTTGGCTGTCCCGGTATCGGCCGTACGGTAGTCGGCTCAGGCTCGTTACCGAGCATAGCGCGCGCCTCGAGATGATCATAGTCATATGAAGGCTGCCCGATAACATTTCGCATGGCCGTGTGGTTGGGCTGTAGTCCCGCCGCCTGGGGACCCCATCCCGGCGGAGGGAGAGCCTGTCCACGCATGGAGATGGCCCTTTCAAGGGCTTGGCGCCATCTCCCTCTAGAATGCCACACATGTCGCTGCACGTCCTCAGGGTGCACGCTGTCGATGAGAGTAAGGGCCGCTAACACTAACTCCGAGTCGTCACAGGCATCGGTGTCTTGTAGCATCATGTGGCCACTCTCGACACTCTCTTGACTCCCGGGATATGCTACGACCAGTACAGCGTGCATCTGCATGAGAGTCTGCAGTATCGTGCGCGGTCCTTACTCGCCTGGCGCGAGCATGCCAGGTGGTACGGAGGGCTTCCTGGCACGCCCACGGTGAATGCTTGAGCCTCTAATTCCATCAGACCACCATAGTTTGGAGGATATACTGGAGTGGGCCTGTTTCCAGGCATGAGGTCGGGTTGACGTCGAAGGTTGTGGTCAACCTCCGACGGCGAGGCCTCAACAGTGACTTCCTCGTCGCTGCTCTCGTAGGCCATGGTGTTGCCTGGGTTACCGAACATCCAGTCGAAGAAAGAAAGGGGCTGGTTTCCCAGCGTTCCGTTCTCCACAGGCGTAAGCTCGAGGTTTCCGATAACAAACCTGCGGAGGTACTCGAGGCAGTGCGCGCACAGCCCATGGCCGTGCGCCTCGAGCTCATCCAAGTTGTCCATACTGCTAGCCCAATTGAAAAACATATGTTCAACAACCTTGAAATCTTGGGGGCTCAGATATTCAATGGACGGTTCACTTGAGCCTAAATGGACTTCGGTCGATCAACCCTTTCCAACTCCCTTCGCTGGACAGTCCTTTACAAGATGGTCGGTCTTATCACACTCATGGCACTTTAGGATATGGCCGTCTCTACCTCGCGGTTTTCCCCGCCGACCTTTACCTTTGCCTGAGGTCTCCCTACGGCCTTTTCCACTGCCTTTTCCCCCGAAAAATATCTCATCATACTGATCATCTGAAAGCCTCTGGAGGAAGGCTGAAATGCCTCGTCCGTTCAACCTTCGGCGACCCCGTTTGCCCTTACCTTTTCCTGTGAAGCTCCTCCGTATCCTTCTCCTAACACGACGCACTGGTTTTCGTGTAAACCTCCTCCACCTACGCTTTGCTTGTTGTAATAACCAGAACAGGTGTTCGGCGCGCTGGTTGTCCCCTTCCACGCGCATGAGATCTGACCAATCTAGGGGTTCGGTACCATCTGATGATATGGTATCGGTGTCGGTGCCGGCACGGTGCCGGAGTCGAAGTCGTCGTTACCTAGGTAGATGGATACACCGTCGTTTAGGGGATTCGCTTCACCCCATAGGGAACGGTGTGGTTGAGGTTCTCTAGACGGAGGGCTGGTTGCCCAGCTTGGTTGTGATCGATCCCCTGTTAGTAGGGCAATAGATTTTCAAGGATCGTCGGCCCATATGTTTGCGGGCCCATTGCCAGGCTGAGCTTCACTGGTTAAGGTAATATAGAAATTTCCACTGCCAGTTCCCCTTCCCCTTCCAAGCACTGATCCTATGTTGCCAGGAGACCGTTCTGACAAATGGCCTATCGAACGCATCCTCTCACACAATTCGTCATACTGTTGTTGTGTTCGGGGCATTTGATGGTTGAGTGGCTGTAAGAGTTGCGTGGCTCGCTGGTTGCCAACGCCTAGGGCGCGGAACAGGATAGCAGTGAGCAGTTGGAAATTGGGGAGGCCAAAACCCACCGACTGTGCCTCAAGACGGGCCATCTCGAACCGAGTAAGGGTTACGTCGATTCGTTTTCCGCGAGGCACATGAAAGTCGATGAGCTGAGTGGCTGAAGTGAGCTGGCGCTCATCTTCCAGGCGTTCGAACTTCATGCTTAAGAGGAACATAATGTAGGTTACTGGGTCGGCGTGGACACCATCGATGTCCGCACCATAGTTTATAATGTCAGGTGGTACCCTCATGGCGAGTGTCCTCGCTAGGCCACCCAGGCCGCGTTGTATGGCGGCTGCTTGGGCTTGTGGCGTCACGCGTCCGCTTGTGACGTTAAGCCACGCGTTGGCCTCATAAACGTATTCGTGGAAAGGTACGTTGCCTTGAGGGTCCCAGTATGGGCCATGTGTTTGCCCATCTGTGCTGTTGTCTCCTCGGCGCATGTGCCCGAATGCTGCCCCCAGCGCGAACCATATGATGGAGAAGATAACCAACCCAAGGCTGTGCAGATATGGGTGGTTATCAGGCGCGTTGCCGCGCTGGGGTAGGGCTTGTAGCGCCTTGTCAAGTCTACGAGGCGTTTTATATTGCGGGTCCCCCCGCCTCTGCTTCAAGTGCTGCGCTTTTGGCTCGTTGCCGAGCGGTTGGTAATAGCGTAGTGATGAAGCGTCTGTGGTACCCATGTTGTTGTCTAGACGTCGTACCTCTCGTGTTGCTTCTTGCTCTTGAATTGATCCTCGTAAATGTAGTTGGAGTGGTGGCGCAGGGTGGTAGTTGGTCACGAAGATCGTGCCGGATAGCGTGCGGATAAGAAGAGCAATCGCTGACCACACGAGAGTGCGGCCAGCTCCGCTACCAAGTCTGAAATGACTCTGGCAGGTCATATCGCATCCAATTCCATGTCGAACGAATACGATATGGGGAGTGGATGGATAGGATAGGACAAGATAGATGTAGTGATCTTTCCAGCACATAGCGAACACTGAGGTAAGCGTCCGGGCAAATAGGGCGCGCGTGCCTTGAGCCAAAGGCAACGGCGCGCAGGCTATACTCCCGATCCTCTATAACATCGCCTAAAGAGCTACCCTTAAAGTCACTGGTTCACCAAGCGGGCTCATATTTGAATGGCTTCCAAATTAACGGGTTCCCTAATTGACCACACGGCGGGTCCCCGCCGAACCCCTCCCCCGAGAAGAGACACGCGACGGCGTGCGCCTGTCCCAAAACAGTCAGCATACGCGATTTGCCTACGGCAAATTTGTGTCGTGACGATCAGGGCGCTGGTTCCTGACACAGCGTGCATCGCTCCACCGTGAAAGATCGACAGTTTGTCGACCGCCCGATCGTTCCGTATTGGTCGATCTTGGGCCACTGGCGGCGTTCAACCTTGAACGCCCGCGGCGGGGTCGCCGCCGAGTCGACACGACGCGAACCTGACATACTGACCTGCCTGTGGCAAAAGCCGCAGCCTGCCTTCAGGGGGCTGCGCGGGCCCCAGCGGGCAACCAAACGCGTGCGCGCGGGCGCGTACCTCCCTTTCCCTCTTGCGTGAGCCTGCTCCTGTCGCATGCGTCTGTCGTCCGTCGCTCGTCGGAGCGCCAGCTCGGCCCGAGCCTCCCGCTCGCCCCGCCGAGCCCGCGCCACGGGGCTCCCCTCTCCGCCTCCGCCTCCTCCCCTTCCCCCTGCGGCCCTGGACGTCGGCGCCTGCGGAGGCGACGCCGCGCCGGCGGCCGAACTGCACGGCGGCAAAGCGAAGCGCCCAATACCGGCGGGCGGACGCCCGGGCCGCCGCGCGCCTCCTCGGCGCCTTCGCGGAGGTCGCCAGTCACCCTGGCACGGCGATCTCCCGCTTCGGCGCGGCCCTCATGTCGGCGCTGGAGGCTCTGCACGGTGGAAGGCGACGAGCTCGGCTTTCGCGACCGCGCTGCGGCGACTTTCGCGATCCGCGCGGCGAGCCTGCATGCGAGGAGGACGCTTGTCTGGAGCGCGGGGAGGGCACTGCTGCAGTGCCGCTGGCCGCTGGCGCCAAGAGCGCTGACCCTGGGCCCCTTCGGGGGATGACTGCCCGCCCATCTGGCCATCGCTCGGACGTCCATTCCCTGTGTTTTTTTTCGGTTTCGTGCGCGGCTTCTTCGCCGAAAGATCAAGGATGCTCCTCGATGGTCCACGCCGAAGGAAAAATGCACACGTCCGAGCGATGCCAAGCCATGGGCCGTTGCGACGGGCTTGGAGGGCAGCGCGGCGCCCGAGCGGCTCCTCGCCTCGGACGAGCAGGACGGCGAGACCAGCGTGGTGGACATGGTCCGCGGCATGCGTGCGGAGATCGGGGCGGCGAAGATAGCCGACGCCGAGCGAGAAAAAAAGAGTCGGCGGCGACGGAGGCACTGCGGCTCGTGCAGGGCGGCCATTATAGTACCGCCCGTGACGGAGGTAGAAGAGGAGCTGCTACAAGGTCGTCGGCTTCCACAAACACGGCCCAACCTGCCCCAGGGGTGGCTGCAGGGGGCCAATCCCAGGAATCTCGCCGCCAACTGACGCGCTGTGCAAGCAGCAATGACGGGGAGTGTCGCTGGCTGTCCTCCGAGTGCATGGTGCGGGTCGCCTACTGGTTCCTCGTCTGCTCGGAGGAGGGCTGCGTTCGTGTGTTTGATTTCGCTTCGCGATCGGTCTTATCGTATTGTCTGTCGCACGTCGTTCGTCCGTCAGGCGTGTCGACTGTCTGACCTCTGCCGCTGGGCTCCTCTTCGCTGACTAAGAAACATAGCTTCAAACGGGCGCGCGAGTCGAAACCCGTCACTCCGAGAGCCTGGTCAGGTCGTTCCTGGTCAGGTCGTTCAACGATGCCCATTCGGAAGAAGAGCCCAAATCTTGCTAACGTGGATGTCGGTATCAGTAACTACTTCTGGTTGGAATGTAATTCCCTGATGGGGAGACTTAGATCACTAGGAGAAGTAATGGAATCCTGTAGCTGTTCATCCCTCCTCCTCTCTACGCTTTCATACTCCGATACTGTCCTCCTTCTTACTCGTATCAGCTCCATCGACAATTCGCCGGCCCAACGGGCCAGAGGCGTGCTAAGATCTCCGGTAACTGGTTAAGAATTCTCTAGTTCGCGCGCGCGGGGCGGCCCCTGGGGGTCCCCGGACGAAAAGTACCCCGGCAAGGTCCTGAGAGAGTCCCGGGAGGAGTCCCCCAGAGCGCTCCAGGAGCGCTCCATGAGCGCACCAACAGGGCTCCGAGACGTCCCCGAGAGCCCCAAGAAAGGCCAAGAGGCCCCCAAGAGGCCCCCAAGATGGTACACGAGGGGTCCGACATGCCACAAGATCGCTCCAAGACGCCCAAGATAGCCCCCAGACGCCCCAAGAGGCCTCCCAGAGCACTCCCAAGAGGGCCCCCGGAGGCAAAATTCATTGTTTTTCCTTAGGTTTTTGAAAGATTTTGGAGCTTCCACCTTTTCGGTTCCCGACGCCCCAAGACGGCCCCAGAGGCCCCCAAGATCGCCCCAAGAGGGCCCAAGAGGCCCCCAAGAGGGCCCCAAGATGGCCCAAGAGGGCTCGAAGACGGCCCAAGAAGCCTCCAAGACGGTCCAAGAGGGCCCCAAGAACACCCCCAAAGGGGCCCCAGAGAGGGAACACGAAACAAAATTTCGCGCCCTCGGCCCTAAGAAGCCCCTACGAGGCCCCAAGAGGCCCCTAAGAGGCCCCAAGAGGCCCCCACGAGGCCCTCAGGAGGCCCCCAAGAGTCCCCCAAGCGGCCCCAGGAGGCCCCCCAAATGCCCCCCCGAGCGCCCCAGGAGTCCCCCAAGCGGCCCCAGGAACCCCCAAAGCGCCGCATTGACACCAGGCCCTCGGGCAAACGGCAGACATGAGACCGTATGGGCCGGCGGAATGAGCGAAGCGATTCAATAATCATGATTCATCCTCGTCCACCCTCCTCCATCTCCTACCCCATCATCCCGTCACCCTTCTTCCAAATCCGCACCCTTCCTCAAATTTCCCGCTCACCGTCCAGTGGTGTTGGGTTATCGTGTTGAACAGGCAGCGCCCCGCGTCATCCTCCTCCTCCTCCTCCTCCTCTTCCTCCTCCTCCTCTTCCTCCTCCTCCTCCTCCTCCCCCTCCTCCCCCCTTCCTCCTCTCTTCCCTAATCATCACCATCGTCATCACCATCATCATCAGCATCATCCTCATCAGCAGCAGCATCATTATCATCATCAGCAGCATCAGCAGCATCAGCACCATTATCACTACCATCATGTTCATCATTCGCATCAGCATCATCGCCATCATCATCATCATCATCATCATCATCATCATCACCAGCATCATCATCATCATCATCATCATCATCATCATCATCATCATCATCATCATCATCATCATCATCATCGTCATCGTCATCGTCATCAGCATCATCACCATACCCCTCTGCATCATCAGCATCAACATCGGCATCAGCATCAACAGCAGCGTGATCACAATCGGCATCCTCTTCGGCATCGTCATGATCAGCATCATCGATAACAGCATCATAAGCATCATAACCATCGTCATCAGCATCATCATGGTCGTCATCAGCATCATCATCACCAGCAGCAACATCATCAACAGTATCATCATCGACATCCTCGTCAGTATCGTCAACACCACCAGCATCGTCATATCGACGGTATCGTTAACATCGTCGCCACTCATGCCATCACAACCCTCACGAGTTTCGTGGCCCCAAAGGGAGATTCACCGAAGGCACCAGTAGAGGTGTTCGCATGCGCCCCCCCCCCCCCACCCAGTGCAGCTCTACGTTGCCAAATGGGGAGCTCCACTGAACGACACAGGGACAGTGTTTGAATGCGTCTGCCCCCACCCAATACAGAGCGTCGTGGCCCCATAGAGAGCTCCACCGAAAGGCTCAATTGCGGTGGTCGCATGCGTCTGCCCCGCTCGGTACACCGCTTCGCGGCCCCAGAGCGAGCTCCACCGACGGCCCCAGTGGCGGTGTTCGCTTGCGTCTCCCACACCCAGTACAACGCTCCGTTGCCCCATAGGGTGCTCCACCGAAGGCCTCAGGAGCGGTGTTCGGATGCGTCTGTTCCACCCGATCAACGATGTGGCCCCATATGGATCTCCGCCGACGGCCCCAATGGCGGTGTTCGCATGCGTCTCCCCCGCCAGGTACAGCGCATCGTGGCCCCTTAGGGGGCTCGACCGAAGGCCCACATGGCGGTGTTCGCGTGCATCTGCCCCGCCGAACATCGGGAGCCCCACCGAAGGCCCCAACTGCGGTGTTCGCATGCGTCCCCCCCACCCCACCCAGTACAACGCTCCGTGACCACATAAGGAGCTCCACCGAAGGGCCCCAATGTTGGTGCTCGCATGTGTTCTCTCCATTCAGTGCGCCGTTTCGTTGCTCCATCGCTATCTCCACCGAAGGCCCCAGAGGCGGTGTTCGCATGCGCCCCCCGCCCAGCACAGCGCTTCGTGGCCCCACGGAAAGCTCCACCGAAGGCCCTACTGGCGGTGTTCGCATGCGCATGCCCCACCCAGTACAGCGCCTGGTGGCTTCGAAGAGAGCTCCACCGAAGGCCCCAATGGCAGTGTTCGCATACGCCTACCCCGCCAAACAGCGCTTCGTGGCCCCATCTGGGTCTCCACCGAAGGCCCCAGTGGCGGTGTTCGCATGCGTGTGCCACACCAAATGCTGTTTTTCGTAGCCCAATATGGACTTCCACCGAAGGCCCCAGTGGCGGTGTTCACATGCGTCCCCCCAACCCAGTAAAACGCTTCTTGGAGTCATAGGGAGCTCCACCGAAGGCCCCAGTGGCGGTGTTCGCATGCGTCTCCCACACCCAGTACAACGCTCCGTTGCCCCAGAGGGTGCTCCACCAAAGGCCCCAATGGCGGCGTTCGCATGCGTCTGCCTCGCCCAGTACAAAGCTTCGTGGCCCCTCAGGGGGCTCGACCGAAGGTCCACATGGCGGTGTTCGCATGCGGTTCCCCCACACAGAACAAGGCTTCGTGGCCTCATAGGACGCTCCACCGAAATCCCCAGTGGCGGGGTTCGCATGCGCCTGCCCCAACCAGCGCAACGCCTCGTGGCCATAGGGAGCTCCAC
>CAUYUJ010001113.1:686842-789342 GCA_963575745.1 Prorocentrum cordatum | reverse complement strand
GCTTACGCGGTCCAAGACAACGCAAGGTGGTTCCAAAAGGGCATCATCTGTTAAAATTCAATCAACGGTGGATGGTCGTAGCTTTCTCGCCTTTTCGGGATTCCGGCAGCTGAGGACAGCCTCAGAGGCACGCCATAGGTGCTCCAAGGGGGAGGGGGTCAAGCACCTGTGCGAAAAGGAAGCGGCCCCAATCGCGGTGGCGACGTCGCGCGCCGTCATCCGTCATTTGGAAATGCGCCCCACTTGCCCCTCTTGCCCCACTTGCACCACTTGCCGCGCCCGCCCGCGCGGGATCGAACGTGGACGTCTAGGAATCGAGGGTGCCACTTGGTCCACTTGGTCCAACTTGCCCCACTTGGGCAAGTGGGGCAAATAGGGCAAGTCTCGGACCAAGTGTAACGGCGCTGCATGTCCAATCGAACGTACCCGCTTTCGAGTAGCCAAGGCCCGCGGATTAGTCAGGCAGCGGGCAGGCCTGCCATTTTCCTCGCACGTTGAAAGCGCATGCAGTGCGACAGGGAGGCAGCCCTGAGTGAAACCGCTCTCGAAGTTGGGCAAGCGCGAGAGTAATGCGCACATCAGCCTGCAGGAGGAACAAGAGACTGGCAGAGTTGAAGAAGGGAAGGGATCTGAAGACGATGTGAGATGAAACATGCAAATGATCCAGAAGCACAGCCCGCGGTCTCGAGTGGCAGTGCGCTTCAGGGCAGAGCCTTCTCCACGACGGCGAGGAACGGCGCCTCCAAGTTCGTGCGCTGTGCTGCGGAAACCTCGAAATACGGGACGCCCTTGTGCGTGGCCCAGTCGCGCCCGGTCTGCTCTGGGACCGCACGAGGCCCAGACTCGACCTTGGCGGCCACCACCGCGAACTGCACGTCGCCAGAGCTGTGCTTGGTGGCCTCCGAAAGCCACTGCTGCAGGGCCTGGAAGGTGCTCCTGGAGGTGACGTCGAACACCAGGAGCACGCCGTGGGCCTCCTTGTAGAACTCGTTCCTGACATCCGAGAACCTCTGGTCTGGCAATGCTTCGGGCTGCGCGCAGGTGACCCCGCGGAAACAGTACTGGCTGCCCTCGACAGGCCACCAGGGCATAGGGAAGCAAAGGAGCACGCACCACACCTGGCCCCCCGCCTCCCCAGAGGGGCAGGGGGGAGGTGGGGGTGGGATATATTTTTCGTGTCCTTTTTGCCAGGCATCCTCGCAGTCGGGAGCCGAAGCTCAGTGGCCCAGCCCCAGAGGGGTGGTGGAGGTGCATATTCCTTTCCCCAGAAAATAGCCCACGGCTGTCTCAGCACCCCACTCCTGGGGCGTACAGCGCCCAGGGGAGGGGAGGGGCGCCGCCGCAGGCGCCCCTGCGTGTTCAGGCCGCCCTGTGCAAGCCCGGGGGCCCGTGGAGGGCAGCCAGGGCGATCTCCGCAGGCTGTCTGTGACAGACAGCCCGCGGAGATCGCCTGGGCCGCCCCTTCTTGAGCTGCTTCTTGAATTGCTGTCTCGTTGCCGGACGAAGCGGGCCAGCCCTGCATGACCTGTGCGCAGCCCTGAGCCTTGCGCCTCTGGTCGCCGCTGCAGTCCCAGACGTTGACCCTCAGATCCTTCCCCCTGTGCTTCATCGAGCGCACCTCGAAGTCGGCCCCCACCGTCGGCGTGCAGCCGCCCGCCAGCGCCCTCCGGCCGTGGTGTTCCGAGAGGAACGCCTGGACGAGGGCGGTCTTTCCGGTGCCGACGTCCCCAACGACCAGGACCTTGGCGTTGCATACGTCCTTCGCTACCGGCTGCACGGGCTGCCGCCGAACCAGCTCCGCGTCAGCCACGGGCATCTTCTGGCCAGGGCGCTGCGGCGGGCGCCCTCGCACGGGGCTGAAGCCAGGGCGGCTTGGGCCAGAATGGCTGCGGAGAGTGAGGGGGGCATGCCCAACCAGCGAATAGCTCGGGCATTTCGACTCACAAGTTTACACGAACTGCACGGATTGAGGGCGGATGCTTTCAAACTGGGATTCTGTCGTGAGGCGTCGCCAGAGTAACGACAACAACCTTGAATGTGTGCGACAACTAACTACACGGACGGAATATGATCCTGTCCAAGCTGGAGCCCGTCGCTTGCGACGCATTCGGACTTGATTCCCAGGGCCTTTCAACGCTTTTTTATCTGACGGATGGAGAACAAGCCCTTATCAAAACGGGGCGGCTCTCTATGAAAACGGGGCTGTGATCTACAGAGTGCAGTGGCCGAGCTGTCACATCCTGTCCCTTGATGCGTAGCTGAAAAGCGGCTACACGGTGCGGATCCATATTCTTGTGTTCAAGAATGTTGCGGGGCCCGCCCCCCCGACCCACCCGCGACCCACCCCCGACCAGCCACGCGACGAGCCCCTGACCCGCTCCGCGAGACGCTAGCGACCCACCCTCGACCCATCCGCTAAACACGACCCACCCACAGGCGTATGCGCCGGGCTCGTTGTGCAGTGTGCAAGCCTCGCAAGCTGCAGACGACCTCTCTGCCCCCACACCCTTCTCTGCAGCTGCGGGGGCTATGGTTCATACTGGCATGCCTTTCGCTCAATTCACGAAGGAGGGACCGCACTTCCTCGCGGGGCTCTCGCCTGAAAGACGGGCCGACGTGGGGCACTTCTCAAAATCGTACCCCTGTTCGTCCCCAAAGAAGCCCCAAAAAGGACGTACGCGCCTAACCACATACATGAATGTGCCCCCCAATTCGCGAGGCCGCTTCAAACATATGTGATGCTCGCGTAATGCCTTCCCTGCGGAGCCAATGCAAACCCATGTCTGCCATTCTGGTCCAAGAGAGAACAAGGATACAGAAGGACGGAGAGCGGGGTGAAAGAGGAGGGCGAGGGGCAGAGCGCTCTCGCTTTCTCGGTCCTCGACCCAGGCTAGAAAGCGCGGAAGGGCCGAAACTTTGCATGCCCCGGCACTCCTGCCCGCTACCCTGGCCCCCTCACCACTAGAGAGGCCTCCTAGGTGGGGGTCGGAGGATCGCATCGGTGATGCATCGGCGACGTCGGCGATGCATCGCCAACGTCGGCGTGGGGAACATCGGGCTACACATCGAGCCGCATCGCCTGTGCATCGGCGATGCGGCGCGATCCTCCGACCCCACCACCACCACCACCACCACCACCACCACCACCACCACCACCACCACCACCACCACCTGCCAGCTCCCCCGGGCGCCCGCCTGTGTCCGACCTGGGCGAGGCGAACTGGAGGTCCATCGCCCCGCGCGGCGCGGCCTCCGCCTCGCGAGGCGCGCGGGGGCGCCGCCCCCCTGCCCACGGCGGGGCGGCCCGGCTGCCCGAGCGACAGTCGCTGTCAAGAGGGCGGGGGGGCGTCGGGGAGCGGGAGCGGAGAAATAGTACAGGGGCCCAGGGAGACACAGTAGATCGGCACAAGTTCCAGGATTCCCAATAATATGGTCCCACAGCCGCTGGCTTTCCCTTTTCCCCTCCACTTCCCATGTGTTCCTACATTCTCGTGGGATTCGACGTTTATGTGTGTCTGTGTGCGTTTGTTCCCTGCTGAAAGAGGCTGGGAGTGAATGAGACGAGGAGATGTGGATGGGGGAGGGGGGCGCCAACGCGCCGCGCTGGTCGTGTGAGTTGCGCTGCAGCACGGTCTGTTGCTGGGGCCCTCGCAGCAGAAAAGCGGCCGTAAATGCTGCTGGTCCACGCGCGGCGGGGAGGGGGGGGAGCATGGTCAAGTGTCCTGGGAGCCGAAGCGGCAGAGGCCAATGACGCTAGAGCGGGAAACTTCAGAAACAACGGAGGCGGAGCAAGAGATGGGGGAGGGAGACTGGGAGAAAGAGAAATGCATGCTCTAAACGTTATCTCCGTCACCAAAGACACCCAGATATCACCGAAGACATCCGCCGACTCCAGGAACATCAGTAAGTGAAGGGGGAGGAGGAAGGGGAGGACAGCCAGATGGGGAACTGAACTGGCTGGGAGGAGGAGGAGGTGCAAGGAGGGCGGGAATGCGGGTGGATGCTGGGGAAGAGGATCGAGAGGAGAGGGGGGACGGGGAGAGAGAGGAGCATGGCAGGACCCCCTCCGCCACCCTTTGACGCCCAGCCAGTGCCTGCGCCTACAAGTGGGCCACCAGCTGCGGACAGCCCGAGGAGAAACTTATTCTCCCGACTCCTCGGGGCCCAGCCTCGAGATCCATGTAAGACTGTCTGCCGAGTCGCAAGCTCGACGGAAAACGGGCCCGCACATCTGGTGTGTCGAAAGAGACGCGCGGCATCCGTCGACATCTGACGATTCGAAGCATCGGGGCGGCTGGTTTGTCGCCATTCTCGGCCTCTAGAGGCCAATTTCGAGCATTCGAAAGATCTCGTAACGTTTGGGGGAAGAAAAGCTGGCCATGAACTCTGGGAAAAGGTCGAAAGATCTAAGGAAGGGGACGGAGAGACCCGTAAACGGCGCAACTAGGTAAATCGGGACATTGGCGCGTCCGATGATTCTGCAGGCGTGAATCGAAACATTCTCCTGCTAGATCTGGACAAATCCGGTGCTGGCAAAGATTCAGGGGTAGCATCGGATGTCTGGGTCGGGAGTCTACGCAGGCAGGGGACTTCTGAGAAGGCGGGGAGTTTTTAGAAGGCGTGGTCCTTATCAGAAACGCCTGGATGCTTCTACGAAGACGTACTTGAATCCGGCAGGCCTTCTTACAACCCCCCCGCAATCTTAGAAAACCGCGCCCCTCGCACCACCCTTCTGTCCGCGCCGCCACGAACGACCAGAGCCGCCCGACCGCGTCCGCATGAGTGAGTGGCCCATCGACCAGGACAGATTCGCGAGAGCGTGGGGGGCCCGCAGCGGGGCGAGTGCGTTCGTGGTCATCTTTCCCTGTAGGCGTGCGGCCGCCCGCGGGAAGGGGGTCAGACTGAGGGGGGGCCGTCCTCTGAGAGGGCAGGGAGCTCCGCGCGGATGTTCCTGGATCAGCGCTGGACCCCCCTGCCTGGCGCCCGGAACGCGCCAGGGGCGTTGCCGGAGACGCCGCCAGGGGGGGCTCACCGCGGATCCAAGACATCCGCGCGGAGTTCCAAAAGTTCACATAATGTTTATTCAGTTATTGTTCCTCGAAGCCCCCACCAACCATCGACTCTCCTGAATCCATGGAGGCGGGGGTAGGTTTCAGATTTCGCCTCGTGTTCGACGAATGCCGACGGTACGGTTCGGATTTCGCCGCCGGATGGTAGCCAAGCCGAGGGGCAAAGCTTCTCCTCGGAGTCGAAAAAACACCTGGGGCACGCGCGCGCACGCTTTCGCGCCGCGACTGCGCTCGCCCCCCCGCGGTGCCGCAGTGCCGCCGACCAGTGCCCTGGGCGCGTCTGGGAGCCAGAATGGCGGGCGCGACGGGGCGCAGGCTGTGGACGCTGGCAGGCGGGCGGAGGCTCGGCTTGTCCTCCCACAGCTGGACGAGCACCACGACAACGACGACGACGACGACGACGACGACGACGACGACGACGACGACGACGACGACGACGACGACCTCGACGACGAGCTCGCCTTCTGCGTTTCTTCCCCCCCCTCTGCTCCTTCCCCCGCCCCCTCCCTTGCCGATCCCCCCATCCAGAGGCTCAAGGAGACCCCAAAGACGCCCAAAGCGCCCAACACCATTTACACGTTGACGTCTACCCTCTTCCTCTCCCCCATTGCCCCTCCCTCTCCACCCCCCTCCTCTCGGAGGGCCAGCGGAAACAGCGGCAGGCCTCCCGAATGAAAATGAGAAGGAATGGGTGAGGAGAGGGTGGCCCTTTCGGCCCTCCTCTCGCCCGTCCTCCTCCTGGGCTTGCTGGGCACAGAGCCAAAAGACGCCAGGGCCCCCCGCGAAAGATGCCTAACGCCATCGAGACATTTACACATACCTCCTCCGCCGCCGCCGCCTCCTCTTCCTCCCCCTCCGTCATCGCCTTCTCCCATCCTCCCTATCCGCCCTATCTTCCCCCTCCTCCCTCCCTCCCTCCATCCCAGCTGCCGCCCCGGTTCGAAAGGTTTCGGGCGCCGTACCAGGTACGGCCGCGCGCGCCGGCCCGCGCCCGAGCCTCGGGCGTGCGGGCCCCGCCGCGCCGCCGCTCGCGCTGCCAGCGGCGGGCCTGCTCCTGGCCCGCCTCTCGCGCTGCTCGCGGCGGCGCCCCCCTGATGGCGGCACGCCGCGCCAGCGCCCCAGCGGAGGCGGCAGCGAGCCGGCTTGGCACGGGCGTGCCCGACAACAACGCGCACAGGCCCCACTGGTGCTGCGTCTGGTGAGTGCTGCGAAGTGTCTCGCAACGCACCACGGCGCCATGGCGTGGCAGGCCAAAGGCAAAGGCGGAGGAAAGGGCTGTCAGTCTCCGCCGTCCCCGCCGCCGCCGCCGTGGTGGTGTCCAGCACGCGGGCACGCCAATGCCGCCAGTGACCTGATGTGCAGGACCTGCTACCCGCTCCCGCAGCAGAGTCCCGCGGCGTTCAGCGTGTTCCGTGACCAACCGCATCACCAGCAGCAGCATGCAGGCAGCGGGCCGCAGCAGCAGCAGCAGCAGCATGCAGCAGCGGGCAGCGGGCGAGATCAGCACGGAGGAAGTGGACGCGACCAGCGGCGGCGGAGGCGTACCTCAAGGCCGGCGCACAGCAACGCTCGCCCCAGCCGTCGGCGCAGCCCGAGCCGTGCTCCGCCGCCGCCCCACCATCGGCAACGAGATGGCGAGCCTGCGGAGAAACCAGCCCCAGAGGTGCCCTCCCGACGACAGTCATCCCGCCGTCGCTCGCCAGCTACTGACGTCACGTTCGATGAGAGCGAGGCCGAGTCGACGGAGGGGACGGCGGATCGTCCAAAAAGACGGCAGGAGGCGCTTGGCGTGCCCCCTGCAATGCCAGAGCAGGCGCGTGCGCACCCGGCCTGGGTGCAGCCACCGACGGATCCTGCTGCCTCTGTCAACCACAGGCGCAACCTCCGCCGCATGGCAGTGGCGTCGGCAAAGATGCTTCGCGCGTCCCGCGAGCTCGGCCTGCCGACCAGCATCCTAGAGGCGCAGGAGCAGGAATACTCGGTCCTGATGACAATGACCATCGTGGCCAGGACCCCCGAGGTGCGCCTTGCGAGGCAGCGGGCGTTCCTCGAGCGCGCCCAACGCCGCTCCGATCGGCCGGAGAAGGCGGCGCGCGAGGCCACGATTGAGCACGAGGCTCGCCAGCTGGTCCAGCAGCATCGCGCCAAGGAGCTGACCCGTGCACAGGTCTTGCTTCAGCAGCTCGAGACCCTCTCCCCGCTGCCAGCTGCCGCAAATGACGTCGAAATGCAGGGCGCCGCAACGCCTATGGCGGAGGGCGTGGCGCCCACCGCGCCCGTGGCTACGGCGCCGACCCAGATTCCAGGCGCCTCGGTCGCAGCCGTCGCCGAGATCCAGCAGGGCCAGGTGAGCATGGCGCAGCAGATCGCGGGGCTGGCCACGGCACTGGGCGGGCTGCAGTCGGCACTGACGCAGATCGCGGCGGCAGCAGGCATGGCGGCGACTACTGCTGCGACGACCCCAGCCGCACAGCCAGCTGCTGATGCCAATCCTGCCCCGCCTGCGCAGCCCACGCAGTGCGTCGCCGCAGTGGCGCAGGCCGCTGCGCGGCATGTCCTACTATGACGGCAGCCCAGGTCCAGGCGCAGGCAGCGATTGACGCAGTCAGGCGGCGTGGGGCGAGCGCAGGGCGGCTCGCCAGGCGCGCGCTCGCGCTGCTGCCGAGGCTCGCGCGAAGGCAGCAGCGGACGAGAAGGCAGCCCTGCAGGCCCAGGGACTGGCGGCTGCTGGGCAGCCCACCCTCAAGACAGTCATCGCAGCGTCGGGTTCAGTGACGCTACCAGGAGGCGCGCTTCCACGCGTGGTGCCGGGCGAGGAGCGACCCGAACCCGCGGGGAGAGATGGGCCAGCAGGGGCCAGAAGCCGCGACCGCAGCCCGCGCCGCACGAACGCGGAGGAGGTTCGCGCTGGACAGAGTTCGGAAGACGATATCGACGTGACGCAAGCGAGCCCGTCGTACAAGGGGTGAGCCAGCCTGCAGAGCCGCGAAGCGCCAGTGGGGATCAGCCCGCGCGGGCTCCGAGCGTCGCGGCTCTGCCAGGGCACCCAGCTCCTTCGCTCTCTCTCCCATTTTCGTGGAGCCGAAATCCACGCAACATCCTGTGCCATGCCTCTTTCGCCATCGTCTCCATTATAGTGCCGTTGATTTCTTGACACAGTATGCCTGCTCTATTGATGTTCACGACGATGACATTGATCAGTTTGTAATGTGCACAGACGGATCGGGAGGTCAGACAGCACGGACATGAAGGGGCCACCATCATGGGCGTTTGCTGTGTGCGGCGTGACGCAGGACGGCAAACATCGGATTGATGGTTACATGGCCGGATCCGCCCCATCACCTGAAGTCACCTGAAGAGGAGTATGTGGGCCCGTCGAGCCCCGCCGAGTTTCATGCTGCTCTTTGGTTTGTTTGTTGGCTCCTTCAGGCTCCTTCGATGTATCGCTCGAGGCGCAGTATTGTTCGATCGGGTAACATTATGGTGGCAGCTGCTGCAGGAGGTGCGGTGTACAGGTCTTGCGGTGCGTTGCCCATCCAATTAGATTCCCTCGTAAAGCTAGCGCGAGTACGCACTGTGGCAACACGGATGCATGTTCCAGGTCACGCTGCGTACCCACTGTACGAACTGATAGATACACTTGCTCGCCAAGTGTCGATCCAGGATATATCGAATCGTCTAGAAGACGGTGTGCCATGGTCTATACTACTCTCTCAGATGGACAAGGTTCCATGGTTCTGATTGACAGCCGACGCCCACTACGCCGCGGTGCGAGGGAGCTCCCGCGCTGACCCAAGCCCGCCCCCGCCTCGACAATATTGACCCTGCGGAGGCGCCTCCTCTGCGAGCGCTCTCGTCGCCCGCTGACGGATCGACGTTTCGAGACAGTCAGCATCCAGACCACGCCAACGGCTGAGTGAAAACACAGGGACGCAAACGCTAACGTACTGACACTGCGACCGCGGAGACGACTTACACGCTCTCAAAGAATACGGACACGATGCACGTACCGGGACGCAGCTGGCAATGATATCCCCGGCCGCATGCTGGCCCTTGCGCATCAGTTTGCACGTTGCCAATAGTTTGTCGTAGGCACGCTTGAGACACGACTGAGGTGCAACACTTGGCGCGAAATTGGTCCGCATCTCGCGACGGCGTCAGCAGCCGAAGCAAACGGATGCTACGGGGTCAAGTTGCAACACAGGATTGGAGTACCTTCCTGGCTGCACGCTAAACAGACGACATTTTAGGGTACTCTCACATGATTCAGGGCCTGTGCTCGTAGCTGCGCGGCCCCCCTCGCTGCGCATCGATGTTCCCGTTGCGCGCGCGCCTCGTGCACGTGCGACGGGAGGTCTCGACGCGGCAGCGCAGTGGAAGACACAAATGCGTGATGCTGTACTCACGCGGACTAGTTAGGCCCCGCTGTCTTGCCTACTGGACGCAAACGCCACTGTCGGGACGGTTCAGTCCAGCCACGCGGGCCCCGACGGCGCCGAGCAGGAAAACGATGCGCGGCCCTTGTTTCGCGATTTCCTACAAGCTACGGGACGGAATGCGGCGCCCATTTTCGTTTCGGAACCTTTCCACGGCACGCGCTGTGCGCGGAGGCCGCCTGGCGCGGCCCCCCAGGTCCCGAGACGCCGCATTGACTATGTGACAGTGCCTCAAGCCTCTCTCAGTTCGATCAGTCGACAAGGGATTGATCCGACAGTGGGTCTTTCTATGCGATATGGTGTTGATTTCGTTGTCGTGGCCGACGCGCAAGTCAGCAGTGCGGGGCGCGCGCGGGCCACTGCCTCTCGTGCCAAAAGCACCCACGATCCGGAAAAACCCAGGACACTGAGTGTGCGGCCAAGTTTGCGACCATGGTGAGAAATATTCCGCAGTCAGTTTTGCAGTCGCACCCTGATGACCACGCGCAACATTTGAACGACGAGCTAGTAGGGCGGTCACCGAAGCTTCCCCGTAAAGAAGTCACCCACGGGACGTTTGCCGCGTCAGACATGGCTTTCGGTTCGCTCGCTGACACGAATGGGCCGTCGCTCCTGGACAACGAGAGCTACGCATGGTGCGAAGACGACTAAAATTACTACTGCGTGCTGCTGCCTTTTGTGCGTGGGCCACAGATGGGAAGGCGGTGGAGGAGAGGTTGGACTACCGACAGTGCAGGTGGAGCTGGTCAGTGCGAGAGGGCCCCCCTCGTGCGTTGCTCATTGATGCATGCGACACAGCTGCGCATGTCTGGTCACAGGTGTTCGGCGCTGCAATAGAATTTGCGCAACCCTTGCAGGATGTACGAGGTCGGTAATAAGCCCCTCCCTTCCATGTCGTACATCTGGAGGCCTTGCGGAGACTGTTTCGAGTCCCAACACCTGGGAGCCACGTAGGTCACCTGCAGCCCAATGACTGCCCCCTGGTAGGCATTCCACGCGCCCTGTATCAATTGCAAAATATTACCCCCACTTTCTGGAGGTGGCAGGCTCTCCTGTGGGCCTTCACATACGTACTCATGCGTGGTGCGGTGTTTGTGATCAACAAATCTACCACGCTGGACGCTGCCAAGCACTGCGATGACATTGCGACCGGCATTCAGGATGCATGGCCCCGGGGACAGGCAGCGGAGGCCTTCGCGGCCTTGCGCCGCGTCGGTGGAGGGCCCCGCCGCAAGCGCATGCTTAAAGGGCTGCCCATCCTCAAGGACATGCATTCTCAGTGGGTAACTTCGCAGCTTCAGGCAGCTCGTCGCTGGCAGCGGCTCTCTGGCGCGCTAGAGCTGGCAGCTACCTTCGAGCTTGCAGACGTGACCAAGCTTGCGGGTCACTTCGCACGGGTGCCATGCGATCGGATGCCCTCCGATCCGGCGCCTAGTGATGCCCTGCCGACCCTGACTGAGTTTCAGCATACCTGCCGCCAGGCCAAGCGCCTCCCCTGGCTGCGACGGTTTCACGGGAGCTCTGGTGCACGGTTTCGCTACTGAGCTCGCTGCCCTGTACTGCCCGTTACAACTCAAGACCGCCGTCACCCTAATTGAGCCGACTCAATGAAAGGGAGGTGTCTATCGCGATTTGCTGAAATCCATCATTGCCGACCCCAAAGCCTGCGACAGCTCCCGCTCTGTTCCGGCGTCCTCGCAGCGTGATAAGGCATCGCGAAGGTGTTTGCGGACGCGGCTAATGCCAGAACTGTGTGCCACAGGAGGGGATACACAGCTTGGGGGAATATCAGGTCGGGGAACTGGCCATGCGTCAGTCGTTACTCGTCTTGCGCAAGCTGTCGCGGCTGCCCGTGCTCTGTCTTTCGGCGCGCTATTCCTGGATGTGGTGCAAGCATTTTAGCGCACCTTGCGGGAACTACTCCTTCGCCCGCCGCTCGACGACGCCGTTGCTTGCATTGCCGGGGCAGCAGGACTACCGGCGAGCGCCGTGCATGAGCGCGCGCGGCGCATGAGTGAGCAGACACCTATTGTTGCACTACACGCGCACACAGGCAGCTCAGATTTCAATGCCACCACGCCCCCTGTGCGAGGGTTCCGACCAGATTTCCTCGCCGCAACGTGCGGTTTTCCACGGGTAACCTCCCGCGGATAAATTGCACGGGGTGCTGATGGGGGAATGTATGCACGCTGTGCGAGCTCAATTGGACGCTGCAGGACTAGCCCTGCATTTGCCGACAGATGAGCGCAATAGCGTGCATAATATAGTAACGGGTGCCGAAACTGCTACCACCGTGCCGCTGTTGGACGTTACCTTTGCGGATGACGGCACCATCATTGCGATTGTCCTCGCCTCCGACCTGTATCCTGCCATGTGCCGCGCGCTTGCTGCGGTTGCCGATGCGTTTGCTCGCAGAGGCCGCCTACTCAACCACGGCGCTACAAAAACGGCCGCCCTGTTGGCTTACCGAGGAAGAGGAGCGAAGAAGGCAAAGCAGCACGCGTGGCACGAGCGCGGTGGGCACGTGGTTGCGCAGACGCAGCTGCTTGGGACTACGCGGGCACCGATTGTCAAGCACTATGTACATCTTGGCCCAGCTGTTGATTCCCAAGGCAACATGGGGCCCGAGGTCCGAAACCGAGCCAACTTTACCACTGCTACGTTACTGGCGTTGCGCACTCGAGTTTTCTCCACCAAGGCTCTTGCCGATCCGACGTGCATGATGTTCGCCGAAAGTCTGGCGCTATCGGGGCGTCTCTACAACTCGGGCGCCTGGGCAATGCAACAACGGCGGGGGCCAGAATGGCCGACGCTGAAGACATGAAAGTCTACCGAGCTGCGGCGAAGGTTCGGTTTGTGGAACCCGAGCCATGCATAAGCGATGGTCAAGTGCTGGCCAGACTCGGAGGACCCCCGCCCGACGTGCTAAGAAGAGCTGCACGTTTGCGACTGTTGGGTTCGCTAGTTCACACAAGGCCCAGACTTGAATTTGCCTGATTACGGACCGAGTGGTAGGACACTACTCAGAAAGGTTGTCGCGCCAGGTCATGGTTGGGAATGGTCATGGATGGTTGCTCGTGGCTACGTGACGCTGCTGTAGCTTGTGCTTCTCTCCCGCCACCGCTTGAGGATCCCCGTAAATGCACCCCGCCCATCCCGCGAAACCAAACAGCTTGGAAACGCAGTAACCAAATGGCGGTACACGCTACAGCCCAATATCACGCCCGCGATGTTGACGCGGCCACAGCGCATGCCATCTGTTCAGGAAGTCCGCCCCCTGGGAGTGCCAGAACGTGTTTGGACGGATATTAATGGACTACTTGTAGACACACCTACATGTGTAGCTGACGACACAGACGATGACAGCGTCGCGCGTCCATGGTGGTGCGCGCGCTTCCCGAAGGCATGGGGCACTTCGCGCGCATTTGGCGCGCGCCCACCGTCAGAACGCAGCTTCGGCACGTGCATGGGCGTCGCCAGACGGACCATGTCACACATGCCGATCTGCATTTCATGCTCGGGCACACCTAGTAAACCACCTAGCACATGATTCCCCACGGTGTTTATTTATACTGATGAGTGATCCTCCCAAGGCAATTGCAGTACCAGGTGTTACTATTCCAGGAGCTGCGCCGTGTTATCCCATCACGCATCCCGATTTCTCAGCCCCCATGACAGGCAGGGTCCCAGGCGTGCCGTTGTCTCGCCGTCGTGTCGTTGTGCCGACAAGTTCGCGCAGCTGGCCCCATCACAGAACATGCGTATTCAGTGATTGCTACGATGGACCATGGCACTGCGAGCGTGGAGATTGCGGCCGCTGACCTCGCTCTCCCAGCTGGGCTTGCTGCTTGTCTACAATCTCCGATGCCTGTGAACGCAACTGTTGTGCCGCCGCCACCGGCCAACCCAATACAGCGCACCCCTGAGAGATACCCCAGTCGACTATTCCTGACAGAACGGCACACTGGCATTGCAGCCGGGCCCATGCCGAGAGACGCCAGACGAGTTGAATACATTGTCCTAAATTTGTTTTGTGGACGGAGGAGGGCGGGGGGTGTGCAGGCACAAGTTGAATGGGCGCATTGAAGCACAGACTATGCTATGCATGTCCTGTCTGCAGTGGACGGGGATCTCATGAGTCGGGACGCGCTCGCAGAATGGAGGTCCCACATCCTTGCACGACGGGAAGCGGTGGGTGTCGGGTGGCTGGCCGCCGTGTGAGACCTGTTCTGCATCTCGACGGGGAGAAGGCCAAGCCCCCCCCCCCACACACTGCAGACGCATGACCAATATTGGGGTAAGACGGCAATTGCTGAACGTCAGATGGAACAGCTGTGGGTGGGCAGTGCGCTATACCATGCTATGCTGGAGTTTTTCGCTGCACGCATGCAGGCTGGACGTCCTGCTGGACTGGGCACCCCCAGCCGCGTGGATGGAGGCTCCAAGCCGCCAGCCCGTTTACCTGCCATCCGACGCGTGCTCTCCAGTCGTCCCCAGCAGTCTCGACCACCGATTTTGATCAGTGTGAACATGGTCAGACGTCAAGGGGCCCCACTAGGATCGTTGCACTTAGACTGCCAGGGCTGCGCGCCGCCCTGCTTGCGACCCCTGGAAAGGGCAAACGTTCGCAGGGCAGGGACGGACACGAAACGCCTCTTGGGAATGATAGGGACAGGAGGGAAGGGCGCACAACCAGAAAGAAGACGCATCCCGCGGGCCTGTGCAAGTGCATCGCCGCTGCCACCGCTGGACGGTATTGAGCCCGTTGTTTCGGATGACGTGGGGGACGATGGTAGAGTACGTGATGGACTACTACGTTTCCTTGTCTCCTGGGACCCCTAGTTCTGGCACAGACGAGGGATTGGTTCCTGACTTTGTCTCTCGGCGCACACGCCGTGTCCGACGCGACCCCGGGTCCGATCGCTGTCGACCTCTACGCGTCCCGCCGATATCGGAGCAAGCTACCTCTTCCACCTCGCAGGTCCGCGACGACATGGCGGAGGCTAGACCTACAGGCCCACCGGAGGCTGATGAGGAGCAGGAGTACGTTGATGCACGTGCTGTTCTTGGTGACTCGCAAGGGGCAACAGATCCTCCCCTCCCGCCCGTCCTTGTGCCGCTAACACCTGAAGTCTTGGAGCGCATCGCGCAAAACCGCGCGCAGGCACGTGTCAGAAGAGCTGCTAAACTCCAGGAAGCGAGACAGACTCGCTTGCGTGAAGTAGCCCCGTGGACGCATGATCCGAATTTTGGCAGAGGCTTGTTCAGATAAGTTGCTGCCTGGAATTATCATGAGAGGTTGGGGGCTGTAATTCAGTTATGAGTGGAGGGGTGGAGGTGCAGAATCGCAAGTTGTTGTCGTCTTCTGCGCCGCCACTCTCAGCCACCTCTCTCTCTGTGATTGCTCGTTTCCTGGTGGTTCGCAACCCGGGGGGGGCTCTACGGCATGGTGACTCAAGACAAATGCTGTTGATGCCTCTGCCTCGATAGCGATCTTGGTGTTTCTCTCTTCGTTCGGTCTCTAGCAGGGACTAGCGTTGGAGACGCCAGGCAGTCTCACCTTCCCCACTTCCCTTTCCTTGCGTTCAGCTTGCTCTGGTCGGGACCCAAGGTGGAGCTTAGGTCTGTTGGCGGGGACGAAGTTCGCACTGCGGCGTTGGCGCAGGCATGGGCCTCAGGTCGAGCGTGCGAAACTCGTGCACTCCCGCTGGCCCCTGCCTCGCACCCGCCCGCTCAGCTGCCTAGTCGGCCCTTCGCAGGCCATCTCACCTGCTCCCCACTTTGATATGCCTCACTCTTGCCATTTTCCCTACTCCTGTTGCGTTGCGATGCGCCTTGAGCGCCTTCCGACGATATGGGGGTGGTATGGGTTGGGTATGGGTTAGTGAGGGGGTCTCCTACAGCGACCATTAGCAGGCCATGGCTGTTAACTTCTTGGCCCGCGGAATGAAAACACAAAAAAACGAATTTGACAGACGAAGCGCCTTGAAATTTTCAAAATTCCGCTGAGCACTGATTTTTGCGCGGCCTGTTTTGCCATCGGCTGCTTTGCAATATTCAGAATTCCACGAGGCATTGATTTTTGCCAGGCATGTTTTGCCATGGGGCGATGTGTCATCGATTCAAACGCGGGGACCCCCAGGCGATGCTCATTGGTACAACGCCCGAAGGGTTTCCGAAACAAACAGCGCACATGTTGGATTTGGCGCGCGGCGTACGCGAGTGAGAAAGCAGCCGCTTCTCTAGGGCAGCGCGCGCCTTGAGGGGACGCAAGCTTCAACGTGCGAGCGCGTCCACCGCGCAAGCGCAAACGCTACGAGCGACGGGAAAAACCGTCCGCTGCTCGGCGATGCGCACACCTGTCGCGACATCACTCGAGAACGTCGCAATACCATTTGTTTCCGTCCAACTTTGAAGACGGCGCTGCGCAACCAAAGCGCGCGCGGGCGCGCCAAAATCGAAGCAAACACGCACGCGCACACGCACGCACAAACACACACACACACACACACACACACACACACACGCGCACACACACACACACACGCACGTGCACGTAGCGAGCCAAACTTTTGAGTCGCGACGGGCACAAGCTAGACCAGGGCGCGGCTAACATAATTGACGGCAGCGCAAACATCTTTCTCTATCTCTCTCTCTCTCTATATATATATATATATACATTATCATCTGTAAATGGAAACAAAGAAAACGGATCGCGGTATATTGCCCAGCAGCCAGCCCGGAAACGCACCCGAACGGGCTCCGCGCCCCACGGGTGCCACAAGGAGAATTGTCGAATGCCGACGCGCACTTCCGCGCCGCGAAAGGGCCCCCATGCCGCTGGAGCTTCCGCCACCGCCCACCCTTTCCCGTAGTGCAAGGTTTCATCGTCTCAAACGCGCGGGTCCGCAAGCGATGTTGCTTTCTGGAGCGCCAGACGGCTTCCCCGCAATATCCGCGCGCATGTTGGGCTTGGAGCTTAACGTGCGGGACATGAGAAACGTACTGATTATACAAAGCAACGCGCGGCCAGGAGAAGCGCTAACTTAACCGCCGCGCAAGCAGGAGGAGCATTGGCCGAAGAACGGCCGTGACCCGGCCTCCGTCGGCCTCCTCAAAAGGCCCCAGACAAATTCATTTTCAGTTGCGGCACTTATATGTCGACTTCTATATTCTGGAAAATGCTGAATTATCCCGCGCGCGCGAGCGCCGGTGACCCGGCCTCCGTCGGCCTCCTTACAGGGCTCGAGAAAAATTTAGATTTAGTTTTGGGAATAACATGTTGACTTTTAAATTCTGGACAATGCAGAACTCTCCAGCGCGCGCGAACGCCGGTGACCCGGCCTCCGTCGGCCTCCTTCAGGGGCTCCAGAAAAAATCAGATTTAGTTGCGGGAATAACATGTAGACTTTTATATTGTAGACAATGCTGAACTCCCCACGCGCGCGCGCGGGTGACCCGGCCTCCGTCGGCCTCCTCAAAGGGTTCCAGAACAGAACAAAACAAAAAACATGTTCAAACGCGGCACTTTACATGTCGACTTGTATATTCTGGACAGTGCAGAACTATCCCGCGCGCACGAGCGCCGGTGACCCAGCCTCCGTCGGCCTCCTGAAAAGGCTCCAGAAAAATTCAGATTTAGTTTCGGGAATAACATGTCGACTTCTATATTCTGGACAATGCAGAATTCTCCAGCGCGCGCAAGCGCCGGTGACCCGGCCTCCGTCGGCCTCCTTAAAGGGCTCCAGAAAAAAATTAGATTTAGTTTCGGGAATAACATGTCGATTTTTATATTGTAGACAATGCAGAACTCCCCACGCGCGCGCGCGGGTGACCCGGCCTCCGTCAGCCTCCTTAAACGGCTCTTCAACCAGCCAACCTGCCTACCAGCCGGCGCACCAGCCAACCAACACACTGGACTTAACCAACCAAACGGCGCACGCGGAGCCTTACGTGTACAAATTTGTAGATAGGCGAGGATTATCGCGCCCCGCGATGCGCGACGCGCGGTGAACTTCACGCCCCTGCGCCGCCGCCCTGGACAAGGGCGGCTCTCCTGCCCGGGCCGCGACGCGCGAGGCGCAATAATCTTCGCGCCCCCAGGGGTGACCAAGTGCAAAGGCCTTGGGCGGCCACGTGTTTCAGAAATATGAAAACCCACGGATGCAAAGCACAAAATGAGTACGCAGGCGAACAGTGAAGGTCTTGACCTAAGGTGCGACATAAGGAACTAATGCCCCCACCTCGGCATGCGGATACATGCAGGGGCGACAACGGGGGGGCCCGAGATTGGAGCTGGACCATAACGCAGCCACCGTTCAATTATGTCGAGCCAGTGAGCTCCGAACCGCGTGGCCGAAGGAACGGGGGGGGCTCTTGCGAGGAACTGGACCTCAATGCCCCATACCTTGGCATGCGGATACATGCAGGGGAGGCAGCTCCAGCGCGCGCCCCGCAAGGAACGGGGGGGCCTGAGAACGGAGCTGGACCATAACGCAGCCACCGTTCAATTATGTCGAGCCAGTGAGCTCCGAACCGCGTGGCCGAAGAAACGGGGGGGGCCCTTGCGAGGAACTGGACCTCAATGCCCCGCGCCCTGGCGCGCGGAACGGGCGAAAGCTCCAGCGCGCGCCCCGCGAAGAACGGGAAGGCCCCGGAGAGGCGCAGGGCTTATACGCGACCGCCGTCGCATTACGTCGAGCAAGCGCAAGGAACCGAGCCCACCCGTGGAGCCCCGTTCCTTAGACCGTCCGCCCCGATCGACAAAACGAACCCGCGCGTCCAAAATCGCAAGGAACACCGGGGGGGCTCGCCGCCAAAAAGGCAGCGGAACGCATGCAAACCTAAGGAACGTCCGAGCCCCTTTTGAAAAGTAAGTGTTCCTTACTCAAGGCGCTCACTGTGCGCGCCTCCGTCGGCCTCCAGAAAGCTTCACAGAAAAGTTCAATTCAGTTTTTGGATTTACAAGGCGATCTTCTTATTGTGGGCAATCCAGAACTTCCTACACGCGCCCGCGCCGCGGCGCGCGCGCGTGATGAGTTCTGTATTGTCCACAATAAGAAGATCGCCCTGTAAATCCAAACATTGAATTTGACTTTTCTTTGAAGCTGTAAGGAGGCCGAGGGGGGCGCGTAGTTCTGTATGTGGACGCTACAGAATTCACCGCGCGCGCGCGTAGGGAGTTCTGTATTGCCCACAATGCCATGCAGAACTGCGCGCCTCCGTCGGCCCCCTTACTACTTCACAAGTAAAAATAAATTCAGTCTTTGGCTTTACAAAACGATCTGCTTATGGGGGGCAATCCAAAACTCACCACGCGCGCGCGCGGGGAAACCAAATGTGAAACTGAATTCTCTGGCCCCAAGGACTCGCCGTACAATGGGCAAATGCGTTGGAAACCGCAGCGCGCGCCGCAAAGTCGCGCGCGCGCGTTGGACAATGAGCGGGGAACCATATTGCGCAGCTCAAGGTCGCGCGCGCGCGCGCCCTTGCGCTGCGCACTGAGGTTTTCTACGCATGTGTCAACGATGTCAGCGTGAAAATCAATAGGGAAAACTCTCAGCAAAATTTAATTCTCTGAATCCAGGAGATGGCCACGCGATTAGCAAATGCGTGGAAAACCACAGCGCGCAGCGCAAGGTCGCGCGCGCGCGACCTTGCGCTTCGCACTATGGCTTCCCACGCATGCGAACTCGAAGTCCAAATCGGGAATGCATCATGTAAGCAATATTTCTCTGGCCCCAACAGATGGCCATGCAGTTGATAATTGCGTGGGAAAGCCAGCGCGCAGCGCAAGGTCGCGCGCGCGACGTTTCGGTGCGCACAACGGTTTCGTCCCATAAATTTGTGAACGATGTGAACGCGAAAACCAAACGATGCGCAATTTAATACTCGTCGCAACAGATGACCATACAAGCGGAAACCATAGTGCGCAGCGCAAAATCGCGCGCGCGCTGCGCACTTTGGTTCCCGCGCGTTTGTCGTCGGTGTGAACGCCAAAACCCTAAGGGAAAACCCGATTTGAAATGTAGTTCTCCGGCCAGACACTTAACAAATGCGCGGCGCCCAATGGTTTTCCACGAACTGTTAAGTGCATGGCCATCAGCGCGCCATGGCTTTCCTGCGCCGGCTGCCGCGGCTTGCTGTGACCAGCGGGCGACCAATAGTGGGCCATGGGTGCAAACGCGCCCAAAAGGCTAATCACGGGAAAAGCATCCACGGGGGGCGGGCCAGGGGCATCGGGGCCTTGTTTTCGTCCCAAAGAATTCGGGGGGGCGGGGGGGGGGACCTCCTGCGGTTAACCCGCGACATTCCCGGCTGCGGGACCCGCCGCGCGCGCAAAATTTCCATCCGGGCCACTGCCCGATCTGGCGCAATTGCCGGCCGGGTTCGCTGAATTCCCAGCCAGGTTACCAACCAAAATCGCCGAATTACCGGCCGGGTGCGCGGAGTTACCAGCCGGGCGCGCGGGAATTAACAGCCGGGCTACCGGCCGGGTGCGCGGAGTTACAGCCGGGCTGCCGGCCAGGCAAAGGGCCGGCCGTCTGCGGCGTTCTGTAGCGGCGCTGTAGCTCCGCTACAGAATGTGCTGCAAGGCCAAGCTAAGGGCCGGGCTACCAGCCGGGCTACCGGCCGGGTTACCGGCCGGGCTGGGAGTTAACAGCCGGGCTACCAGCCGGGTTACCAGCCGGGTTACCAGCCGGGCTGGGGCTAACAGCCGGGCTACCAGCCGGGCTACCGGCCGGGTTACCGGCCGGGCTGGGAGTTAACAGCCGGGTTACCAGCCGGGTTACCAGCCGGGTTACCAGCCGGGCTGGGGCTAACAGCCGGGTTACCGGCCGGGCGCGCAGTTGACAGCCGGGCTACCAGCCGGGTTACCGGCCGGGCCGGGTCACCGGCCGGGTTCGTAGAATTACCGGCAGGGTTGCCGGCCGGGTTCGTGGAGTTACCGGCAGGGTTGCCCGCCGCGTTCGCGGACTTACTGGCCGGGCCACCGGCCGGTCACCAGCCGAGCTACTGGGTGGGCGAGGGGCCAGCCCGCTGGGTACCGGTCAGGGTGGGCAGGGCTGCTTGCCGGGCCAGGCCCCAGGCCGGGGGCGACCGGGCTGCGCTGAACACGGGCCGCACATGGCCTCGGCGCTTTCCCCTCGCGCATAATATGGTGTCCCGCCCTAACGCGCGGCGGCATTGCCCCTTGCAACCGTATGTTCGCCTACCTACGTAGTGGCCCATGGCCACAGTGCGTGTGGCTGCATTTCCGCGCTCGCATATTGCGTTTATTTCCCACGCAGAAAGGCCCGCGGCCGCCGCGCGCCGAATGCACAGCTCGCGCCCGCGCGCGCGCGTAGTACGCTGAGCCACTTGGCCGACGTGCTACAACCCCATGTTAACTTGGAAATCCATTCGGCCACCGCTGAAGGGGCCGCTTGAGTTCCCAGGCAAACATAACGGCCCGTCTATTGTGGGCACAACAGAATTCACAGCTCGCGCCCGCGCGCGCGTGGGCGCGTTGCGCGCTCAGCCACATGGTCGACATGCTCCAACCACATGTTAACTTGGAGATGCAGTCGGTCACCTCTCAGGGCCACCTTCGTTCACAGGCCAACACGGCGGCCCTTCTTTTGTGGGTAACCCAAGATTCACGACTCGCGCTCGCGCGGTCGCGGGCGCGCGCGCGCGGTGGCGCTTTGTAAATCGAGCCACGTAACCGACACGCTACAAACTCATGCTAACTTCGAAATCCAATCGGTCACCGCTAAGGGACCATTTGAGTTTCCTGGCCACAACATGGCGGCCCTTTCTAATGTGGGTAGTCCAGAAGTCACATCTCGCGCGCGCGGGCGCGTTGTACGCTAAGCCACGTGACCGACATGCTACAAGCCCATGTTAACTCGGAATGCAATCAGTCACCGTTAATTGGCCAATTAGATTTTCCATGTCAACATGGTGGCCGTTGTACGGTGGAAAAAATACAGAGTTCACAGCTAGCGCGCGCGTGGGCGACGTGTACGCTGAGCCACCTGGCCGATACGCGACAACCCCCATGTTAACTCGGAAGTTCAATCGGTTACTGCGGAGGGGCCACTTGAGCTTCCATGCCAACATAAAGGGCCCGATATTGCGGGTGGTACGGCTTTCAGAGCTCGCACGCGCCGGGGGGGGGGGGGGCGCGCGCGCGGGCGCTGTGTGCGTTCAGCCACTTGCTACCAGCCCATGTGAACTCGGAATTCCAATCGGTCACCGCTCAGGGGCCACATGAGTTTCCAGGAGACAGCGGCCCGTCTATTGTGGGTAGTGCAGGATGCACAGCCCGCGCGGGCGCGTGCGCGCGTTGTGCGCTGAGCCACTTGGCCGACATGCAACAACCCCATGTTAACTTGGAAATCCATTCGGCCACCGCCACGGGGCCGCTTGAATTGCCAGGCCAGCACGGCGGTCCTCTGTCGTGGATGATACAGAGTTCACAGCTCGCGCCCGCGCGCGCGGGCGCTTTGTACGCTGAGCTACTTGGCCAACATGGCACAACCACATGCTAACTAGCATATTCAATCTTCTACCGCAACGGGCAACTTTTAGTTTCCAAGCAAACGTAGCGGCCCTTCTGGTGTGGATAGTTCGTAAGTCACTGCTCGCGCGCGCGCGTGGGCGTCCTTTACGCTGAGCCACTTGTGCGACATGCTACAACCCCATGTTAAATTGAAAATCCAGTCGGCCATCGCTAGAGAGCCACTTGCGTTTCCAAGCCAATACGGCGGCTCTTCTGTTGTGAGCGATGCAGAGGTCACAACTCGCGCCCGCGCGTGCGCGCGGGTGCGTTGTACGCTGAGCAACTTGGCCGACATGCGGCAACCCTAGGCAAACTGGGAAAACCAATCGGCCACCGCTAAGGGGCCACTATGGATTCCAGACCAACATGACGGCCACTCTATTGCGTGCAATAAAGAATTTACAGCTTAATCGGCACGCTGCAAACTCATGGTTACTCGGAAATCGAATCAGCCAACGATAGGATTACACTTCAGTTTCCAGGCAATCGTGGCGGCCCTTTTATTATGGATAACCAAGTGATCCAGAAGTCGCAACTCGCGCGCGCGCGGGTGGGTGCGTTGAGCGCTGGACCACTTGGCCAACGTGCCACAAACCAGTGCTAACCTGGAAATCAATCCGGGGTTCCATGCCAACACGGCGGCCCTTCTACTTTGGATCAGGGTTCGCAGCTCGCGCCCGCGCGCGCGGGCGCGTTGCGCGCTGAGCCAGTTGGCTGACATGCTGGAAGCCACCGCAAAGGGGCGACTTGAGTGTGCAGGCCACCTGGCGGCCCTTGTACTGCGGGTAATACGAAAATTCACAACTCGCGCGCGCGCGCGGGCGCGCGCGAGGCGCCTTGCACGCTGGGCAACTTGGCCGACATGCTACAAACCCATGTTTAACATGGAAAATACCATCGGCCACCGCTAAGGTGCCACTTGAGTTCTCAGGCCAACGTGGCGGCATTTGCATTGCGGAGAATACAGGGTTCACAGCTCGCGCCTGCGCGCACAGGCGCGGGCGCTCTGTGCGCTGCACAACTTAACCGGCATGCTACGACCTTTTGCTAACTTGGAAGTCCGTCGGTTACTGCTGAGGGGCCACTTAAGTTTCTAAGCAAACATGGCGGCCATTCTATTGTTGGTGATACAGAATTCAACGCTCGCGCGCGCGAGCGCAAGCGGGCGCGCGCGCGCGTGGGCCCGTTGTACGCTGAACCATTTAACCAAAACGCTACAAACTCGAGCTATCTCGGATATTCAATCGGTCACCGCTAATGGGCCGCTTGATTTCCAAGGCCAGCATGGCGGCCCTGCTATTGCGGGTAGAACTCACAGCTCGCGCGCGCGCGTGGGCGCGCTGTGCGCTGAGACACTTGGCCGACGTTCTAGAAGCCCATGTTAAATTGGAAAAAGAAATCGGCCACCACTAAGGGGCTGCTTGAACTCCGAAGCCACCATGGCGGCCCTTCTGTTCTGGATAACGCAGAGCGGCGGCTCGCTCCCGCGCGCGCGGGCGACTTGTGCGCTGAGCCACTTGGCCGACATGCTACATCCCCATGTCAATTTGACAATCCAGTCGGTCACCGCTGGGGGGCCACTTTAGTTTCCAGGACAGCACGACTGCCCTTCTTTTGTGGATAACACAGAATTCACAGCTCGCGCCCGCGCGCGCGCGTGGGCGCGTTGCGCGCTGAGCCACTTCACCGACGCGCTACAAACCCATGGTGAATCGGAAATCCAATCGGTCTCCGCTAGGGGACCACTTGAGCGTCCATGCCAACATTGCGGCACTTCTATTATAAATGATACAGAATTCACAGCTCGCGCCGGCGCGCGCGCGCGGGCGCGTTGCGCGCTGAGCCACTTGGCTGGCGCGCTGCAGCCCCGCGCTACCTGGAACGCCCATTCGGTCACCGCCCAAGAACCCCTTCGTTTCCAGGCCCCTTCGTTGCCAGACCGCTGAGAACAATGCAGAAATCACACCTCGCGCGCACGCGCGCGTGCGCGTTGTACGCTCGTCCTCCTCCTCCTCCTCCTCCTCCTCCTCCTCCTCCTCCTTCCTCCTCCTCCTCTTCCTCGCCCAATCCTCCTCCTCTTTCTCCTCCTTTCCTCCTCCTCCTCCTCCTCATCCCCCTCCTCCTTCTCCTCCCCCTCCTCTTCCTCCTCCTCCCCCCCAAAGCTTGCGCAGTCAATGTCATCATACTTCTGCTCGCCCCTTTCCTGCTTCTCCCGTCGCTCCCCCCTTCTTCCTTTTAGTCCTCGTCCTCCTCGTGTTCCCCCCCCCCGCCTCCCCCTCCCCCGCCTCCTCATCATTCTTCTGCGCCCTGCCTGTTTCGGCAAGGGCCGCGAATGTGCATTCGCGCCCGGGCGCGCCCAGGCTGACCCACGAAATTCAGTTTGACGGCTTCCCCATCAATTTCTCTTCGTTACACGGAATGTTCCCGCACTTCCCAGATCAAGACATTTCGCCTGGGTACTATTGCTGGGTGGACCGTGATGGATACGAGCAGTAACGAAACCAACTACGCGATCAACCGCGAATGAAACTACACACGGAACTCCCCACAAACATGTTTCGCACGTGGCGTTCATCGTGCAACAGCACTTCCAGAAGGGCGAAAGAGGCGAAGCCTTCCCACAATAAATCACGATTTCTGAATTCAAGCACACACAGTCCTTCAGGGCAAAAACAACAACAAACAATAATTCTGGATTTTCCAAACCATGCCTTCGGACAAAAACGTAATTTTGAATATTACATTTTAGTTGTGCCTCCCGGCCTGGCTGTTAGCGTTTTTGGGTGGCCCCCCCTTCCTGTAGACGGCCCCCGCACTAAGGTATGGGTATGGTCGGGTGGAACATTTACACCTTGGCGCCCGTGCTGTTGGATATCCCGTGTTTCTGCCAGCACCTAGTGAATGCATCACTAAGGTGACCGTCTCCTCGGCGAATCAGAACGCAATCCAAATCCCTCCTTTCCTTTCCCCCCCTTCCTCCAATCGTCTTACCCAACGCGCCCCCGCGGCGCAGGAGGAGGGGACGACGACGACGACGACCAAACGACTGCGGCACCCCTGGAGGCCGCCGCCACCCCGCGCGCGCGCGCCCGCCGTCACCCCTGGAGGCCGCCGCCACCCCGCGCGCGCAGCCCGGCCCGCACTGCCGCGGCAACACAGCTGATGGTGAGGCAACCGGTGGATGGAAAGGGATTCTCCGCCACCCAGCTGAAGGGGAATGTTACTTGGGGACTGGCTCAGGGGGGGACATCGATCTGGAGTCGGCGATGCAGCGCCGATGGATCGGCGATAGGCCCCCGATAACGAACCCGAGCCTGCCCTGGCGGGGTGGGTTATCGGGCTCGCATCGGCGATGACTGGCTGATGGGGGGCCGATGCCTCCCCCCATGAGCCTATGCTCCCTCTTACGTTGCATCTAGCACACCACCACACTTTGTAGTGGAATCGTAACATTTCCCCAACAATGCTTGCATATAGAGGCTCGTATGTACTTGTCAAAAGAAGCATGACCTGCGCATCGGTCTGACAGCTATGTCGTCGTCGTCCCCGCCTCGTCGCCGCGCGTCGTTGTCGCCTGCGCGGCGGTCTGGCGGCTACGTGGATGCCGACGCCGCCCCCTCGCCACCTCGTCGCCGCCCGTCGTCTTGGCCTCTGCGCCGGTCAGGCGGCTGTGTGGCCGTCTTTGCCGCCCCGTCACCGCATCGTCGCCGCCCGTCGTCTGGGCCTGCCCGTCGATCTGGCGATTATGTGGTCGCCATCGCCGCCGCCTAGATTGCGCAACTGAGATTGCACCACCTAGATTGCACAGCGTAGACTTCCAATTTCTAGGAGAGTATTAAGATCGACCCCCCCGAGAGTTGTTCCATGACACGACCTTGGAACACAAGCCCACGATGCCCATCCAGTGCCTAGACAAGCTCGGCTGACCATCCAATCCGCTTCCCCTCATGGGGGTTCTAATCGTTCCCATTGTAGCGCATGGGTTCGGGCGTGTACCACTCTGAAGCTTGAGAGCGGCACCCATTGTTTTGGAGTGGCAGGCAGGGCAAGCGTCACCACATTCAGGGAGGAGGGAGAGGACGAGGAGGAGAAGGAGGAAGAGGAATAATGGCGTCATGCGTGCGTCCAACGTGGCCCAAGCGACCATTAATAGAAGAAGCATTGCAGCACCTATGATCCCAAATTCCCTGCCAATCGCAACGGGGAAGAACAAGGCTGGGATCCAATCGCGCCGCGGGCGGGATTAAGTAGAGGAGGGGAGGAGACAGAACGGAAAGTAAAATGTTGGGTGCATGCACTCGCCAATTGGTGAAAGCAACCAGGAGGTTGGGCGCTGCGGTGCCCAAACATGCGCGGAGGTGTTCCATGGCGACTAGAGTTCGAGCCCGGGCCGATGAGACAGACTGGAGTTGGCCAGCAGCGGCTGCAGTACTGCGTGCACGCACTGCCTGTGCAGACAGTGGTCCACCAACCACTATTTGGGGGCAGAAGAGGGGCGGGCAGGAGGAAGAGAAGAGGGAAAAAAAAAGGGAGGGGAGGGGGATCGCCGTCGCCGGGGGTCGCGCAGGGTCACGCGCCCTCCAGACGAACAGGACAGAGCGGCACTGGGAAGGTAGAATAAAATGGCGTCAGGGCCGCAATCGGGGATGGACAGACCTCCCTTTAGTAAAACGTGGCTTAGTGAAAACAACCTCGGGCCCAAACCTGGCGGGCGCAAGCCTGGAAAATGACGGCCGCGGCGCCCTCTCGAGAACCGAAAACGGACAATTCACTAATCGACGTGTCAGGGTAGGAGGTCTGTCCACCACCGACGCAAGACCCCATTTCAAGACGTGCATTGGGGGAGCGTGGAGGAGGCAGGCAAAGGAAACGGAATGCCGGCCCAACCCAGAAGGGCTACGTAGCTGGAGCACCGCTTCCGGGAGGCGAGCGCGGGAGGGCGAGGAGGGAGGGGGCTTAGTAAACCGGACTTCCTCGCAGTCAAGTCGACATTACCTAGACTCCGTGCGCCGTGGCCGTAGCCAAGTGGCCGCAAAGCGGCCCGGAGACACCGACGTCCAGTGCCGCGGCCACGACGCCAAGGAGGGAGGAGGAAGCAAAGGAGGAGGACGGGGAGAAGAGAGCGGGCAACTTGACGTTCGCGCTGGGTGCCCTGGGACAAGAGGGAGCTCCGCGACCTCAGACTGTCCAGCCAGCCTAGGACACTGCGATGCAACCCGCTGGCGCCACATGAGATGATGCCGCAAAGCTGGGGACTGGGAACACGAACGTATTCTGCCGCATCGTCCATCCTAAATCGGAATTCGTACCATCCGGGCGAACGCCCAATTATCGGTTCCCCCCATCACCCTCTGACAAAACACCATGCACGCACTCGTTAATCACAAGACATCAATTACTGGTAAAACAACGGGGCAAAGTGCACACGCGCGACACGTCGCGCGCGCATGCTGGAAACACTTAAACAAAAATCGGGTTCGTTTGGGTTTGAAAATTGGGTGGCCACAACACATTTTAAACAATGACAGTTTCGCAACAAGAAATCCCAATACAGAAAAATGCATTCGCGTTCTTGCGATTTCTCGGATGCAGAAAATCGTTGTTTTCAACGTTTTTCCACTTGCAACCCAACGTACTTCTCGCGCGCGCACGTCGAGCTCTTTCGAACGCCCTTGCGCACGTGCTGTCGCAATCATCCGTTTGTAAAAAAAAAACGACATGCACGCGCGCGTGTCGTCGCGCACGCTTGCCAAAAGATGTCAAAAGCCGCTGTCCCGGAAAGTTATGAGGACACACTGTGTTGAAACAGCGGTTGTCAGAAATGCCCGCGCGCGCGCTCTTGAGAACTGTTCGGAAACACTCGGCTTTTCTGTTCGACCAAACGGACCTCCCGCGAGGCAAGTCGAAATCATTCGAACGCCCTTGCGCGCGTGCTGGGGGGGATCGCTCCTTGTCGCAGATTACCATACGGGCCACTCGCGCGCGTCGGCCGCGCACGCATGTCGAACCCCCTTTTTTCAAAACCCTTCGCACGTGTTGATCACGCCCCCCGCTACCGGCGGGCGTGATCAACATTAGCACCGTCATTGGCTTTACTGTTGTCATCGCCACCATCATCACAATCATCGCTCCTATCATTATCGTGTCTACCGTTGTCGGCGTCGCCATTCTACGGCGCCTGCCCAAGTGACCGACTCACACTGAAGTGCCCGCCGGGAAGTGCCCATCGGTCGCTGGCCACTGTGCGCGCGCGCATGCGCGGCCGCTGGCCGCAGAGATGCACCAGCAAACGCCAAGCACTTATCCCGAGTGCAGCCGCATGGGTTTTGCGAACCAAGTTGCGGACGGGTGGGTGGGATGAGTGCGCGAGAAGTAAGGTTGACAACTGTGAGTCCCACAGGCGAATTGCAAAACATACTCTGCACCAGCAGATTAGAGTACCTACGTTGCACCACACACATTGCACTATATACAAATATAGCAAGTACGGACGCTTCTAGGCGGCCAAGCAGCGTCAGCTGTATTGATACATCTTTCCAGTGTGCGCGCTCGAGAGGCTTCCACAGGCCGCGAGTTCGGGGCACGGCGCCGCGCCCCGCTGAGACATCAGCCAGCACAGATCCCACAACAGGTAATGTACAAAAGTGGACCGAGAGAAAGGGTTGGGATGGGAGGGTCGGAGCTTGAGCAGTGCGGCCGCGACGATCGCGGTGCGGCCGCCTGCCCGCTCCCCTCCTCGCTTCACGATGTTAAATCTACCAGCAAGTACGGGCGCTTCTAGGCGGCCAAGCAGCGTCAGCTGTATTGATACATATTTCCAGTGTGCGCGCTCGAGAGGCTTCCACAGGCCGCGAGTTCGGGGCACGGCGTCGCGCCCCGCTGAGACATCAGCCAGAACAGATCCCGATTCCCAAACGGGCAGACTGGCCGCCAGGCCGGAGCCCCACGGGGCTTCCACTAAGCACAGGAAACAGAGAACTCACGTGCACAGAATCTCTCCGAGGCGTAATCCATGCATTTGCTCAGATGAATGGGCGAGGACTGCCGCGGCAGCACGAGCGAAAGGAGGGGGGTACGCTGCAGCCAGGCTGGTCCATTTCCGACCGCCTGGCGCCGTCCCAGACAATTCGACGTGGCGCTCCCCGGTGCGAGAGCAGATCCCGTTCTTTCCATTGCACCTGCGAGCCAGGGGCTCAAAACATTAAATGTTCCATCCCTGAAGCCTGGTGGCTTTCCGCCATCGGGCCCCGTGCTGGCAGAGGTGGCACACGACGAAATCAGACTCGGGCTGAGCTCCAAGACGGGCTAGTCTGGGAGCCGCCCAAATCAGGGAGGTCTGGGGATTCTCCAGCAAAACGGGCACTCCGAGATCATTGGCCAACGAAAGGATGCGGCGCGAAAAGCGGAGGGTCGCATTCCCTACTCGAACTCGGGCGGATTCGCTCTCGTTGAGATTGGGCAACCCCATGGGCGCGGCAACATCACGGAGGGGCTTGCGAAGGGCCCGTGTCCAAGTTGTACACGGGGTGCCCAGAAAAATCCCCCAGATGAGACCGCGCTTAATCCAGCCCGAGACGAGCCCTTCAAACGTCTTATCAAGATGATCCTCACAGGGGCCATGCAGGAGGTCAAGGCTGAGGGCTCCAAAACCTTCGGCCCTGAGGGTTTTCGCGACTTTCCCAGCCCCCCCCAAAAAGTCCAGGAACACTCCATGCCTACGCTTGCGAGAGGCCCTCAACTCTTGAGCGAGCAGCCGCTTCAAGTGACGCTGGACCTGCGCCGGCGAGGCTATGGCAGCGAGGCGCCGATCCGCGCCTGCACGGGCGCGGGCAGCTGCTGCCACGGGCGCGGCCGCTGCGCGAGGGCGGACCCCAGCTCGACAATCCCTAGCAGGTTGGTGTGCACGAAGCGGCCTAACACGAAGACCCAGTCGGGAACCTTGGTCATGGCATCCTGCAAGTAGGCCTCCTTGGCGTAGAGTCTCATGCTGCCCGGCGAGGCTCGTCGGCCGTGCCTCAGGGCTCGCCCCCGCGCCCTCCGGCCCTCCAGCAGAACCCAGCTCGCCCCGCTGTGTCGCAGCGCGTTGAGGGTCGGGCTGAGGGCCTGGAGCTGCGGCAAGTCCGCGGACACCCCGAAGCGGTCGCGCAGGGCCTGCAGCGTGAAATCCCACAGGCTCGGGTCGAGGCCCACGGCGGCCATGAGGCCGGCAAGCAGCGGCCACAAGTGCCGGTCGAGATCTATCACCTTGCTCTCGTTGCACAGCCTGGTCTTGCCTGGGCGGCCGCAGCTGGTGGGGTGCAGGAGCAGCGCCCAGCCGGCCGCCGAGGCCGCTGCTTGCGCCGCTGAGCGCACAGGAGAGCCCCCATCGCAACCCATGCGCCTCGAACGGCCTCAGGTAGCAGTTGAACGAAAGCAGGATCCCTATCGCCATGCGTCGGCGCCCGCTGACGGCGAGCAGCCCCGCCAGCGCAGCCGCCGCGAGGATGGCAAAGGCACCTGCGTCATCGAGGGCACGCGACGCGCCCAAGATATCGAGCTCCTCGTGGCGCGCGGCAGATGGCCCTTCCACGAGCCCTGGAGGCCCGGCAGGAAGTGCGCCAGGGGCGCCCGCCACGGAGAGCCCTGGCTCGCGGGGGCCCCGTGCACGACCATGTAGCTCGAGGGGCGGGTGGTCACCGAGTTGAGCTGGTCGAAGTCCCTCCAGACCAGGCGGCTCACGGAGCAGAAGGCCGCGAACTCCCTCAGGATCCTGCGGTATTGCGCCTTCGGGCTGGTCCGCATGGCCAAGGTCTCCAGGGTGCCGAGCTGTCCCGCCGGCGGCCGCTCGGCCTCCAGCCGCCCTGCCGGGGCGGCGCGTCGGCTGCGGGCCTCCAAGGCAGCTGGCGGAAGCCTCCGCGCGGGCAGGCGCAGGACCAGCGGCCACGCAGCTGCTGGGGGCCGCCGCGCCGCCATGCGCGGGTGGCTGTCCAGCGCGGGCGTCTGAGTCTGAAAACCAGGAGCGACGCCCTCGAGAAAGAGCGTCGGCAGGGTTGCGTTCTGACGGAATCCACCTGCAGTACAATCTCGTTCCTGTAGCGGGAGACATCATACAAATTTTAAGCAATGGAAGTTGTAAGTATGTTGATGCTGCTCTCCCCTTCGCCACGGCCAGACACAACGGCATATTATCGACCAACGCCAGAACCCGCCTGCCGCGGCAAGCTGAGGACCTCAAGAGGTGATTGCAAGCAACTACCAGGGCGTCGGCCTCCAATCCCAAGATGTTCTGGCCCGCCTGGACCTTCGTGGCAACCGCACCCCTCCAAGACTTAGCATCCAAAAGACCAGCGGGCACCTCGTCGAACTCCTTCAGCTTACTACCGAGATCCAAGACCAGGGGGCCCTCGCTGTGGAGCTCCATGTCGGGGTCCTCGGGGAGCTTGTCGGGGTCCAGCGTGCCGGGCGAAGCCGAGTCGAACTCCAACTGACTGTGAATCAGCACGTCCTCCCTTCCCGTGGCCTCGCGGAGGGCAGAAACGGATGACGATGCAAGGGGTGGGCGGAGAGCAGCAGTGGATTGAAGAGCTCTGTCTCTGGCGCGAGCCCCACCCTCAACTCGGCACCGCCACCGCTCGCACAGACGCCCGCAGCGGGCGATGAGGTCGCCTGAGGCCTGCCGACGGCAAACGCCCAGCCCCCCCTCGCCGGCGTGACTGGCGACGAGCCGCGTCGCCCAGGGCGCGGTGAGGTCCGCCGCGAGGAGCGGCAGCAGACAGCGGGCGCGCCACAGCTCAGTCCGCACGGAGGGCCAGAGAGTCTGCACCTCCGCGCCGGATGCTATCATGAAGGCGTAGGTCGCGTTGAGGAGCCCCAGCGCCTCACGCCTCACCATAGAGGCCCAGGTCAGGTGGCCTACCAGCACGCGCACGAGGTGCCCTGAAGCGCGACCGCGCCTGAGCAGCTCCTCAATGGCGAGCTTCAGCCTCCAGACAGATCGCCCCTTGATGGCAAGCCAGCGGCCCTGCCTCAGCTCCATCCCCAAGAAGCTGCATGTGTCCGAAGCCCGCTCAGGCTCGTGGACTCTCACGCCAGCGCCCTCCAGCTCCGCGGTGATGCGATCCAGGGCGCGGTCGGCCTCCGACTCGACACCGCCGACGGCCAGGTAGTTGTCCACGTGCCCTGCGACGGCGGCCTGGCCCTCCGGCTCCCCGACGACGCCGGGGAGGCCGTCCTCGATGATGAGGTGGCCTGGCACGCCGGCCCGCGAGACCGCTGTTCGCAGAGCAAGCTGACAAAGGTGCAGCGCCCAGGAGAAGCCCATCGGCAGCACGACCAAACAAGCCTGCACCCTGGTGGCATGAGGAAGTCCTGCAATGCCGCGTGCCTCCAAGTGCCGCCTGTCGATCGGCGGGAGCCTGAAGTAGCGACACAAGCCCTCGGGCATCAGCAGCCGGTAGAAGGCGTTGTCAATGTCTCCCGCCGCGACGACCACCTTGCCTCCGGGCGCCTCCAGGTTCGAGAAGGCGGCAGCGCTCGGCAACGTGGTGGCTGGGGAGTCCGTGAAGTACGCAGTCGCTGTACGAGTATCAAAAATGAGCCGTAGACGGTTGCTCTTCTTTGCCACGCAGAAGACTCCAATCGGCTTGATGCTGGGGTCCTCCGCCTGGAAGCAAATCATCTTCCGCTTCAACATCTCCGCGAGGAAGTCGGCGAACGTCGCCGGAGAGAAGGCAAGGCGGGGGTCGACATATGGCCCACGAGGGCAAACCTGCTGCAGAAGGGCGCCAGCCTCCTCGCGACCACGCAGCATGCTCGAGCTCCATGCCCTAAGCCACTGAGCGCCCGGGCCAGCCACGACCTTCGTGAGCGGCACGGGGTCGTCGCCAACGTCGGGCCACGAGATCAGGTCCCGCGAGTAGGGTCGGCGAAGCCCCCCCGTGGAGTACAGCGGGGAGCCAGAGAGGAAATCCGAAAGAGCTCCATCGGGAAAACCCTCGCCCTCGGCCAGCGGCTCGAGGCAGGCGAAGGTGGACTGGATGTGCACGAGAGACGCCCGCTGGCCTTCAGAGATACCGAGGGCGGACGGCTGGGCCCCAGGAGCACATACAGCGTTCATGACGTCGATGGCGTCGTTGGCCCAGTCTTGCCAAGGAACGTCACCAGCAAGCTGGCGGCGACCGCGGCGGCTGCGCCCAAAACTGGAGCCCTCGCGAGGGCGGGCCACGGACGGCAAGGGGAAGATGTCCCGCTGGCGCCCTCCGAGGTCCGCACGGCGCGAGGGCCGAGGTGGCCCGTGAGCTGGTGCGTCGGGGCGAAATGGGCTGGCTGGCGGGAGCGGGCGCCCATCTCCGCTCCCCTCTCCGAGGCTACTTGTCGTCCCTGCCAGAGCCCTTGTCGCCCTTGGCCCCCTTCTTATTCTTGCGGGCCAAGTCGCGCTCCTCTCTGGATTTGCGTTGCTCCATCCTGTAAGCATTCATCTTCGTAAGCTCGTCCTCGATGTGGTCCTGCAGCGCCGGCGCGACGCACACGTTCCCGCGCAGCTGGTCCGTGCCGAGCAGCGCGTGGGCGTCGAGGCTTCCCGAGTCAGCAGCCGGGGCGACGCGGTCCCTGTAGCGCTCCCCCTGGAGCTGCACGGCTCTGGCCAGCATCTCGCCCGAGGCGAGGTTGGCCACATTCAGCTGGTCGTAGATCACCATGCGCTCGAGGGTCCTGCAGGCTCGCTCGTGCTCGTCGACGCCAGGCTCGTGCCCCTGCAAGCGCGACTCCGAGAGCCAGCGCGAGTGGCGGCCCGTAGGCGTGCCGCCATGAGCCTCCATGAACTTTAGGACCCACTGCGCCGTCCGCGGACCCCTGACCGGCCAGTCGGGAAAAGGCCCCCTCAGTCATGTTCATGACCGCGCTGCGAAAGTCCGCGTGCCGCTGCCCCTGCAAATCGTGCGTGACGGGCTGGATGCGCGCATCAGCTGGCGCGACCGCAGCCGCTGCGGCTCCAAGGCCTGCAGCTGCGGCAGCTGGCCTGGCAGCTGCGGGCGCTGCCATCAGCGGCGGCGGGGGGCCCGCCAGCGCTGGGGCGCCTGCCACGGGCGCCGCTGGGCCGCCAGCGAGCGCAGCGGCCAAGCCAGCCGCTCCAGCCGCCACGGCGGGCCCGCCAATCCCTGCCGCGGGAGCTGCGGGGGGGGCAGCAACCAGCATCCCAGCGGGCGGCCCCGCACCGCCGGCAGCGTGCGCCGCAGCCGCCGCGCCACCGGCGGGCGCGACGCCCGCGGCGCCAGGCCGAGGGCGAGCTCCGCCAGCAGCGACGCGCAGGTTGGGCACCGCTGCGTCCTCAGCGCCCAGGGCGATGCCCATCCTCGCAGCCCCAGCAGCCAGCACCTGTGCGACCCGCGCGGGCGCTGGGACGCCCCTGAAGCCGTGCACGTGCATCCCAGCTGCAGCTGATGGTAGGCGCCCATGCGACCGCCCTCGCACGGCAGCCAGCGGCGCACCTCCGCGGCGGCGAAGAGGTCCTCCTCGTAGCTGTCGTCATCCGGCGTGAGAGTGCAGGCCAGGCCCGAGCCGTCAGGCACGAGCACCACCAGTCGCTCGTGCCACACGTTGGCGTACCCCGCGTACTCCACTAGGATGAAGTCTCCTTCCTGCAGACCCAGAGCCGCTATCGGATGCTGTGCTGCGGCCACCGCCGCCATGCTAGCGTGTCAGCTGTAGCTTCGAGGCCCGCAGAGCCGCCACTTGCGCCGCCGCCAGCTGCGTCGCTGAGGCGGGGGCCTCCAAGGCCGCCGCGGGCGGCCGCCCAGGAGCGCCCGCCGGCGCCGCGGCCCCTGGTGTCGCGGGTGCGCCCCGCTTGCCAAGGGCCCAGCCCGCGGCGCCCACCGCGGCCAGGCAGGCCAGCCACGCCAGGCTGACTCCCAACGGCACGGGCCGCTGGACCTCCGACACCGAGCCGCCTGGGCACGCCAGCCGCGGCCCGCAGGTACAAGAACAGGAAGGGCACGGAGGCGGCGACGGGCACGCCGGGCACTGCGCTCCCCAGGCGGCACCCCAGGCCGCCGCGCCGGCGGCGAATCCCCGCGTCGCCTCGCGGAGGATGAGGCTCGCGGGGTCCATCCACGGCCCGGCCGCCTCCGCTCGGAAGCCCCTGGGGCCTCGGAGCTTGAGCAGTACGGCCGCGACGATCGCGGTGCGGCCGCCTGCCCGCTCCCCTCCTCGCTTCACGATGTTACATCTACCATATTGCACGACGTCGATGGCACAGCAAGTATTGCAATTCATGTGTTGCGCACGACATCGATTGCGCCGCAGAGATCACGGACCACATTGTTCCATATGTATACACATATGTATAGATGTATATGTATGTATGTATGTATGTATGTATGTATGTATGTATGTATATATATATATATATGTATTGCACCACATATATTACACAACAAAGATTGCTCCATATATACATATATTCAATCATAGACTGCACCACGTAGATGTTTCAACATCTATTGCACCACATCTCCTGGTCCACACCGACTGCACAACATATATTCCTAGAAACACGCTGCACGGAACGGGCGTGCCCCCTTCACCTAATCCTCTAAGCCTCAGTCCTCACTCCTGACGAGTCTCATGCGGCCCGGAGCCCCATTGCCAAATCCACAGGGGCTTCTCGCGCTCCCCCTGGGATCCGATACAGTTTCTCGCTATGTTGTTGGTCACGAAAGGGCACCAAAACGGGGCCAACATTGCCCGAAGAGGCCTCAAAACACCGTCCAAGAGGGCCCCGAGATGCTCAACGATCGCATCAAGACGCCCAAGATGGTCCCAAGACGGCCCAAGAGGCCTCCGAGACGCCCCAATAGAGCCGAGAGAGTCTTCCCAAGAGGGCCCCGAGAGGCCATAATCGGTTGGTTTCCGAGGGTTCTTCAATGAGTTTGGGGCAATCGACTTTTCGATCTCCCGACTCTCCAAGACGGCCCCAGTGGCCCCCAGGATTTCCCCCAGGCGGCCCAGAAGGCCCCCAGGAGGGCTCCAACACGGCCCCAAAGGGCCCCAAGACTGCCCCAGAGGCGCCCAACACAGCACAGAAGGTTCCAAATTGTGCCCCAAGAAGGGCCCAAAAGGGGGAACACGAACCGAAGATCCTAGCCTTGCTTCAAAGCCTGCTGCAACAAGCTGCACTAGAATGCTCAAGAGGAGACTCACTTCACTCCAGCAGCTCTCATGCTGCCTATGCAAGGACTCCGGCACCCATCGCAAACCTTCACATCGCCCAAAGGAGTCCCCAAGGAGGCCCGCAAGAGGCTTCGCCAGACCCCAAAGAGGCCCCGACGACGCTCTAAGAGGCCCCTGGATTGGCCGAAAGACAGACGGCAATGATGTTAGCCAGCGTGGACCCCAAACAGTGTCTATTGCGTTATATGTTGTGCAATCCAGGTGGGGCAATCTTTGTGAAGCAATCTATGTGGTGCAGTATTTGTTGTGCACTAAATGTTGTACAGTACGCGAGGTGCAATATAGGCGGCTCAATCTACAGTGTGCATATTTGGATCCGTATATGTTGTGCAATCAGTCTTGAGGAATGTATATGATGCAAACTACGTGGCGCATTCGATGTGGTGGCATCTATGTGGTACGACCTATGTGGTACAATCTTCAGGAGACCCCAACATCGAATCGAACAGGTTGACAAGCAATCGAAATTCATCGGATCGGGGGAAATCGGCAGCCGAGACAGGAGAACAAATCGGCGGAAATCGGCAGGCTAGTAGCTAGTAACCCTCCGTTGAGAAATCGAAAACCAAATCGGACTTCGAAGTCGAATCAACTCGGAATTGGAAGCCATCGAAATCGAATCGAATCGAATTGGAGGAGTCCAGGTGAGCCCTGCGACGGCGAGCACTGAGACGCCAGACCAACAATCATGCCCAGACGACAGGCGGCGACGGGGCGACGACGGCGAGCACGGAGCCGCCAGGCCGACATTCGGGGCCAGTTCCTAAGAAGGGAAGTAAGAAACCCCAAGTGCAAGGCCCTGTTGGGTACAAATGATAAACCATCCGTTCTCGATCCTCGAGATGACGACTACGACGTGTGCGCGCGCCCCGCGCGTCCTCGGCCCCAGGGAAGCCTCGCGGCGACCACAAGCACACCCGAGTCGTCGCCGCTGTCGTCGCCGCCGACGTCGCCGCCGCTGTCGCCACCGTCGCCGCGCGCAGCATCTTTGCCTCGAGGGGCGCTCCGCGGCGGCCGCCCGAGGACCCCGCTCGGCTCCGGCGCGCCGCGCCGAGGCGCCGCCTGGCGCCGAGGGGCCCCGCCGCGGCCGCCGCCCTGCGAGGGGGGCGCCGCCGGGGCGACGACGACGGCGGCGGTGGCACGGCGAGGGTTGTCGACGGTGGGCGCGGCAGCGACCCCGACGCCGACGTTGACGCCGACAGCGGTGGCGACAGCGGCGACGACAGCGACGACGGACTGCGCGACGGCGGCATCGGTGGCTGCAACACCTGGGGGGCCTGGCGTCGGCGCATGCAAAAAGCTTTACACTGTCACGATGGGGTTTTGAGCTGGGGATACATGATATAAGGATAATCATGGAAGGGGATGGGGGTAGGGAGATAGGATAGGGATCGCAAAAAGGACAGGGATCGAACTTGAGCCATTCTCTTCGCGATAACGGCCGTTATCGGGGGGGGGTTCGGCCCCCCTCCCGATCACATCACTGCGGGGGACCGCCGTGAGCACCGAAGCGCCCCTATGCGCACCGCAGAGGCCTGCGTTCACGACAGCGCGCCAGAGAGCACCACATTGGCCAAGGGCGGCGCACGCATGAAAGCAACGCAACGTGCTTGCGAGGTGAATGGAGGCCGACGCATCAACCGGAGACTCGTCGCCGCCAGCCTCCGGGGGCCTCTAGCAACCTCCAGAAGCTTCCGGGGGCCCTACGGCCCCACCGAATACCCAAAAGCCGACGACGACGAAATGTGAACAAATATGCACGCTCCCCCTCCACCTCCTCCTCCTCTTCCTCCTCCTCCTCCTCCTTTCTCCTCCCTTCTCCTCCTCTCTGCTCCCTCACCCCTCCCTCGCCTCCGTTTCTGTCTCCCCCCTGCTTATCCCCCCAGAGATCGGGGGGTGTCCGGGGATCCTTAAGAAATCCACGAAGAATCCACACGAAATCTTTGCACATGTTGACCAAATAGCGTGACGTAACCAGGAGGGAAGGAGAGGGCCGAACACGGGCACTGTCGCCTAGTCCTGAAAAAAAACAGGCTCGTAGGGACAGAGAAAAGAGAAGGGATAGGGACATCTAGAGATAGGGATCGACAATGGGAGACCACGAGTGGCAATGGGAGACAACAGGAGACAACCGGAGACAACGGGAGACAACGAGAGACAGTGGGAGACATCTGGAGACAATATCGACAGACCGATTCCAGACCTGGCACGAACAACAGACAATATAATAGGTAGGGAGAAGCGGCATGGCGTTACCGGCGGCGGCAGATTTTGACAGTCTGGTATCATGTCCTACCACCGCAGCGCATTTTAGCGCATACCACGGAGTGGCAGGACGTTGCATTGGTTCCGCACGCTTCGATAATTACGGATGATGGCTGATGCAAGCTATCACCGCGTGATTCCCTTGAACTCGACGGAGGAAGAGAAATACATAACCAAACACCCGAAACATTAATAGAACTTGCGCATACTGCGGCGGCAAACATACGTGTATGGATGGCATTGCCAACTGCGTCCACAGAGGGATTTACTTGGCGTGGCGCCACGGTCTTTGATCTGGCAGGCCATGACCATGCCACCCCAGAGCCAACGTGCCCTCCCAGGAACCCACACATTCACGTAAACATCCAACATGGCAGCGCGGATTCGTGAAACCGTCGCGGCGGAGCGCGGGATCGTGCTCACGCGACGTGAGCAAAAAAAACAGGATGAAATTACACGCGTGCACGGACCCCAGCGAGTACGCGTGGATCCGCTGGACCCCTGAAGTCCAGGAGGAACGACATCGTTGGGCGCTGGGCCTCTCCGTTCTCACGGCGACTCAGAACATTCTGGCCCTGGGCATCTTTCGTGGTGCGTTGTGGCAGAGACTTCAAAGGGGGATCCACCCATGGCGACGGGAAGTCTCTCGAAGGCCCAAACAAAAGCCCAGAACGGCATACTTCAACATTGCGCCTCGAACCTTTCATCCTTGAAAACGTAACTCCAGGACGCCTTGTCTGGCCCCTGGTGGAAGCCGCCTACAGAGGGCACGAACAGATGGGCGCCGCATCGCGATGTCGGGATGGAGGGAGCCTGGGCTCTGGATCGGCGAGGCGACGCCATCCTCCGCGGGATTTCTGCGCAGGGCCCCACTGCGTGGCCTGGACTCGGGCGGGGGCCCGCACGCGCGCGCCTCGTCACCGCCAGAGGCCCTGCCGCGCCGCTGCGTGGCGCGCGGGGTTTGCCTCCGGCGGCGGCCAGTGGCCGCCTGGCCCTCGCGGCAGCGCTGCGGCCCAGTCGCACGGCGGGGTGCGCTGGAGCACAACCTGGCCCGCAGGCAGGCCACCGCTCGGCATCGCCGTTGTTGTCGTCGTCGGGCGTCGTCGTCGTCGGTCGTCGTCGAGGCCAGGCGGGCAGGGCGGGCCTGACGCTAACGGGCGGGACGGGCCCCAACGGGCGGGTTGGGGCACGTACGCACGACAATTCCCGAAGAGGGCGAAAACGAGTTCCGGCATTCCCGCAAGGCCACCCCCCTCACGAACCGTCAGTTACGGTCCGCCCGCCAAGACCGTCCGCATGGCCGATCAACCTGTGAGGTTGGCAGGGTGGGGGGGGGAGCTTCTCAAAAAGCAATAGGAGCCAGTGGACTCTGGAAAAGGTTTATTGAGCACCCTGCCTGATGAGAAAACCACCCCCCTCACGCCACCCCTTTCTGTTCGCCGATACACAGGTCCCTGAAAGGCCGATTGTGGGCCGCAGATCGCCTGGCCAGCGAAAAGGCCCTGAGCTCCGACATCGTGTTTCATGGGACAATTCATTTCTTCGCGAATCGCTTTCGTGTTGCACAACGTGCCGCCATCGGTTCGTGGACGCCGAGATCTATATGCTAGCCAACGCAAACCCCATACAGTGTGCTTATCGTACTATGGGTTCTCCAATCTAGGTGGAGCAAGCTACGTGGTGCAACTCATTTTGACTGTCTTGAAGCTGTCCTCTCCACTGCTCGTGCAAACATCCCACCCTCCCACCCGCAGCTTGGTTGCAAGACCTCTTAAGACCGTGACGGTAGGTACCACATGGCACTTGGCAACGACACCGACGCCGACGACGACAGCGACAACGTCGACGAGGACGCCGCCGACACCTACTACGACGACACCGACGACGTCTCCAACGACTTCGACGACGACGACGACAACGACGACGACGACACCGACGACGACGACGCCGACGACGATGACGACGCCGACAACGACGACGAAGACGACGATGACGACGCCGCCAACGAAGACGACGACGCCGACGACGACGACGAGGGGGGAGGGAGGACGACGACGGCGGCGACGACAACGAGGGAGGAGGGAGGATGGCGACGACGCGAGCGACGAAGAAGGAGGGAGGACGGCGACGCCAACGACGACAACGACGAGGGAGGAGGGAAGACGATGATGACGACGACGACGGCGGCGAAATAGGAGGGACGACGACGAGACGCCGACGACGGACGACGATGTCGAGGGAGAAGGAAGGACGACCACGGCGACAACGACGACGGAAACCACGACGGCGCCAAAGAGGACGACGACGACGAGGAAACAGAGGTTGACGATGGCGACGACGACGACAACGACGATGGAGGAGGGAGGACGGCGACGACGACGACGATGACGACGACGAGGACGCAAGAGCGTGCGCGCATGCTTTTTATGAACACCCGTGTTGCGAAACCATATGTTTTTGTATGTTGTTTGGGGCAGTCGATTTTAAAACCCCTCCGAAACCAGAGGTTGTTGAAGGATTTCGGCATGCGCGCAAGGGCGTTCGAAAGATTTCCACATGCGCGCGCGAAGCCCGTTTGGAAGCATCTTTTGAAAATCTTGAAAACACTGATGCTTTTCTTACGATGTCGCAAAAGCGCGCATGTAAGCTTGTTTAGATCTTCAGTGTTTGCGAAGCCCTGTGTGTTTGTATGTGTGTTGGAAACTCGATTTTGAAATCCTTCCGAAAGCACGAATTTTTGAAGACGCGCGCGTGTACACTTAGTCTCATTCTTTGCAGCGGATTCTTGGGAACTTATGATTTTTGATCAACGAGTGCGCGCGCACATAATTTTGTTGCAGAGGATGGCGGGGGGAAGTGATACCGGCCTGGCTGGGACAGTACGAATCCATATTTAGAGTGGACGGAAGTGCAGAATATGAAAATCGGAATACCCGAGGAGGGACCGTTAACTCCGGGGAGGGGGGGTGGAGTCGATTCGTCTTTTAGAAAGGAGAAACATTCACTTGCTCAACTTGAAAATGTCCTCTCCACTGCTCATGCAAACATCCCACCCTCCCACCCGCAACTTGGTCGCAAGACCTCTTAAGACCGTGACGGTGGGTACCACATGGCACTTGGCAGCGACACCGACGCCGACGACGACAGCGACAACGACAACGACGAGGACGCCGCCGGCACCTACTACGACGACGCCGACCACGTCTCCAACGACTTCGACGACGACGAGAACGACGACGACTACAACACCGACGCCGACGACGACGACGACGCCGACGCTGACGACAACGACGATGACAACGCCGACGACGACGACGCCGCCGACGACGACGACGACGCCGACGCCGACAAGGACGACGACGACGACGACGACGTCGCCAACGAAGACGACGACGACGAGGGGGGAGGGAGGACGACGACGGCGACGAGGACGGCGACGAAATAGGAGGAACAACGACGGAACGCCGACGAAGACGACGAGGGAGGAAGGACGACCACGACAACGACGAAAACGACGACGACAACGACGACAACGACGACGACGCCAAGACGACGACGACGAAGAAACAGAGGACGACGACGGCGACGACGACGACGAAGGAGGGAGGAAGGCGACGACGACATCGTCGACGCAAGAGCGCGCGCGCACGCTTTTGTTGAAAATCCGAGTGGCGAAACCGTGTTTGTCGGAATACACGGTTTTGAAATCCTTCCGAAAATGAGCGTTTTTGGAAGGATTTCGGCATGCGCGAGCGACGACGCGCGCGTGCGCACTTCGTCCCATTTTTCGCAAAAAAAGGTTTCTCGCGGCGGCACGCGCGCAAGGGCGTTCGAAAGATTTCGACACGCGCGCGCCAAGTCCGTTTGGAAGCATTTTTGAAATCCTGAAAACACCGATGCATTTTGAAAGATTTAGCAAAACCGCGCGCGTAAGCTCTTTTAAAACACCAGTCCTGCGAAACAAATGTTTTTGCATGTTTTCTAGAAGCTCGATTTTGAAATCCTTCCGAAACCGAAGGTTCTTGAAGGGTTCCGGCATGCGCGCGCGACGACGCGCTCGTGTGCACTTCGTCTCATTCTTTGCACAAGGATTATTGAATACATATGGCTTTTCATAAACGAGAACGCGCGCGTAATTCTTTTTGCAAAGAGGATGGCAGGGGAAGTGGTATCGGCATGGCGGGGATAGTATGACTTCATAATTCGGATGGACGGGCGTGCAGAATGAATACGAAATCGCAGCAGTGGTGTGCAATCTACCGACGATCAAGTCGAAGTTGTCGACACCACTGCTCGCGCAATCGTCCCACAAACCCGCCAGCCACTTGGTTCGCGAAACCAATGCGGAGGCGATTGCGATGAGTGTCCGGTGTTGGCTGGTGCATCCCTGCGGCCCCGCCAACCCGCGCACGCACGCGGCGCAACGGCCAGCTAATTTGGAGCGGCCGACGCAGCCGAGGGCGCGGACCGCTGGGCACATCCCAGCGGGCCCTTCAGTGCGAGTCGGCGACTTGGGCGGGCGCGGTATCATGGCAACATCGACAACGGTAGACACGATTATGATATGATGACGCAGGCGATGCTGGTGGCGCTACTGAAAGCGACGACGGCACGGCCAATGACGGCGCCAATGCTGATCACGCCGACGACGGTGACGGTGTCCTCGCGTCGGTGATGAAGGTTTTAAAAAGAAGTTCGACATGCGCGCGCAAGCGACGCGCGAAGGTGGCCCACAGGAACTATTTGACACGGTTCGTGCCCAACCAGAACCTATAGTTCTTTGGAGGATTGCAGCATGCGCGCGCGAAGACGCACGTGCGCACTTCGTCCTATTTGTGCAAATCGGACTCTCCTGACAGTGCGCGCAATGGCGTTGGAACGATTGAGAAACGCGCGCGCGAAGCCCGTTTCGTAGCATTAGCAATCAAAAGCAACCGATATTGTCTTAACAACTCGCAACGGCGCGAGCGCATGGTTGTTTGGAAGCCCGCATTGCGAAACCAGGCGTTTTGGTATTTTTGTGGATACTCCATTTTGAAATCCTTACGAAGATACTTGTTTTTGGAAGACTGCGGCATGCCCGCGCGACGACGCGCGCGGGTGCACTTCGTCAAATGTTTCTCTTGCAAGGGAATATTGAAAACTTGTGACTTGTGATCTCCGAATGCGAGCGCATAGTGTTCTCTGCAGAGGATCACGGGGGGGTCTGTACCAGTGTAACGGGGATGGTATAAATTCAGATTTCGGATGGACATTGGGGCAAACTCCGACGCACACTGCAATACGGAATGGGGGGATAACCCGGGGATAGAGGTATACTTTGACTTCTTCTAGAAAGGGGAGTATACAATGGGGGCCCGTCCAAAAGAAACCTTCCACAAGAAACCCAACCCTGAGACCCCAAGACGTCCATTGACATTTGATGTGGGACCGTCGCGCCCTCCATCGCAGAACCATCGCAACCCAAGAAACCCACCCTGGAGGCAAGCCGGGTGTTTCTTGGCATGGGCCTCCACAATATGTTGCACAAAAGATGCTGTGCGTGTTCCGCCCCCGTGCCGCTGGGCACGGAGTGGGCGTGTGCTCAAGTCCTTTGCCTCATCCTTCAAGTCTCAATCCTCACTCCTCAAAAGTTTCTTAAGAGGCCTGGGCCTTAAATTCTTACATAATCTTGGACTTGGCGCGGTTCCCTGGGCTATGGTGCATTCTCGCATGACTTGTTGAGCGTCTCGAGGGCCCAAAAAGGCCGCCAAGACGGTCCAAGATGGCCCCGAGACGCCCAAGGATCATTCCAAGGCAACCAAAATGGCCCCCAGAAGGCCCAAGAAGCCTCCAAAACGTACCAAATGGACTTCACAAGAGGGCCCGGAGAGGCAGAATTCACTCAGCGCCCTTAGGTCTTTGATAGATTTTGGCGTTGTCGCTTCCTTGGCTTTGCGACGCCCCAAGACGGCCCAAGAAGGCCTCCAACACCGCGCAAGACGGCCCAAGCCCCATGAGAGGCCCAAGAGGGGACCACGAGTCGAACATGTCAGCTTTCCACCTCAAGAGGATCCGAGGAGGTCCCAAGAGGCCTCTCAGGGGCCCCAAGACACGCCCAAGAGGCCCCAAGATAACCCTATAACCGAGGCCTCAAGAGACCACAAGACGCACTCCGAGAGGCCGCGGAAGTGTTCCCAAGAGACCCCCGAGAGGCCTCCCCAAAACCCCCAACAAACATCCACGACCCCTCTGTCGTCGTCGTCGTCTTCGTCTTCGTCTTCGTCGTCGTTGACGACGTCTCCGTCTCCGTCCCCATACCCTATTCATCATCGTCCTCCTCCTCCCTGAAGACGGCGGAAGAGGGCTCCAGGGGCCCCCAAGATGGGGACCAAAAGAGGGACAACGAACCGAACACCCGAGCTGCGCCTCAAGGAAGCCCCAACAGGCCTCCAAGAGGTCACAAAAGAGGCCTCCAAGAGGGTTCCAAGAAGCCACTAGATGCCCGAACGATGCCAAGAAGACGCCGTGACAGACAAGGAGAGCCCCCAAGAAGCCCCAATAGGGCCCCATATCGACTCGAGACCCCTCCACATCGTATTCAGTTGTTACCAAGTCAGCAATACACACGATATGACTCAAGCGGTACTCGCCGGACAATTGAAAGTTCGTGTATTCCGCGGTTCGACATTGGGCGGAAGGGTGGGGGACAGGGGGGGGTCTGGCTCCAGACCTCTGCTTAGCGCGACTGTTTGCAACAATGCGTCATAGGGGGGGAGTATCCCACCTGCTCGAAACAGGCGCCCAAAACAGCCAAGATCTATTCCAGGGAGGGGTGGGGGGAGGGGGGGGACTAGGGCCCGCGCCGATCGGTAAAACGATGCATAAAAAAACGGCGACCAACAATACAGTCGCCAAATATTGTTTTCAAGAGGCCCCCGAAAGACCTACCACGGGACCCCAACGAGCAATCAAGAGGCCCCTGGCCAGCAGCCCCGGTACGGTGGCGGGATGCGCCGAAGGCCATTCGGATAGGTTGTGCAATATATCTGGAGCAATCTATCTGCCGCAGCCGACGCAATGCAACGTATGTTGTGCGATGTATGTTGTGCAATGTGCGTGGTGGTATCGATGTGATTCGATCTATGTGGTGCGCCATCTGCGTGGTGCAACCGACGTGGTGCAATATATGAGGTGCACTCTGTGGTAGAAATCACCGTGCCAAACCTGCACTTGTAAACGCCCCTGCTCGCGCAAATATCACACGGACCCACCCGCACTTTCGTTTGCAAAACGCACGCGGCGGGGATTGCGATGGCTGCTGGGCGCTGGCTGGCGCATCTCTGCGGCCGCGCTAGCGCGCGCAAGCTCGCGCGTAGAGTGGCCAACTGGTCTGTCTGGCGCGACCAGCGCGGCCGCGGTGGTGCTGACCGCTGGGGGCTCCCCAGCGCGTAGTGCAGGCCGCGCTGGCGCGCGGGCACTCTAGTGCGAGTCGGTGACTCGGGCGGGCGCGGTATCATGGCGGCGTCGACAACGGCAGACAAGATGATGTCAGTAACGATGCTGGTGCTGCCGATGACTTTGACGACAGCAGATGCGAATGGCAGCGCCGATGCTGATCACGCCGATGACGGCGATGAAGGTGTCGGAAGGACATCGACATGCGCACGCGGCCGACGGTTGCGGGTGCCCGAATGGTGTGTTGTAAGTTATATGCTTAGCTAGAAAGCATTCGCCAGAGTGCGCGCGCACATGTTGAACACTAAAGGACATGTTGCAACACCAATTCCTTTCATTTGTTGTCGGGCAGCTTGAAATCGAAAACCTTCCGCGACCTAAGGTTTTTACTCTAGTTCCGGCATGCGCGCGCGACGACGCTCGCGTGTGGACGTTCTCCAATGTTGTGCAAGAGATGTTTGAAACCGACTGTGCGCGCCTGGTATTGTTTGACAAAGATGAGGGGGTGTCACTGGAAAGATATAAGCCCATATACAAAATGAACGATGAGCAGAACCATGTGTAAATCAAACTTCCCCTGGGGGCAAAAAATGTGGGGGGGAGGGTGGTAGATCCGTATCCTATACGCGGTGCAAACAATGTGGTGCAATGAGTGTGGTGCAATATATGTTGCGCAATGCGCGTGGTGCGATATATGTGGTGCAACGTACGATGTGCAATCTAGGTTGTGGAAGATTTGTGGAGCGTGGTGCGACACATGTGGTGCAACACATGTTGATAAATATGTTTGGGAGTATCTGTGGTGCAATCGACCTGGTGCTCTTTATGTGCTGCGCCATCTGTGGTGCAATCGACGCAGTGCAATCCATCTTGTTCAATAGATGTGGCCCAATCGATGCCATGCAATATGTGTAATGCAATCGATGTTGCGCAATCGATAAAGTGCAATCGAACCGCGGCGACGAGCGACGACGGCGGCAAACTGGCCTGCAGACCGACGCACAGGCCCAGACGATTGCCGGCGACGAGGCGGCGACGAGTTGGCGACGGCGGCAACATAACCGCGAGACCGACGCACAGGCCCAAACCATGGCTGGCGACGGGACGGCGACGGGGCGGCGACGGCGCCAACATAGCCGCCAGATCAACGCACAGGCCCATGCCTCGGAACAGAAGTAAGGAGTCCCTAAATGCAAGCATTGTTTGGGAATATATGGACATATAAAGATGTGAACAAATAGGTTGAAACTCCCTCGGGGCGCGGGAAAATCCAGGAATCGAACGCAAACAGAGACACCTGCTGGCAAAGGACAATGAGAAGGTGGAGCAGCAGAACGGGGAGGAGCAGCAGCAGCAGAGGGCACCAGCGAGCAAAAGGGGGGCGGCGAAGGAGGAAGGAGGAAGAGTAGGAGTAGGAGGGTGATGAGGATGATGAGGATGATGATGATGATGATGAGGAGGAGGAGGAGGAGGAGGAGGATGGTGATGATGACGAGGAGGAGGAGGAGAGGGTGAGCGTGGACGTGGACGTGGAGCTTGGGCGAGGTGGGGGTGAGGGAGGTCGGGGCGAAGAAGGTTGCCGGGCCCGCCCTGACTCCACTCCAGAGCCTACGCCCCAACCATAGTCATCATCATCAGCATTATCATAACCATCATCGTACTCTTCATCACCATCGTAGTCATAATCATAATCATCATCAGCAGCAGCATCATCACCATCGTCGTCGCCATCGTCGTCGCCAGCATCATCACCATCACCACCATCATCACCACAATCATCATCATAAGCATATTCATATTCAAAAGCATCATCCTCATCACCATGGCCATAAACCATCATAATCATCCCCATCATTATCAGCATCATCATCGTCATCATCATCATCATCATCATGGTGATCATCGTCTACATCATGCTCTCAATCCTCCGCCTCCTCCTCCTCCTCCTCACTCTCTGTCTTCGACGCTATCCGCCACCTCCTCCCCGTAACTCCTCCTCATCCGCCTCATCATCATGAACTATCCTCTTCATCCTCTCGAAACTCCGGGAAACCAATACGTGATACACCACTCCTTCAAAAACACTCTGCCCACCCGTCCGCTCCGGGGTGCCTACAAGGATCACGCAGGGACGTGACCTGCTCAGAGCAGCAAACTGCACTGGAATCTAAAGTAGCTATGCGGTGGTCTGGGTGGTCGGCGCAACTACCACCACCCATCAGCGCCGCGGTGGCAGCGAACATGCGAACAAACTCCCACGATGGAATGGTCTGGGCTGGGGGAATGAGCGAAACGCTTCAATAACTATGAGGTCTGGGTAGTCGGCACAACTCCGCACCACCTCGACCAGTCGGTGTTGAATGGCTGCACACCTGACTGGCTCTCGAATCGCAGCTATAACGCAAACTGAACAACTCCCGATTCGAAACTAACGCAAAAGGTCAAACGCAGCAATTGCACATTCCCCCATCTTTCCGGTTTCAAGAGCTGACGCAGAACACACCAGGGGGGCCTCGGGGTGGGAATTCCTCTCTTCCCAATTCCCCCCCTGCTCATCTTCGCCCTCCTTCATTTACTTCGCGCTGCTTGACGCCCCCCAAAACTGCTGGTTGTGCTTCCGATGACTGTGGTTGGAATCTGCACAAGCTCGTGGAGCGAAGGTAACGCACAAAAGCTGAACGACACCCTTCTCCTCCTAGCCTAGGCGAGGGCAAGCACTGACCTGTTGACGGCCACGTGGCCCCAGGAGGCCATCAGACCTCTCCATGTGCGTAGCTTCTGTCCTGCGCGTGCACCGAAGGTATGGCCCGCACATCATTTGGGCCCGCCGCTTGTGCTACCACAGCTGTTCCGCCTATTCCTCTTGTCGATAATCCCAACAATTTCCTGGAAATTAATTCCCGCTAATCCCCCTGGTTCCCGCTAATTCCCCTGGTTCCCCTCTAACCGTTCCCGCTAATTTCCGCTAGTTCCCCTGTTCCAATGAATGCTTATGGGCGTCAGCCATACTCGGTCTTACATGGGTGGCCTACAAAATCGCACGTAGAACATGATATGAGCATAAGACGTACACTATGATGCTATGGTGACGGTATGATGGCACGACACATCGAACGAGTCGAAAGAGCGAGATGCGGAGGAAGGATGCAGGTGAGGGGAAGACGACGAGAGGGGACGACGACCAGGAAGCGACGGAGGGAACAAGTGGGGAAAAGGAGCCGAACAATGAGGGGAGCAGCAGGAGGGGAGCAGCAAGAGGGGGAGGAAGAGGGGCAGCAGGAGGGTGAGGAGAGGAGGGAGGGCCGTCACCACGTCACCGAGAGGGAGGAGGGGGAGGAGGAGGAGGAGGAGGAGGAGGAGGAGGAGGAGAAGGAGGCTTTGAAGGCTCTCGGCGAGGCGCAACTGCAAGAGAGCAACCCGAACTCCACAACCCCTCGCCCCACATGATTTTCATTGCTGGGGATTACCGTCGAGGGGTTCGGGGATTACCGTCCGAAATGAACGGACCTCCCGGGCACCTCCCGGGGCCCCACCTCCCGGGGACCCTTCCCGATAATTTCCCGAGAATGAAACCCTGTAAAAACACAGGGACGAATTAGCGGGAAGGCCCCCACCTCCCGGGGCCTCACCTCCCGGGACCTCCCGGGGATTTTTTCCCTCTAGTGCCTGGACGATAATTCCCGTGCCCAGCCCTCGCGGCAGGAGGCTTGCTATCGCCCAGCGCGGGCAGGAGGCTTGCTATCGCTCGGCCGTCCATTCCCCGTGCATGTGTCGGTTTCGCGCGTGTTTGGTTTGCTACGTGGTCCAGGATGCTCCTCGATGGTCCTCGCAGAGGAAAAAACGCACACGCCCGAGCAATGCCAAGGAGGAAAAAGGAGGAAAGGTGGGAAGAGGAAGCGGCACGAAGACCAGCAGGGGGAGGAGAAGCGCCTCTCGAAGGCCTCCAGAGGCCTGCAGGGAGGCTCCCCGAGGTGTCGGGAAGTCCGCCGCTTAGCCATCTCGAGTAGAATAGCAGTGAAGAGGACGATGAGGAAGGAAGGGGGAAGGCGAGGAGGGGGCAGGGATGAGGGTGGGCATGTTACTGGTGAAGGAGGGTCTGAGGCCTCCTCATTCCTGCTTCCTCCTTGATACCATGCGTTTGCGTCGCGTGTATGGTGTATACCATATGGCCGATGATCGGAAATACAAGAAAATTATCGGGAATGCAAGACAATTAGAGGGGCAATGATACAATTAGAAGACAATTATCGGGAAACATTAAAGGGAAATTAGGGGAAGGGAAGAGGCGAACCCCGCCGCTGGTAGCACAAGCGGCGGGCTCAACACATCATGGACCTTGCAATGATGGGGGCACCACGGGACAACGCGCCGCCCTCGAGGCAAGCGCCACGACGTCGACGAGATGCGCTCGCCGCCTCCGGTGATCAGCACCGCGCAGACCGCAGCCCCCAGGCATGCACATCCTTGATGAGGTGTTGGCCAAAACCCTGCCACCGATGCTGTCGCCACCAGGGCTCTGCCACTGGACGTCTCGAACGGCATGGGCGAGGAGCAAGTCCACCAGGTGACGCTGGTCGACGAGGGCAGGTGCCGCTGGTCGACAAGGGCGTTACCCAGGGAGACGACATGGACTGCACTACTGCAGAAGAGGGGTGGCACGAAGAAAACAAATTCCCAACAGAACTGGTTCAAGCACCTTTTGAACGCGCTCAAATTGATGAAATTATGCACGATCAAGCTGAGACCGCTCAAGATCCCAACTGCACCCATTCAGATTTCACATGGACCCGTCCAGGCTTCAAATGAACCCGTTCACGCGTACAAACCCGTTCGAGTTCCAGCACGTTCAACTTCCTGGGCAACCCGCCCGATAGTTACATGAACCCGTTCGAGTCACAGGTGAACCCACTCGGGCACAGGCTGAGCCTGTTCAAGCCCCAACTTCCGTTCAACATCCTCGTGAGCCAGGTCACGATCTTGTTGAACACGTTCACGGTCACTAAAGAAGTGCAAGTTTGGGAAGAGCCCGCTCCAAACACAGCATGGATGACGAAGCCTTCGCGATGACTGACGCCGCGCAGAACGGGACTGCAGCGCAGATCAAAGAGAGAGCTCGCCACAGCGAGTCAGCATCGTCAGCCTCGAACTCATATGCGACATGGTGGAGGAAAGGCTTCGAGAAGGCGTTGCGGACTCGCCCCAGTGGTTAAAGACAGACTGGTGGAGCGGGCCAAGGATGCTGTTTATGGTGAGGCCTCGATGCGATTGGGCGACGATGGCATTGTCGTAGTCATGATATCACCGACGGGCCATTTCTACATGGATGCCTACTCGGATGGCGGCTCTGTGCTTGAAGGCTGCCTCACTAGCGACTCCTGAACGGCCTACCATTGAAGGCAACAGATGTCCAGAAAGTGGCAACGGACAAGTTTTAGAACATGCGCCTTGGCTCGTGGCTTTCGGTTATCAATTCTCCATCACATCCTAGCGCTGAAGAAGCACAGGATGGGCACGAGTGATCGCTGGCCCCAGAGCCTGCTGCGTAAAGGACAGGATATGCCAGCAGTGTCAGGGCGCACGATTTGCGCGCCAGCCAAGCTTGATTTGCGAGCGAGGGGTAGCTTACCACAACAGGTCGAGAGATGCAACATGCTAGCAAACTGTTGCACGTGATCTGTCCCGTGATCAAGGGAACTACGATGCGATTGTGCAAACTGCTGCAGGGGGAGTCACGACGTTCTGGATCCGAGTCGAGCCCTCCTCCGCTTCCTCCTCCTCCTCCTCCTCCTCCTCCTCCTCCTCCCCCTCCTCCCACGAACCCCTTGGACACCATGACGCCATTCTCCAGAACCCACTTGAGTCCCCCCCAACTGGTAAAACTAGATACAGTCAGGCAGAACATTAAGGACGCACTGCAACGATGACTCTTGGGTCAAACAGACAACGATGGGCAGAACATGATCAGCCCTGTGTGGACGACAGCACGTCAGGGGCAAGAGCAGTCATGGCGTACATGCGAATAATTACCGCATCCACATTCTACAGGATTAAGGCCTTCCAGATGTAGATGTAAAAACCACGACATCGGAAGTCTGTTGGCACGAAAGGAAGAAGTACTGCTGGAAACGGATTCCGGACCACAAGAGCTCCCCCAAGACCAGTTCTTCATCCCGAGCCGCGTCTCGACGGTTTCAGGGCCTGGGCCTGGAGGTTGAGAACGGCAACAAACCTCCAGGACCAATTCCCCTCAGGAGCCCCCGGTCTTTGTGACTGTGGAAAGCGCTGCCGGCGCGAGGGCGTGACAAAACATATAACGACGTCGAAGACCTGCCCCACCCCCCTCCAGGCCTGGCAGAAGGGCGAGCCGCTCAGCCAATCTCTCCTGAGTGCGGCGCGCTGCCCACCGAGGCAGCTCACCTGGTGCATGTCCCGCTCCAGCAGGAAGTTCACGAAGCCCTCCAGGCGAGAAGGTGGTGGGGCAGAGGGGGGGGGGAAGGGATTCAGCTCAGGGCACTTTGCCCCAAGACGAGGAGCAGGGGGAAGGGCGATTCGGCAGAATGAGACGCGAACCCCACCACCATCATGGAATGCATTCGCAGACTTGCAGAATACCGAGGTTACACAAATGAGCCACACCAATGCTGGAAAGTATCTATCAACTTCAGCACCGCCCTGAGACCCCTTCTGCCGTTCCTCCAGGTGGTGTGGTGGTGCGACAGAGGGGACGGACAACAGGAAGGAAGCAGAAGGCGGAGGAAAATGAACGCCTCCTAGCTGGGAGCCAAGCCGCATGGACAACGTGAAACCGCCTCCTGCATGTCATGCGCTTCCCCTCCTCCTCCCACGGGCCTCCGTTCCCTCATCATGTTAACTTCCTCTTCTTCCTGTCCCCTCCACAAGTTCCCTACTCCTCCCCCTCCCACGATCATCCTATCCATCCTCTTCGGCCTCCTCCTCATCCTCGTTCTCGTGTCCTCCACCTCCACCGCCTCCTCCTGATCCTCCTCCTCCCGCAAGCGTAGGGACGCGCTCGTGCCTCCTCCTGTCCTGCTCCTCCTCCTCGCCCTCTTCTACGGGCCTTGCATGGACGCACGAGGGTCACCAACTTGCGCCGGGAATGGGCTCTCGACTGAGTCCGTCTTGCGCGGAGCTACGACTGGGGGAATGATCCTTGAAGACCCAAGACAGCCCAACGCATCGAATTCCCCTCTAAGGGAAGCGTTCCTCCTCCGCCATCCCTTTGCATCCCTTTCCTCAGGAACAACTCATCCCTGACGACACCCCCGACGTGTCGATAGGGCGGGCCGGGAGTTTCGCCTGAGACTTCCTCACCCTTCATGATCCTGGAGCTTGACATATACAACAACTTCAAAGATGCAGGGCGGTTCGACTTCAAAATGTTGTTCCCGCCTTACCGCACGCGCATTCGTCTCAAACAACTGCGACGGCTTCAAGGATGAATGGCGGTCCGTGTTCAAAATGTGGTTCTCGCCTTGGAGTTGTGCACATTCGTTTTGGAAGTTTCTAACCGTTTCATAAATGGAGGGCGAGTCCTTTTCAAAATGTTGCTCTCGTCAACGTGCCGACCCCATTCGACTTAAAGTTGCAGCATGTTCAAGACATCGTATTGCTGCAGTCACAGACAAGGCGTTCTGGCATAATTTTTGGCTGTCGGGACTCAACAGTCACGTTGATTCGCAGCGTTCCAGTATCAGGAATGTGGTTTGGCCACGAGCATGGATTCTCAAGCGGTTGTATTACGATGGGGCACTTGCCACAATGACGGACAATTCTTGTACGGACCTATGCTGAGGGAGTTTGAAGAAAAGGCGTCTTGTAACATCGTTGAGGTGTCTTGAATTTACACTGGTCCTCCTCCCCCTCCTCCTCCACCTCATGATGTCCCCACCCCACACATCTGTCTCCGCACTCAGCAACAAATAACTGAGCCGCGCAATGCAATGTTGACCTGGAAACAAAACAAGAAACCCAACCGTAACGGCCGTGCCGGTGATCGGTGTATCCGTCACCCCGCTCCAGGCAGATGCGGTTGGGACCCTGGGCCAGAAACGGGGCAAGCACACACACACACACACACTGCCTACTCTACCCCCCCCCAAAGCAACGCCTGGACCCACACATCGCACGCCCCGATTGTTTTGACAACATGGCTCCCCAGAGGTGTGGAAACCTCCTCAAGAGACGGCCTGAGGTTGCTGAATATTGTTCCGCTGTCTTAATAAAACAACAGACAACCAAACATCAGTAATGCCCTTAACACGACCCGAGGATGTCGGGAGGTGTCAGGATCTCTCAACCCTCCCGCCTCGTAGGTCGGGTCGTGCTTCGGGAAATACTGCGCGCACTCGTTGCACGGGATGACGGCCGTCCGCATGCCGCGAGAGGCGCTGAAGAAAAGCGTGAAGTCGGTCGCCTCGTCTGGGTAGAGGGACACCTGACAAAAAGGAAAAATAGAAGATAACTGACTCCCTGAGGCCCATACAGTTGGCGCAGCGGAAAAGGGCGTCTGGTTTGTCCGAATTCGTTGTCAGCGGCCAATTTCTAGCCTCGGGGCCGTCCAACACCTGCTCAAGATGAAGAACACTTGCCGGGGTCGAGAGGACCGTCAACGCATTGAAACATAAATTGCAAAATATCTGAGGAGTGGTCTGACGCCCTGATATCTGGGCAGCATGACAACATCTCGCAAGCCATCTCGCCCTGGTTCTGGTCCTGGGACACTCACGGATCGACCTGGCTAGAAAACTGGCGCACCCAAGATTGAGGTCGGGGGCCCCGATCGTGTTCACATTGCTGCTTGGGCCCCAAATTCCACCAGCCCTCTGGGCGTAGGTGGTTTAGGGTGTTTCCTCTTCCACCCCTCCCACTTCCCTCCTCCTCCTGCTCCTCCTCTTCCTCCTCCTCCTCCTCCTCCTCCTCCTCCTCTTGCCCCACCTTCATTCAATCCTCATGATCCAGATCCCCCTCCCGCCTCCTCATTATCCTGCTCATGCTGGTCCTCCTCTTCCTGTTTTTTTTCCTCATCCTCCTCCTCATCCAGAAGGAGGAGATCGAGGAGGAGGAGGAAGCTGGGTGGAGAAGAATTGAGTGGGAAGAGCAGTAGGAGAAAAGGGCAGAGATGAGAGGACCAACGCGGATGCGCCGCCCAGCAGCGAGGCATGCTCCGGCTCGTCGACGAAGTCCTGCACATCATGGCCGCCGCCGCCGTCGTCGCCGTGGGTCGAGCAAGGGTCGGAGACAACTCGGACAACGGGAACGGGATATAACACTGTCTAAATGTCCCTGCCCGTCTGGCACCAGAATGTCTCAGGCGGCTACCGCTGCACCTCTGCAGCGGTATTCACTGGCCAGCGCCGCCCCCAGCGCCAGCGCCCGAAATGGTTTGCCACGTCTCCCACTCCGCCACGCTCAGGGGCAATGGCACCCCGAGCGGGGAGGGAAGGAGCAGCGACAAGAGCACGAAGGGGCAAGTCGAGGAACTAGGCCAAACAAGCAGGACTTGTCGGCGACGCAAGGCACTGGGGTGGCGGGCGGCTGCGGATAGGCCGGGTCAGCGACAAAAGGCCACCCTCCTGCAGAAGAACATAAGCCCCTGAAGTCCACCGATCCCGCGTGTGAGTTTAAAGAGCATTGGCTTGAACTCGCTAAATTTCACCGTTTTCCAGGGAATGAGGGCTCTGGTTTCGCTCCGCATGGGTCCAAACGCATCAGTTTTCCGACCTGCGCCCAACCGTGGCGTCGGAAGGGCCCACCGAAGGCAAACTGCTGTCATCTCTAGTCACCCTCTTCTGTTGAGACAACGGCGGATCTCCCGACTGGCCTAAATCGCCTCACAAGCGGTCCCAGGACCCCTCCCAGCAGGGCCCATCCTGACACATTGTTCGATGCCGTCGTTGCGAAGGCCTTACGGCTGGTGCCGCCGACCCTGGGGTTGGAGAGAGGGCAGGGCGGGGAGCTGTTGGAGTGCATGGGGGCCCTATATAATGAAGAAACAATCACATTACCCCCCGGATCCCCCCCGGGACCACCCTCGGGGACCACCCCCCAGGACCACACCCTTCAGACCCCCCCCCCAGGGTCCAAACGCATCAGTTTCCGACCTGCGCCCAACCGTGGCGTCGAAGGGCCCACCGAAGGCAAACTGCTGTCATCTCTAGTCGCCGCCTCACAAGCGGTCCCAAGACCCATCAGGGGCCCATCCTGACACATTGTTCGATGCCGTCGTATTCGTCCGCGTCATCGTCAGCCACGTCGTCGTCGACGTCATCGTCGTCGTTTTTCGTTGTCGTCAACGTCATCGCCGTCGTCGTACTCGTCGCTGTCGTCCCACAACCGTTACCCCCCACGTTCCATTGATTTGCAATGGCATTGCTTTGCAATCGACTTGCACTACACCGCGCTGCCACTGCACTGCACTAGCATCGCGTTGTGCTGCCATCGCGTAGTGTTGCGTTGCATTGCGTCGCGTCACGCTGACTAGCGCCACATAAATTCTCCTTTTCTGAAAAAAAAAGAATATAGACTCTACCCCCCGGAGTTAGCGATCCCCTTTTTCGTATCGCGCTTTATATGTGATTCTGCCACATCATCCATCCTAAATATGAGTTCGTACTATCTCAGCCAGGCCAGTATCGCCCTCCCCGCCACACTCTGCAAAAAATACAATGCGCGCACACCCGTTTATCAAACATCATAAGTTTTCCAAAATCCCTTGCACAAATGGGACGAAATGCGCACGCGCGAGTCGTCGCGCGCGCATGCCGAAATCCTTCAAAAACCTTCGGTTTCGGAAGGGTTTCAACATCTAGTGTCCAAAACGCATACAAAAACAAAGGGTTTCGCAACACGGATTTCCTAAAACAACTTACACGCGCGCTCTTCCGATATCGTACGAAAACAATAGGTTTTTGTTTCAAGATTTCCAGAACATACAACCGGGCTTCGCGCGCGCATGTCGAAATCGTTCGAACGCCCTTGCGCGCGTGCCGTCGCGAGAACCTCTGCAAAAAATGAGACGAAGCGCATGCGCGCGTCGTGGCGCGCGCATGCTGGAATCCTTCAAAAACCTTCGGTTTAGGAAGAGTTTCAAAACCTAGTTGCCAAGGAACATACAAAAACACAGGGTTTCGCAACACTGATGTTCAACAAAAACGTGCGCGCGCGGGCCCTTGCGTCGTCGTCGTCGTCGCCGTCCTCCCTCCTCCCTCGTTGTCGTCGTCGTCGTCGCCGTCGTCGTCCTATGTCTTTCCTCGTCGTCGTCGTCGTTGTCGTCGTCCTCTTTGGCGTCGCATCGTTTCTCCGTCGTCGTTGTCGCCGTGGTCGTCCTTCCTCCTCCCTCGTCGTCGTCGTCGGCCGTCGTCGGCGATTCATCGTCGTCCTTCCTATTTCGTCGCCGTCGTCGTCGTCGTCGTCATCTTCCCTCCTCCCTCGTCGTTGTCGCCGTCGGAGTCGCCGTCCTCACTCCTCCCTCGTCGTTCGCTTCGTCGCCTCCTCCCTCCTCCCTCGTCATTGTCGTCGTTGTCGCCGTCGGCTTCCTCCCTCCTCCCTCGTCGTCGGCGTTGTCTTCGTTGGCGACGTCGTCGTCGTCGTTCTCGTCATCTTCGTCGTCGTCGTCGGCGTCGTCGTCGTCGTCGGCGTCGTCGTCGTCGTCGTCAACGCCGTCGTCGTCGTCGTCGGCGTCGTCGTCGGAGTCGTCGTCGGCGTCGGCGTTGTGGTTGTCGTCGTCGTCGTCGTCGTCGGTGTCGCCGTCGTCGTCTTCGTCGTCTTCGTCGTTGTCGTCGTCGTCGAAGTCGTCGGAGATGTCGTCGGAACGTCGTCGGTGTCGTCGCAGTCGTCGTCGTCGTCGTCGTCGTCGTCGTCGTCGGCGTCGTCATCGTCGTCATTGTCGCTGCCGTCGTCGGCGTCGCTATCGTTGCCAAGTGCCACTTGGTACCCACCGTCACTGTCTTAAGAAGTCTTGCGACCAAGGCGCGGGTGGGAGGGTGGGATGTCTGCATGAGCAGTGGAGAGGACAGCTGCAAGACAGTCACAGTGACTTGCACCACGTAGGTTGCACCACGTAGTTCACACAATATAGCTTTCGCCTCAATGGACGCCTTCCCTCTACAAGAGAATGGGGATCCCCCCCCCCACCGGGATGATCCCCCCAAGGGATGCACAATTTACCAATGAGTATGCCCCAACGCCCATTTTCAACATGACTGCGCGGAAACCACAGCCACTCCGACTTCGACAAACCCAACCATCTCCTGCAACCGATACAGTGCGAGCGCACTCACTAATCAAAATCATCAATAGCAATGGGCGAAACGCACGCGCGCGCGTCATCGCGCGGGCATGCCACAATCCTTCAAAAACCTCAGCTTCGTAGCGAATTCAAAATCGACCATCCCGAAGACAGAAATTCTGAAAACCAGCGAACTGATCTGCAACATCAGCTTTCAAAACAAGGTCTGCCCGCGTGCTCTCGCAACTTCCACAGAGAACCGAATTGCTTGCGAGATGTCCACCAACGTCGACCAAATGGGACTCTCGCGCGCGCGTCGAAATCATTCGAACGCCCTTGCGCGCGTGCCCAAGGGAGGGGACGACCGGGGGCGAATGATACCATGCGGGCCACTCGTGCCCGTCGGCAGCGCGCATGTCGAAGTAGTTCCGAATAATTCATCACCGACGCGTGGACACCACATCGTCGTCGGCGTGAACAGGATCTGCGCTGTCATGTGCCTTGCCATCGTCATCGACGTCGGCGTCACCAGCACCGCTGCAATCATCATCGTGTCTGCCGTTGTCGGCGTCGCCATGGTACGGCGCCCGCCCAACACACCGACTCGCTCTGAAGTGCGAGCGCGTCAGCGCGGCCTGTGCGACGCGCGGCCAAGCGCGGTCAGCGCCACCGCGGCCTGGTCGGTCGCGCGAGACTGGCTAGCCTGCGCGCGCTATCGCGGCCGCAGCGCTGCGCCAGCAAGCGGCAAGCAGGAATCGAACTTCCCACCTCATGCGTTGTGCAAACCAAGTTGCGGTTGGGTGGGTGGGATGATTGCACGAGCAGGTGGAGTTGAGCACTCACAAGGTGGGCATTTGTTAATTGCACCACGTAGCTTGCACCACGAAACTCACACCACGTCGACTGCCCCACGTAGATTGCATCACATAGAGTGCATTCCACAACTTGCACCATTTAGGTTGAACCACATCGCTTGGGGTTCGATGAAGGCTGGTTGGTCTGTGTGTGTGCGCGTGTGTATGTGTTCTTTTGTGTATAGTTGTGGTGGTGGAGGGGAAAGGGGGGAGGAGAAGAGGCTGGGAACGGTGGGAGGCGTGTGTGTGTGTATGTGTGTGCGCATGTGTGCGTAATTGGGTGGGCTGGGTGGATGGGGCGGGATGATGCGGAGTGGGGGAATCGGGATGCGGTTAATTCCTCGGTGTGTGTGTGTGTGTGTGTGTGTGTCTGTGTGTCAGTGTGTCTGTGTGTCTGTGTGTCTGTGTGTGTGTTTGTGTGCGTGCGCGTGCGTGCGTGCGTGCGTGGGCGGGTGCGTGCGTGCGCGAGTGCGAGTGCGAGTGCGAGTGCGAGTGCGAGTGCGAGTGCGAGTGCGAGTGCGAGTGCGAGTGCGAGTGCGAGTGCGAGTGCGAGTGCGAGTGCGAGTGCGTGTGCGTGTGCGTGTGTGTGTGTGTGTGTGTGTGTGCGTGCGTGCGTGCGTGCGTGCGTGCGTGCGTGCGTGCGTGCGTGCGTGCGTGCGTGCGTGCGTGCGTGCGTGCTTGTGTGCCTGTATGTCTGTGTGAATGCGTGCGTGCGTGCGCGTGTGTGGTGGTGTTGGGACGGGGGGGGAGACTGGTGGTAGTTGGGCTGGGTGGTGGTTGTGGAGAACGGCAAGATGAGGGGGAGGAAGGACGTGCAAAGGGGCGGAGGAGAGCAGGAATGAAGAAAATACGAGAAAAAAAGAAAAATGAACGAGGGGCAAGGAGGGAGAATGGGCGGAACGGAAAGTGGAGCGCAGAAGATCGGAGGGGGGAGGGGAAAGGGGGGAAACGGCAAGGGACACATCTAGAGAACCCTGGATCTGCGGCACTGGCCGAAGGCCATCATTAGAATAGACACCTTTTGGGCAGACAATCTGTCGATGGGGCCCTCCCGAAAACATGCCTGCAAACTTCTGGAGGCCATTCTGGGCGTGTTCTGCCCATCGACGCTGGTTCGTGAACACTAGACTGTAATCTGCGGTTCGCCACCCCGTAAAAAAATATTGTGTTAGCCACCCGTGGGTTTCCCCGCTGCGGGCAATGGGATAGAACTTGTTCTGCAAGCCGGCTTTGCCGCATGACAAATGTGATGGAATCGTATGTGTTCCGTTCCTGCGTTGCCACGTGACGTGCAGCGTTCTTTGTATAGCAGCCAGGCAACGAGTCGATCAACCAACCAACCAAACAACTAACCATCCAACCAACCAGCAAACCAATCAATCACTTAGTCCACTGGTCAATCAACGAACCAACCGACCAAGCCGCTGGCCAATCAACGAACCAACCGACCACCAAAACAACAAACCAATCAACCAATCAACCAACCGGCCAGCCAACCGACCAAGCAATCAACCAACCAGTCAAGCAGCCAATCGTGCAAGGAACCAACCAACCAACCAACTCGCCGACCAACCAACCAACAAACCAGCCTGCAAGAATTTCGTGAGGATGTCTCACCAAGCGAAGCCAGGGACTATTTCAAAACAAATGGAATATCATCACCTGACATATAAAACTGAATCCAAAATTGGTAAAACGGTTCTCCCAGGAAGGAGGAGGGGAGAAGCAGGGGGGCAGACAGGAGGGCGGGGGGGGAAGGGGGAGGCAGAGGAAGAGGGGACAAGAGTCGGGAGAAAAGGGTGGAGGGTGGCAGGAGGGAGGGGAAGGAGGGAGGGACGAAAGAGGTCCTCCACCTTCTCTCCTGCTCCCCCCCCTGGGAGGTGCGAAACGTGGCGCCAACACCGCGGCTGCCGCTGGGCCCCTGTTGCGAACGCGCGCCTGGTTGAAGGGCCGCCGGATGAGCCGGAAGGGCACCTTCGCAGGCCGACGAGTGGCGCAAAGCCAGGTAGATCGCAAAGCCAGGCAGATCGCCAAAGGCTGCAGAAGGAATGGGAAGAGGGGAAGGAAGGAGGAGAGACAGGGAGAAAGGAGGAGGATGAATAACAAGGAGGTGGAAGAAATGCGAAAAAGCGGGGGATGGAACACGGACGTGGAGGAGTATGGCGAGAGGGACCGAATCCAAAAATACAAGATGCGTCCATGATGCTGCAGCGCGCCCTCCCGCACCAAATCTCCTCTGCAACAACCCCTAGAGCACAATTCTTCCGCTGCACTGCGGGAGCGGCCCTCTTGAAACACAAGCGCCGCGTAGGCCTGCTATCCCAGCGGGTGGCACGATTTGAACAGAATCCGGCCTCGTCGCGTGAATTGTAGGATTGCCGCAACAACTTGTCCTGACGGGGCAAGGCGTCAAGACGGGACAAGAGAGTCTGCAAAAACTAACAGATGGTCCAAGTGGCTCCCGGGGGGACCCTAGAGCGCTCCAAGGAACCCGCGACTGCCTGCGATGGCCCAAGAAACGCCAAGACGCCCCAAGACGGCTGCCCCCAGGGCCTCAAGACGCAACACACACATGTAATTCAATTACGTCGCTCAAAGAATCAAGAAGCCTCTTTGCTTATTCTGTCTAAGATGCCCCCAAAGTGGCCACCGTTCATCTGGACATGTCCGTTTTGTTTTGAAAATTTGCTGTATTGTATCGTTGCGTGTTGCGTTGCGCACGGTTTCCGCACACCGCTCTCACGCATCCACTACAAGAAGGTTGTATCGTGCGTTTCCGAAATTCACAATGAATGTGCATGGAGATTCCTCCAAATATTGCTGCACAACATGGCAAACAACCAAATATTGTGCTTGTAATCCATAAGAGCAGGACTCACACACGAAACACCCACAAATGAATGTCTGACAACGCGCAAAGCTAGACTATGCCATGCACACAATAGATTTCAATACACAACTCGCCCACAACCACACTCCCTTGGAACAGGCAGGACATCTTTAAGATGACAAAAAAGAAGCGTTCCCACATGTTGTAAGGGGGGGCGCCCCCCGCCCCCCCTACCAGAAAACATGCCAGCACATCGGCTGGGCATTTGTTTGCGGTGCGCCCCCAACAAAAAATGCCCGATTTCAAAAGGAACCCTCTTGTGGGCGAGTCACACATGATTCCTACTGTGCGGATTGCAAGCAGAATCATTATTGTGCGGCTCTACATGGTGATCCCTTTCTCGGCCGTTTACAGAAGCGGTTTTCTTTGTGCGGATTGGAACCCGTGGGGGATTTACAATTGCCTTCTTGTTGCGCGGCTGTAGCACCAAAGCAATGTGTGCGGCTCTGCATGGGACCCCTTGTGACAGAGATTCGCACAGTGGTACCCGTTGCATGAATTGCAATCGGAACTCTTTTGTATGGGTCTGTCCTAATATTTCTTGTGCAAAAAAATGCACACGCAGTATTCTTGCATGGACTTGCGTAAGCGCGTTTCTTCTGCGTAGCTGTGCATTCGGATTTTTTTGACGGCGATTGGCAAGTATATTTGCAGTGCGTGGCCTGCACATTTCCCATAACGTATGTTACTAGAACCAAGCGCGCGCTTCGCGCGCGATTGGGTTCTAGTCAGCTCCAGCCCGTGACAGTCTCACAGTTGCGTGCAGATGCGCACGCACACATGCAACGTCAGGAGTCACCCACGAGTTGTAGGTGTTTCTTGTGGGCCTCTTGGGGGCGTCTTGGGGGCTCTTCGAGCGTCTGAGGGGCTTTGTGGGGCATCCTTGAGCCTCCTGGGGACCACTTCGGAGCGATCGTGAGGTCTCAGCAGCCCATCGGAGGCGACAAGGCGAGAAGGCGAAAGTCACTGAATTCCATTTTGGTTTTGGAGGGGGTCTGGCTTGTCGGAGGCGTTCTGGAAAGTCTCCTGGGGCCCTCTGGGGCTGTCGTGAGCGTCTCTGGAGGCGTCTTCAGGCTCAGGGTAATTCTGGGGGTACGTGTTCCCCTTCTTGGGCCTGTCTTGGAGCCGTCTTGGGGCCCACTCGTGCCGTCTTGGGCGTCTCAGGGACTGTCTTGGGGCCTTCGTGGGCCGTCTTGGGGCTCTCTTGGAGGCTTCTTCATCTGTCTTCGAGCGGTCTTGGGGGCCTCTGGGGCCGTCTTGGAGCGTCGGGAAACTGAAAAGGCGAAAACTCGAAAAGCCTTGAAAAGATGTGGGAAAATTAACGATTGTTGAAAATCAACGTTGTTGCCTCTTCGGGCGCTCTTGGGAGGCCCCTTGGAGACTTTGTGGAGGCTTCTTGGGGCGTCTGAGAGGCCTCTTGAAAAATCTAGGGCTGATCGTGGGGTCATCTCTACCGTCATTGGTCGTCTTGGCAGTCTGGAAAGGCGATTTCTGACAGTCCAGGGCCGTCTTCGGGCGATTTTAGAGGGCGCCAGGGAGCCCCCCTGAGGCCCCCCGCACACCCATTTGTGGTCGGGGTCGCGGCCCTGGGGTCCCCGGGTCCGGTTCCCCGTTACATGTAGCTGATACCTATATACATAGAAAGCTGATCCGGCTAGACATAGAAACCAATAGACAAGAGTCTCCTCAAGAAGCTTCTGGGAGGCCCGCCAAGAGCCCTACTCCCCTCTGCCCCCTCCCCTCGCGGGGCGGAGGCGACTCCCCGACCCACCCACCCCGACGCATCGTGGCGCCTTGCCCGCGGGGACCCTCTGCCAGTTGCTGGGGTCCTGCAGCACCTGCCACGGCGGGCAGCTGCACGGCGGGGAAGGGGCGCCCCGCCCGCCGGCCCGAGGGGACCGGGCGCGAAGCGGGCGCGGGCAAACGCCAGAGGGGCCCCAGCGTCTCCCACCCTCTGCGCGTCCTCTCCTGCCCTCCTTCGCCCGCACCCCGTGCTTCCCCAATGGCCGCTTCGTCACGCGCAACCGCTGGAGGCCCCCTCGGCCTCGCGCTCGCCCCTGCCCGCGGCGCGCCCGCGGCGGGAGCGCGCCGCCCCCGTCCCCGCACGATGGTGCGCGGCGGGAGAAAACAGAGTACGTACGTGTTCCCTTCGCTGCCGCTGCTGTCGCTTCCACGTCTGGCCCAGGGAAGGGGGAACAACGGCATGAACATATAAACTGCTGGAGCTACTAACGGGGAGTGGGCGTCCGAGCGAGGGCAAGTGACATGAACATGCACTTTCGGAGGTCCCCGCAAATCACCAACACGTTCACGTGTATGAAACATGTTCCTGTTCGGTACGTGCTGCTTCCGCTGCTATCGCTGTTCCTTCCACGTCGCTTCCGGCATCGGCGGCGAGGCCGAAGAACAGTCATACGAAGAAGGCCTTCTCAGAAGGCGGCTGGGCTTCTCAGAAACCCACTGGTCTTCCAAAAGATTGTCCCTGCCCTGTGGGAATGCTGAGCCTTATGCGGCCTTCCGAGACTTCTGAAAAAGCCCGCCCCTTTTCATTCCCCCGGGCTCGCCGCCGAGGTTCCTCCGCTGCTGTTGCTGTCGCTCCCTCGTCGGGTCCGAGAGAATCTTAACTCCCCGCTGGCGCTGCGCGCCGCAAGGCTTTGGACGCGTCGGCTTCCGCCGCTTCCGCTGTCGATCTCACCTTGATCGATGGCACGGACGTAGAGAACAGATCACCAGCCTCATAAGAAATGATGGGACACATAGCGGGAACACGAACCGAAAATTATGTGTGCCACCACCCGAAAAACCGCAGGAGCCCCCAAGGAGGCCGAAAGAGACCCCAAAGCAGCCCCAAGAGGCCCCCGAGAGGCTGAAAAGAGGCACCGAGAGACTTGAAAACAATCCCCGAGAGGCCTCACGGTTGCCTTCAGGAAGCGCCCGAGAGGCCTCGACGAGATCCCAACGACCGTCCAAGAGGCCTCAGATCCATAACCCAGGCTCAGTGGCGGCGCCTGGCTGGGGCTGCGCTCCGGGACCGCTCGGGAGGGGGCGGCAAGGGCCGAGCAGACTCGTGTCAATGGCTCATTGCCCTGACGCAGGCAGTAACCAAGTGCTATTGCTAATTCTCGACACATCGGAAATACGTACCGCGTGTTCCAGGTTTCGGGATCCTGGAGGCGAAGACCTGACACAAACCGCTGCAAATTATGCCGCGCTGGCACGGTGGCGAACCAGATGTGCTCCAACATCCTGCCACAAGATAGCTTGGAGAGGGACACACATTGCGAAGCAAGGGCGGTCCTCACTCCAGAGACGCTGTTGAAACCGATGCGCAATAAACGCGCTGCCACTGGAGGGCATGCGATCGGTCAGTGAGTTATGGCAGTGAGGGCAAGCATGAAAAGGAGGCCTATCCTCATTGCAGGGCCCCCCACCTTTCCCACATGGTGAAGTGAAGAGTGGTGGCGATGAGGATGATGCGAGCCTGGCGACTTAATCATGCGCCATGGCCACTATGACTGGTTGTCGCCGTGCCCACGCAAGTCACCACTAGTTCTACACATGAGCGTGCGTGCGCAGCACGTGCGTGGCCGTCCCCTCTCTAGTGCGTGCGCAGCATGTGTGTGCGTAAGATGTGCAGCATCGGCGCTCCTAATCCTGCACGTAGCAGCTACCATGTCTGCTCCTCCTCCTCCTCCTCCTCGTCCTACATCCTCGCCCCCCTCGACTGCAAGCTGTGCATTTGATCTGCCCTGATCTTCGCGATGCGCCCGCGGAGTATGGGGAACCCGCGCAGTGACCCGAGGAGGCAGCGCCCAGACATAGCTCAGGGACGACTGCGGCACTACGCGAATTACCCGTACAGCGAGTGCTGCCTCTCCCTCACTGGCACCGGCAGGTCCTCGCCGTCTGCAGGGATGGCCTCCTCGGAGATGATGCGCATCATGCGCGGCACAGACGTCGGCACCACGCTCACGGGAGCCAGCATCTGCGGGTCCGAGATGTCGAAGGTCTCTGGGCCCTCCGAGAACTGTGGCGGTGGCGCACCTGCGGGAACGCCCCTCCGCTCGTCCAGCCGCCTCTGCAGCTCCCGCCCCCGCGCCCTCTCCTCCCTCAGCTCGCGCACGGCGCCGTGGAGCTTCTCGTGGAACCTCCTCAGCTTCTCCACCTCGATCGGAGGGGCTCCAGGCGTCGCCTCCCGGCTCAGGACGTCGGCCACCTTCCGAACCAACGCCGACGACGCCGATGATGAGGGGCAACGTCCAGGGGGACCTGGAATCGGCGATGCATCCCGCCGATAGCTCGGCGACAGGCCCACGATCGTGAACTCGCGCGTTCCGGCTATCGGGACCCTATCGGCGACGAGTGGGCGACCCCGAGTCGATGCATCCCCTCTGAGATCACTGCGCCGACGCCCAGAAGGCGACCGCGCCGCTCCTGGGCGTCGGCGCCGGCAGCGGCGGCGTCGGCGTCGGCTCGGGGCATCGGCCACCTTTCCATCGGCCGCCCGCGGCGGCGGTGCGCCGCGGCGCCCGCCCAGCACCAGGCCCACGGCGGCGCCGGCCGCGGCGGCCATGCCAGCCACGACGATTGGGCAATACCAAGAGGGGTCGCCACCAGGGAGGTCGCCACTTACTCAAGGAAGCGCCACTTCCTTGAGGAACGTGGGCTTCCCCAGAAGCACTCGCGAGCCACCAGGAACGACACCAAACATCCAAAGCCCGCCTCTCTCTCCGATCCCGGAACCTCGGTTTCGGGGAAAAACTGCTTGGCTGACTTTCCAGCTGTAGTGGCATTTGCGCATCAGCCTCTGACCAGACTGGGCACAGCGATGAATCGTGCAAGCCTGTCAAGGCAAATGAACACAGCATTCAATCGCGCAAGCCTGGCAAGGCAGATACACACTTGGAAGCGCGCACAAGCTGCCAAGATCCGATCTGGGTGATGTGCCCATCTCGCTCTTCCCCCGACCCAGACAATAGGAAGAACTGGTGAGGTGACTCCCCTCGGCACTGCCCGAGATGAGCACGTGGCTCGGCGCGCGCGGCCCCGCGCCCTCGTCCGCCGGGGCAGCCTGGCTCTTATCGCGAGGCGGCGGCGCTGGGCCGCCACGCTCGGGGGCGCTGGGGGCATGCTCCAGGGAAGAAGCAACGACATAAACATGAACTTTACGCGGTCCGCGCGGATTTCTCAGAGCGGCGCTGGCGGCGACTCCAGATGCTCCTCGATGGTCCTCGCCGAAGAACAAGTGCACACGTCCAAGCGATGCAAATCCCACCAGCCCTCTGGGCGTCGGTGGTTTAGGGCGTTTCCTCTTCCACCCCTCCCTCTTCCCCTTCGGGGAGGGGTTTACCCCTCCCCCTACCCCCTCCCCACTGACCTGGACAGGAGGGGCGGGGAGCGGTCAGAGCGTCCAAAACGGCCTCGGCGAGGAAGCCAAAATCATTGATTTTACTATGGTTTTGGCCCCATTTTGGCCTTCTGAGGGGGCAGCGCCAATTAGAGCTCCCCTCTTCTTTCATCGATTTCCTCCACGATGGCCGCAAGAGGCCCCCAGGATGCCCCAAGAGGCCCCGAGATGGCCCCAAGATGGCCCCATGTGGCCCCAAGAAGCTCCCAAGAGGCCCCCAGGATGCCCCCAAGAGGCTCCCAAGAGACCCCCACGAGGCCCCAAGAGACCCCCCAGAGGCACCCAAGACGCTCCAAGAGGCCTCGGCGAGAATGCCCAAATCATTGATTTTACTAAGGTTTTGGCCACATTTGGGCCTCCTGGGGGGGGTGGCACTGCTTCAGATGACTCCAAGAGCGCCTGGGAGAGCCCAAGATGACCTCCAAGATGGCTCAAGATATCCCAAGATGCCTCAAGATGGCTCCCACGATGCTCCAAGAGGCCCCAAGACCGCTTCAGGACGGCTCCAAGTGGCCAAAGAGCTCCCCCAGGAGGCCCCGAAGAGGCCAAAATCCTTCCAAAACCTTCGGGAAATCAACATTTTGGGCTTTCTCGCCTTTTCGCTTCCGATGGCCATCCGAGGCTTCAAGATGACTCCAAGATGGCCCAAGAGGGCTCCAAGAGCGCGCTGAAGGCTCCCAAGAGCGCTTCAAGAGGGCCCCACGAGGCGCCCATGAGGCCCCAGGAGGCCGCAACAAGCGCCACAGAGGCCTCCAAGAGGCCCCCAAGAGATCCCCAAGAGGCCCCAAGAAGCTCTCCAAAGCACCCAAGACGCTCTGAGAGGCGTCCGGGACCGCCAAGAGGCCCCTAAGACGCTCCAACCGGCCTCCACTGGGGTACCCTTCCTTTGTGTGCTGCCCACTTCCCTGATCGAGGCACTTCCTCTGGGCATCGTTTCTGGATGCGTCTAGAATTTGCTGTGTTTTCGGGGAAGACTTAGAAAACTTCACAGAAGGCCGGGGGACTGCCGAGCCTTCTGAGAAGGCCCGCCACCTCTTCCCCCGGGCTGGTCACCCACTGAAGTTTATGTCATTATTCGTTCCCCGATGCTCGGCGGGCAGCTCGACGGGCGGCGCTTCTCCCGGCGCCCTGTCGGGCAGTACCCGCGGGCGCACGACCAGCTCCCAGGCGCCCAGCACCGCTACGCCGCGCAGCAACGCTGCGCCGCCGCGCAGCACCGCTGCGCCTCGCAGCGGCGCCCTCGCAACACCCCCTGCGACGTCGCCCGCGCTGGCAGCGGCTGCTGCATCCTTCCGGAACGAGGAAAAGGAGACCGTCTCTTAGAAGCCATCAGGCCTTCTGATATGGTGTCTGCGTCTTCGTGGAAGGCTTACAAAACCACAGGAACGGCGAAAATATAGAATTCTTGGAGCTCCGTGCGCACTCATCGGATCGGCGCTGGGGCCCCTGGCGGCGCCTCTGGCGCCGCGTCTGGCGCGCTCCGCAGGCCAGGGAACGGGTCCGGCGCCGACCCGAGAAATCCGCGCGGAGCTCCAACAGTTCATGGTTATGCCGCGTTTTAGTTCTCTAGTCCTGCGGGGACCTCAGCAGCACGTACGATCCCAACGTCGCGGAATCAAACGAAGCGGACACCTGCCTCGCGGCCGGCTGCTGGGGCCCTGCGCCGCGCGATGCGTCTGGTCGTGCCTTGCTGCCCGCAGCAGATGCGCAGCTCAGGAGGGCCGCGCCAGCGAGCGCCCGAGCGCCTGATGCTCCCATGCAGCGCGAGGCGGGACGCGACACGAAACTGCGCGGCTGCTCGTGAGCCAAGACTGTTCACCAAAAAAAAGGTGAGGATGATGAGGAGCCCAGGGGCGGTTTGGGAGAGTTTGTTCGAAAAGGATGCGTCTGTGTATGTATACGTCGATGTATATGTATATGTAAGTGTATAGGTATACGTATATGTGTATGTATATGTGCATGCATGTACATTGATGGCCTGAAGAGGATAGATGGGGAGGATGAGGGAGGGGGACAGAGGTGGGGGCAGAATTGGATTCGGGGGGGTGGGAGAGTACATGGGCCCCCCTGGCACGTTGAGCATGTCGAGAGAAATTATCCGACGAGGGAGAGAGGGAACAACAGGGCGTGAGCTAGTTAGACGGAGAGACAATTCAAATGCGTAGTGTCTGTCACCGCGTGGAGCGCAGAGTCTTGATCAATCTTGGCTGTCGGAGTGCCCCCAGAGCTCCAGACTTCAACGGACGTCCTCAACTCACAAACGCCCGCGCCCCCAGACATTCCGCGTCGTGCAAAAAAGCGCAGCGTCGCGCAACGCTCGACTCAATCTTCGCGCGGGACTCTTCGAGCCAGCCAGATTGGTCCGAGGTCCCCTGGCCAGTAGCAGGCGAAAATAGCCGATGCCGTTGTCGGACATGAAAGAGCCCCCCGACGACGAAGACGGAGACAGGGAGAATGAGAGATGCAATGAACATCGTTTAACAGGTCCGTATCCCCACTGGTGTGGCCTGAGCCCCACTGGCCCCCCTGGCGTGGCCTGGGCCCGTAGATGGGGATACAGACTGTTCCGTTCGGGATTCGACTGGTGTATCCCTAACTGGGGTGGTGGGATGGCGGGTATCGGATGGGGATGGGGATAGGGATCGGTTTAACGAAACTGATGCAAGAAGAGGGCTACGACAGCGCAGGCGGGGGACCACGCCCGTCGTGATTGCTTCATGACGCTGAGGTGTCAGGGCCCAACCTACCGCCCCGCGAGCGGCCCGCGGGAGCGGCGTCTGCGGACGGCGCGGTCTGGCCAGGCGGTCGCTCGAGTCGCTGACCACGCAGACACGCTCCCGCGAGAGACGCGCCTGGGAGCCGACGATGCCACACAATGTCTTTCCAGGGGGTCGCGCCTCCGCGGGAGGAAGTGGCGGTCACGTTCGGCGACCCCGAAGGGTGCGGTTTGCAAAGGTTATGGTTTGTGGTGCCCCCCAAAGCCCCTACGACGCAAATCACCACCGCACCCGGGCGGAACCACACCCTTTGTAGTCGCGAGACTATCCCGTCCAGAGAAACAGAAACCGGGCACCAGGGGCCCGGCCCACCCCTGCCGGTAGAGACGTAGGCAGACGAGGCGGACGAAGGAGGGCAAGCCCACGTGCCACACACGTATCGCAGACGCTACCCGCAGGCGCCTGTGCCAGCGCTGCGCTTCGCTGCGCTGTGACGGCTCGTCTGAGTTGTTGAGAGGGCAGCAGATGGCGAGTGCTGTGGCTCCGTGACTCACGCTCCAGACGAGAGGCATGGGCGGTCAAGGCCAACATACACCCAAGCCGAGAAGGGAAAGGTGAAAGGTACAGGGCGACAGGGGACGACCCAACATGCCAGCAGCGAGAGCAACCACTGGACATGTGTGCCCCTGCGCGGAGGACAATGTGGACGCTGGGCCTGAACACCAGTCGGTGCCAGGCCTCGACCGGGACGGCTCGTCAGAGAGCGCCGCCACGCAGCGGGATCCCAAGGGAAAGAGGAGGACATGGACGACCAGGACGAGGACGGGGACGAGGCCCGCCTGCGAGTGCGCCCGAGTCGAAACGTCCCCGCCGAGCTGGTGGTCGCAGAACGCCAGAAGACGAGCATGCAGCATGGGCATTGCTGCTGTATCTTAGGCTGGAGGGCGCTCAGCCAGCGAGGCCACAGGCGAGTTCGGCACATTCCCGCACACGCAAAAGCCACGTCACTGACCTGAAACTATTTTCAGACCAAGCGAGCGTAGGGCAAACACCAACACCACGAACACCATCAGCGTCATCAGAGCTGAAAACCCACGCGTCGGACGCCGGGATTGTTGAATTTCGTGGGTTCCTGGGGGCTCAGCATAAAGGAAGCGGGTCCTGGAAGAGCAGGTCCTTCAGGTGTACGCGCAACATCTCGTCACGGCTCCGCGGGGCCGTCAGAAAACGACTCGTTTCTGGGGGAAGGTCCTGGGGGAGGCCCCGCAGTCTGGGACCCGTTTCCCTGATGAACCCTTTCGTTGCGAGGGAGTCCGTGGCCTTGTATCCGACCCTCGTCGACCCGTCGTTCGTTGCAGATCGTATGTGTGATTGACCCGACGGCCAACATCGCTCGAAAACGGCAGAATTCCTACAAACGCCGTGCGTGCTTCTCGCCTTCGCCTCGTCCTCCTCGCCTGTCCGTCCTCGTCATACGCGTCTCCTCTCGTAGCTGCCGTCGCCGTCCTCTTCCCAGAGCACGCTACCAACCCGGAGCATGCCCAGAATAACCCACCCGCTCCTCCGGCACCCTCCCCTCCTCCTGCTGCTGCTTCTCCACAGTATCTCCCCCCTCCATCATCAGCCTGCCTGAACCCCCGACAGCATTCGGAACCCCCGAGTATCTCTCCGGTCCTCTCAAAACACCCTGAAACCTTACCTCCAAAAAGCCTTCTGGAAATGAGGACGAAGGTGGAGGAGCTCGGGAGGGGAAGTCCGAGGTCGGGGGATGAGGAGCGAAGAGGAGTCTCCCCCCAATCCTTTTCCCTCTGGGCGCCCAGTCCTCCCACTAAGTCTGCCTCGTATAAGCTAGACCAGCCTCATGGAGATCTTGGCTTGCAGCATGCTCGCTCACTCCCTCTCTCAACTCCCAAAGAACATCCCGCCTCTCCGCCCGCGCGCTCCCGCCCGCGGGCCACCTGCGAAGTCCAGCTGTTGGCCTTGCCGGCCTGCCCGAACCCGGGATCCACGACGGTGACCGGCACACCAGAGCGGAGGAGCTCGGCAGCCGCGAAACCTCTGCGAGAGCAGGCCGGCAGGCCGGGAGGCCGGCAGTGCGGCTGCCGAGGGCCGCCGACGGCCGCCAAGGGGCGCCGAGGGCCACCCAGGGCTGCCGAAGGCCGCCGATGGCGGGCGGCTTGCGCGGGACGCCTGGTGGCGCCAGGGCGATGCGTGGAACAACGGAGGCCCTCGGAGGGCCTCAGAGGCCCTCCGAGGTCTTCAGAAGAAATCGGAGGGCCTCGGAAGTCTTCAGATGCTATCGGAAGTATATGAGAATCCTTGGGGGGAACAGAAAGATATTCCAAAACGCTCAAAATGGCATCCAAACAGCCAAATATACCCCCATGACACCCCAAGAAGCCGTCAAAAGGCCTCCAAAGATAACCACACGAGAAACAAATACTAGTTGTCCTTGAACAACGTACATTTCTAGCGCATGAATATATATATATATATATATATATATATATATATATATATACATACATACATACATACATACATACATACATACATACATACATACATACATACACACACACACGCGCGGCTCTTCCGCCTTCACAGCGTTGAAACCTGCCCATAAGCCCCCAATGCTGTCCCAAGAAGCTCCCAAGATAGTTAACACGGCCCACGAGGGCCCCAAGACAGCCGAAGATCCGTCCAAGACACTCCAAGAGGGCGTCAACACAGCTCCAAGAAGGGCCCAACAGCGGGAGCTCGAATCGAAACTTCGAGCTCTGCGCCCCAAGATGCACCCAGGAGGCATCAAGATACCTCCAGAAAGCTTCAGAGGCCCCAAAAGGACCGCCAAGACACGTCAATAGGTCCCAAAACAAGCCCTCAGAGGCTGCAGCACTGCTTCCAACCAACTCCCTACAGGCCTCATAAAACTGTCCTCAGGATGTGGTCGAGAAGAGGAGCCCAAGATGGCCCCAGTAGTCTCCAGGACGGCCCAAAAATCATCCAAAACACCTCCGAAAGAGACGCCCAGACGGAAACCTCTACGGACATCCCGAGCCCTCGTTTTCGAGCGGGCTCCAGGCCACACGAACTCCCAGAACGCCCCCAATGAGGCCCCAAGATGCCCCCACGGCTCTTCTAAGAAGCCCCAAGAAAACACCGACAGCTCCCAGAAGACTCCCGCGTGGTTCCCAAGGACCACTCCATTGCTGGCTCCCCCAAAGAGCCTCTCAGATAATCCGACGAGACCCCGACAAAACTTTCGTGAAGACCCAGACCCACAAACCAGACACGGTGGCGGGATGGGCCGAAGGGCATTCGATGTTTGGCAGCGTGGGAGCCCACACGAGACCTGTTTTTCCTTCCTCTATTGCTTCTCCCACTCACCCGTCCTCCTCCTCTTCCTCCTCATCATCTTCATGCTCCTCCTTTCCGCATTCTCCTTCCCAGAACCGTCGCGCCCCAAAGCCATGGGAAACAATATGTAGGGACATCGGCGGATGTGGCGCAATACAATAGTTAATGTCTATATAATTGTATGTGTATATATTGGTGTATGTGTATATATAAACACATGTCATGTGTACACACATGCACATATAGACAACCACAATCGAACAGACGGTACAGTTATATACAAGTAAACACACAGCGCAACACAGCAACCAAAACTCTGAGATGGATGCTAATAATGTTATCATATTGTTTCCCGCGTTCGATTACCTCCTCTCTCATTCCTCTTCTTTCCCCTCATCACCGCCCTCCTCCCTCATCATCCTCCATGTGGCCCTCTCCTCCGCCAAGTCCTCCATTTCATCCACGCGGTCTTCCTCCGTCACCTCCTTCTCATCCTCATCTGTGTCCACCTGGTCTTCGTCGTTCCCTTTCTCGTCTGCCTAGCGCTGGCACTTCGGGCTGTTCTAGCCTGGCCACGAAGCCCTAGGCCGTTCCCCCTGTCCATCACCTCATCATCCTCCTCATCATTATCTTCGTCAACCTCCTCCTCCTCCTCCTCCTCCAACCTGCCCTTGATCCCCAATTGGGACCCCTGCTGCGGGGCAACCGGTCAGTGGCGAACTCCTCTACCCAGGAGCGCAAGGGGAACACAGAGGAAATCTTCACCATTATTCCTCTTCCTCTCCCTCTCCTCGTGCTCTCCTTCTCTCGTTCCCCTCCCCCCCGCATCCCCCTGACGCTGCCCCCTCCTCCTCGAGACTCTTAGTATCCATGCCCCTCCCGCGCCAGAGTCGGTTCCCCGACGACGGGAAGAGCGAGGGGGGAAGGGAATGGGGTACGAAGGGGGTACCAGGGGGGAATGGGGGAGGAGAGAGGAAGGGGGAGGGGGGAATGGGAGAGGGTGGCAAGGACGCGAATGGGGGAGGAGGGAGGATACGCGCACAAGGAAAAGGAAGGCCAAAGGAGAAGGGCAGGAGGGGAGGAGGCTTCCGCAGGAGCGGAGGACTGGGCAGGCCGAAAGGTGGCGGGCGTGCCTGGGCCTCTGAGCATGCTGCCGAGGGAGGGAGGGGATCCCCCGCCTCACTCGGGAGAGCATCACGAGGAAAGGAGCGGCTGCCGCTGCCCATTCTGGCTGCGAGCAATCGCACTCGTGCTCCATGCTTCAGCTGCTCATGCTGCCGCCGCCGCTCCTCCTTGTCCTCCTCCTCCTTCTCCTCCTCTCGGCCTTCTCCTCGCGTTCGCACCCCCCCGTGCCAGCAAGGTCATCCTCTACTCGCTCCTCCTCATGCTTGTCTCCTCCAGAGAGGAGGGAGGGGGAGGACCTCGTTCCTCTCCTCCTACTGCTCCGTCTCCTCATTCATTCTCATTTCCTCATCCCTCCTCAAGCGCCAGCCTGGGTCGCCGCCTATGTCGATGACGCCCTCGCCGGACCGCAACGTCTGGGGCCGCTTGCGAGAGGGAAGAGCGCTGAGAAGCAGGCTTCCATCTCCTCACCATCTCTCTCCCCTTACGCGCCGCCATCGTATGGCCCTGTCTCTGCCCTCGTGCTCCATGCCTCCTCCCTTCACACTTCCACAATATGAATACTCTCGTCTCTCCAAAAAACCGCATCTGGAAGAGAACGGGCTGTCTCCGCATAATATGTGTTTACATGGAGTTTACACTAAGAATGGGGCAAAGGTGTTGTTATTCTCTTTGAGTGTGTTGCAATTCGATTGTTTTCGGTGTTTCAAAACGATGTTCCCGCTGAGGCATGGGCCCAATTTTGAGATCGGCGACTTGCTCGCGTCGTTCAGAATGGCGCTCTCGCAACAGCGTCGGCCACTTCTCCGGATCCAAATCCAACTTTCATCATTGTCGCCCCTGTCATTTCCCCTCCTCAGCCTTCCCTGGGTCATCCTCCTCCTCCTCCTCCTCCCACTCCAGTCCCTGCTACTCCTGCTCGTCATCATCCTCGTCCTTCACAAACTGCGTCTGTTCCTCCTGCTCATCGTCCTGTTCACCAGCCACCTCCTCATCCTATGTACGCAAATCCCCTTTCCCAATTGCCCATACCACGGTGAGGTCTTCTTGTTTGGGATCCAGGTCGGCTATGACACGCGCCCGCGGATAGAGAGAAACAGCGCAATGTGAAGGAAGGGAGGAAAGGATAAGATGTCAGATGTTGCGAGAGCGCGCACAGCTTGTACTCACCCTCTACCATCCATGTCCTCCCCCCTTCCTCCTCCTTCTTTCCTCGGCCCTCCTCATTCTCCGCATCCTCGGTTCTCCTCCTGCACCGCCTAACGAACATTCCGCCTGATTCTCCACTTCCAGAAGCGGGCAGACTGTATGTCCACGGTGAATGGGGGACTAACGGTGTCATCTAAGTTCTGCTTCTCATCCTTCTCCTCCCCCCTCGTACGACAGCGTCCTTCCTGCTGCTCCCCCGTCTCATACATCCCCCCACCTCTTCCTGCCCCCCATCCTCATTCATTATGTTATTGGCTCTTCCATCCTCCTCCTTCCCCCTTCCCCTCCTACCTCTCTCATTCCTCCTTTATCTCACCATATTGCTCCTCTCTTCTGCCCCGTTGCTCTTCTCCTCCTCCTCCTCCTCCTCCTCCTCCTCCTCTTCCATCTCCTGCTCCTTTTCCTCCTCGTCCACGTCCTCCTCCTCCTCCTCCTCCTCCTCCTCGCAACTCATCCCTCCGCATCCAGACTCCACGCCTCCCCGCACGTCCTCACTCCTCCTCCCCCTCCCCTCCTCCTCCTCCTCCATCCCCCTTGTCGCACCACCAGACGTGTCCGTGGGCTGGGTCGGGCGTGCCGCTGGAAACTTCCTTACAACCTACTGTCTTGAAGCCCACAGAACTCCTACAATCACACGGATGGAGGGATACCTGATTCCACTATACGTCTCTCGCCTCAGACCCCTGCACCGTCACCTTCATTCTTACAACGGTTAGAAGGATGGACGGCCGGTGGTTTTCAAACGAGGGGTGTTGTGCGAAGGCCACCTACAAAGTTCGCACAGCTAGAAGATAAGGAGGGTCGGCCGTTTCAACATGGGCCTCTCTCCTGAGGGCCGCACATGTGCATCGTAGAAACTTGCAACATGTACAAGGATAAACAACTCGTGCACGAATAGAAAACGGCGCCTTTCCAAAATGGGAGTTCCGCCACAGACTTCCGTAAAGCTTCTGATCAGGCTTTGAGGCTGTGCACCACTTGCATGGGTGGAGGGCAGATTCTGTTTGAAATGGGGCTAGCGCTGGACGCTTCCTTGAACTGAATGGTACATCATTACGCTGCTCTCAGAAAGCTAGAATGGCGGGCGGATCATTTACGGAACGGGGTCCCGCCTGAGTGGCAAGCCCACCGGGCGCTCGTCATTCAAGGGAGGTTCCTCCCGCAGTGGACAGTTATACTTGTAGGCACTTATGAGAGGGGGACTTTGGACGGAAGTGTGTATTGCACCATCGCTGATACAGCCTCGGGTTACTCTTCAGGGGGAGTGGCTGCGGGAAATCGCGGGCGTCTCCTCGAGCCCCCACTGCCTGATCATGCCGTCCACCAGCGTCCTCGCTTCCCGCTGCTTGTTGGCGCACCACGTCTGCCCTTCCACCGTAGGGATCCAGTCGGCCCACCACCTGTACGCTCCAAGGTGAGTATACAGGGGTAGGAGGATGATACATGATCTAGATGCTGGACTGTTTGTTGACCTGGGCGTGCCTATCACCAGTCGGATCCGCCTTCAAATTCTGACCCGAACGACCCCCAGGATCATTCCAGGGGAGAGGGTCAGAGCCCTCTGGCCTCAAATAGGAGAACGACAAGCCGACTCGTTGTCCGACTGGTCGGCTCCTGGGCGAACATCCAACAAAAAGGGATGACAGCACTCTCCACAAGAAGGGGGTGAGAAGAAAGTCCGAGATGGCGTCCCTCAGTGGCGCAGTGATTTGCATTATCCAAGCCACCTCGCCCAAATTCATATCAATTCCCCCTTCTCGAAGGTCCCCCCCCTCCTGCAGAACGTGGACCCCTCCTTTCAGCGAGAACCCGTCCCAAGAATACGACGACGGTGTTGACGACGAGGGTTACGATGACGCTTACGACGAGGATGGGAACGAGGTCGACAAACAACCGACGACACAACGACAAAAACGGGATCTAGAAAATGCCGGGCGTGCCACGCGGGATCGATTTTAACGTGTGCGCGTCGGTCGGACGTGCTGGGCATTGCAGAGGGCGGGTGGGCGGCATTACAGAAGGCGGGCAAGCGGGCGGAATTTGAAATGTAAGCCTCGCTCGTTCACGGGCGAGATTGTGGAGGAGTTACGAAGGTGAAAACCGAAAGCGGTGTCGACTAAGACGACCACTGGCGGAACCTTTTAGAATATACCAGCGGGCGGGACATTACATGGAAACCTGACAAAATGATAACATATTCACTGCGTGGAACTCCCCACATGTGCATTCATTTGAATGGACCTTTCCCGCCGTGAGTGTCGAGGCGCAAGAGACTTCAACTGTACACGAGCTTGAGCATTGATAGACTGGGAGGGAATCTAACTGTGAATGAGTTGGAGTTTGAATGAAGCTCAGTAGTACGAGATAGTGTATGCACATTAGCCTGGGCCCTCCTGGGGTCTCCTGGGTCTTCCTGGTGGGGCTCCTGGGGCCTCTTGGGGAGTTCCCGTGGCCTCCTGAGGCCTCCTGGGTCCTCGTGTGGCCTCCTGGGGTCTCCTCCTGGAGCCTACTGGTGCCTTCTGGTGCCTCCTGGGAGGGAGTCGTGCCCCAGGCGGGGCCCAAAGTGTAGGAACAGATGTAATGCACCTAGGACTGGAGCCACACGAGATGGGCAATCCCTAGGAGCACGCGTAAGCACAAAAGGTTCGTGCCCCAGGGCAGGCCCAATGTATGTGAACATGCGTGAAACAGTTTGGACACACAAGAGAATGACAATATATAGAAACATACGTAAAACACAAAAAGGATTCGTGTCCCAGGAAGCAAACCCTACAGGAACATACGTACAACACCAGGGATTGGAGCTACTCCCGCTGCCTCCTGGGGCCTCCTGCTCCTGGTGTCTCTTGAACCTCTTGGGGCCTCCTGGGGCGTTCCGTGCCCTCCTTGTGCCTCCTGGCGCTTCTCGTGGCCTCATGAGGCATCCTGGGGCCTCCTGGGGCATCCTTGTGTTTCCTGTGGCCTCCTGGGGCCTCTTGGGACCTCCTGGGGCCTCCTGGGGCCTGCTGTGGCGTCTTGCGGCCTCCCGGAGCGACCTGGAACCTCCTGAAGCCTCCTGGGTCTTCCTGCGGCCTCCTGAAACCTCTGGGGGTCTCCTGGGGCCTCTTGGGGGTTCCTGTGGCATCCTGAGGCATCTTGAGGCCTCATGAAGCCTGCGGAGGTTTCCTGGAGCCTGCTGGAGCCTCCTGTGGCCTCCTTGGAGGATCCGTGCGCACGAGTCTGGCCAGCAAAGCATGCAAACTGATCGAAACATCCTCGTAATCTGGTTCCAAACCAACGCCTAGCCCGAGACATCCTCGGAAGATGCTCCGAAAGCGGAGGATGTTGAGTATGCAGATAAGCAAACCAATCGAGACATCATCGCAATCTGGGCGTGAACGGGGAAATGCAAATACCCCCTGGCGCCCCCGCGAAAGCCAGCGCCTCGCCTGAGACATCCCCTGAATCTGCTCCGAAAGCGGGGGATGTTGGGCATGCAAGCAGGAAAACCAATCGAGGCACCCTAACAATCTGAGCGCGAGCGGGCCCGTGCAATACCCCGCTGGCGACCTCCTCTGGAGAAGCCGAAGCCAGCGCCTCGCCTGAGACATCCTCGCAAGCGGCTTCGAAGGCAGCGGATGTTGGGCATGCAAACAGGCAAACAAATCGAGACGTCCTCACAATCTGAACGCGAGCGGGCCCGTGCAATCCCCCCTGGCGCCCTCCCAGGGGGAAGCTGAAACCAGCGCCTCGCCTAAGACATCCTCGCAAATCCGAATGCGATTCAGTGTGAGCTGAGAGCGAGTCTGGGGCTCCTTGGCGCGAGCTTCGCAGATCTGGTAGTGAGCGCGCCTACATGTAAGTGAATCTGAGTATGGGTCAGTCTACACGTGAGCGAAACAGAATATGAATGACCTGAATATGCTTAGCCTTGGCATTGGGAAGTGCTGCGAATGAGTCTGAGCCGGGGAAAGCGGGTCGGAGTGCGTGGGTCTGCACATGAATGATCCTTGGCATAAAAAGCTGAACATCAGTAATCTGACCGCGAGCGCACCTGAATATGAGCGAGTCTGCATATGAGTGAGTCTACACGTGAGGGGATCGCAGATCATGACCTGAGGGTGGGAGGTTACTGTTTTTGTTCCGTGGAGTCTAAGTAATAACAAGAAGCCCATCCTCAGGATGAGAGACACAACGAACTACAATAACAACGACGATGGCGACGGGTGCCAATAAGGCGGGCGGGCGGACGGGCCATCAAGAAGCATTGCCCGATGATTGGACAAGGTTCGCCGTCGTCGGCGATAGCGTCGACGTCGTCGTGCCTGTCGTCCTGTTCGTCGTCGTGTTCGTTATGGTCGCCAGAATTATCGTCGCCCTCGTCGTCGATTGCTGGCGCGCAGAAGGGGGGAGGTCAAGTCTTCCCGACGCTCGAAGGGGGGGGGCTTCGACTTTGCATTTGGGGAGGGGGTTAGAGAGTGCGAGGGACTTTCTGAAAGGGGATCATTACCAATCCCACCAGCCCTCCGAGCGTGAGCGATTTAGAGAGCCCCCTCTGCCCAACCCCATTCTTCCCCTTCGGGGGGCGTTTGCCCCTCCCCCTGCCCCCTCCCCCTGGGCCTGGAGGGGGGGGGGGCGCGGGTGGTTGGAGCGTCTGTGTTGGCCTAAGATGGCGCCAAGACAGCCCAAGAGAGCTCAAGATGACCTCCAAGATCGCTCAAGATAGCCCTCGATGACTCAAGATAGCTCCGAACAAGCCTACACGAGGCTCCAAGACCGCCCCAAGACGGCCCTGAGTGGCCACGGAACCTCCCAAGGACGCTCCCGAGAGGCCAAACCCCTTCGACAACCTAAGGACCACCAATGTTGTTTGCCTTCACGCCTTTTGTTTTCAATGGGCTCTTGAGGCTTCAAGATGGCCCCGCGATGGGCCAACAGAGCTCCAAGACAGGCCCCAAAGAGGCCCAAAACGGGCCTAAGAGCGTCCAAGAGCGCCGCAAGAGCGGCCCAAGACGGCCCAAAGAAGCAACGTGTCCAATTCCGAAAGGGGGGCCGTAATTGACGCCGCGCTCCTTTTTGAGCCGTGGCCTCCAAGATGGTCCCAAAGCCGTCCCAGACACCCCCAAAGAGCCCAAAGAGGGCCCCAAGACCCCCAAAAGAGACCCAAGGTTGCCCCAAGAGGCACCACGAGGACCCCAAAAGGGCCCGGGGACCTCAAACATGTCCCCAGAAGGCCCTTGGGCAGCCCAAGATGCCTCCAAGAGGCTCTCAGAGAGGAACAAAAAAACAGAAAAGGGATTGATGGTTGACTTGGCGTCGTCGCCATCGTAGTCGTCGTTGTGTTCGCCGTCGGCGTCGTCGCGGTCGTCGTCGTCGTCGCGGTCGTCGACGTCGTCGTCGTCGTGATGGTCATCGCCGTCGTCGTCGTCGTCGTCGCCGCTGCCTCCCTATCGCCTCCTACCTTCTTCTCTGCTTCCTTCTCCTCCGCCTCGTCCCCCACCCACTCCTCCCACAAGGAAGAGCTAAAAGAGAGCAGGTGGGATGTAGGAGGAACAGGAGGATATATGCGATGGCAGGAGAAGGTACGCCCGAAAACAACGACAGACAGCATGCTTCGCAAAAGTTGCTGCTTTGGGATGGGTTGGTAGGGACGCACGAAGCGTGACGAATTAGGACCATCCTCCCCGCGCCCCACGAGGCGGCCACAGCCACAGCAAACGCTCTTTTGAAGTCCAGGAGGCCCACGTCCCGAAACAACAACACACAACACGTGTTCGAATATTTGGGGTCCGAATCATCTTCTCCACTCTCTTCCCGTTAGACCTTCCTGGCGGCATGTTCCCCATCGTCCCTTGTCCACACGACATGTAGCGATACAGCCCCTGCGCCACCGGTGGTCTTGTCCCTTTCGCAGTCGCTGTTCGCCTCTCGGGCCTCCGCCATTGCGGCCCGCCCCCGCCCTGCCCACGCAGCCCATCGCCGGCTGGCCGCCCTTTCCCCTCGCTCTGAGCACTAGCCCGTGCGCCACTTGCGCTGGGCTGCGCGTGCTCCTGCCGTGATGCTGCGCGTCGGCTTCGAGCTGCGCCTCTTTCTCTCTGCCTCGCTCCCCCTCGTCCCGCATCCAGAGTGCTCTGGCCGCCCGCTTCGCGGAGCCGGGCATCGCACAGCCGCTGCAGCGCCTGCCGATTACGTCGCTGGCCCCACGCCGCCGTCCTCCTGCCGTCGGCCATTCGGTCTTTAGCCGCCGTGGCCCGTCCACCCCAACTTGCCCAGGCCTCGCTCGTTCTCTGGCTGCGGGCGCCCGCCATGGGTGCACTGCGACCTCGCCCCGCGGCCGCTGCCAGCGTGGACCTCAGCCAGGCCGCTCCCCAACCTTCAGCGCTGCCCCGCAGCGTGAGCGGACCTTGCGTCCCCCCCATGTCCTACTTCTCTGCGGCCACGCGCCTTCCTTCCTGTCCCTCTTGCGTGCAAGTTTTGACTCGTGACCTCGTGCCCCGGCGTCACTCGGACGCGCGTGCGAATTGCCGCTGCCGCGCTGCGACTTAACACATGCCAGCGACATTTCTCATCCATCCTTCTCCTAGTACCACTCGTTACTCATTCCTCAAATATCTCTGAAGGCCCGCCCATCCACCCCTTCCCTCCTATCCAAACTCCCCACTACTTCCGGAAAATTCCAGCTGCATTCGAATGGTACTGGAAAGCATTCGAAAACCACAGACGGCATCACATACACCCATCCTCCGCCCTCCTGCCTCCTGGTGGCGTCCGTGTGCGGCGCCGCCAGGGCGGCGGAGAGATTTAAATCCAGTGGTGCCTGTAGAGGTTCACCCCGTCCTGCGTCGAGTTGAACTGCTCCCAATCCTCGGAGGAGGGAGGGAGGAAGACGAGAATGAGGAGGGGAGGATGAGGAGGAAGCAGTAGAAGGAATAGGAAGAGAAGGAGGGAAAGAAGGGAAAGGTACAAGGAACGGGAAAGAACACTCTTAATTTGAACGCGCCGTCTCAAGGGCTCTGATATCCGGGGAAGCTGAATAGGAGGGAAGGGAAAAAGAGGAGGGAGGGGATACGAAGAAGAGAACCACCCGTGCACCCCGCACGCTTGAACAAATGAAACGGCACCACAAAGGAAGAACAGGGAAAGAAGGAAGGCCAGAACGAATGTTTGCTTTCCATGTCGGCCTCTTGGTTGCACTCTCGAACACGCATGTCGAACGACAACAAGTTCGCCGCTGCAGCGCTGGACGGCCCTGACGCCCCCAAGGGGCGGTACAGTAGTCTCCAGGAGGGACGAGAACGCACGCGCGCAATACCATACACCGACTAAGACGCGTCGGCAACATAAAAACATCTACAAACCATCGATGCACCAAAACACGGGGGAAACATGGAACGCGGTCGCCCACGAATTCACCATCCGCCCGAACACTGTGGTCTCGATCCAAACTGCTGACCCTACGCCCGCGATCACTTCGCCATGTCGACCACGTGAAACCCGCCAACCACACGCAGCCGCAGACCACGTGACGAACCCGTACCAAAGAAGAATATTAACCAGCGTGGGACCCAACAGCAGGTTCGTACAATCTACGCGGTGCATATTATGTTGTGCAACGTAGCCGATGCAACTCATGAAATGCAACATATGCCGTGCACTCTATGCTGTGCAACCTACGTGGTGCACTCTACGCGGTGCAACCTATGTGATGCAACAAATTTTTGTTCGCGATGAATCGAACACTCCACTGCTCGCGCAAACATCCCACCCACCCACACGCAACTTGGTTTGCAACCTTGGTGCGGCGGCGATTGCGAAGGGTGCTTGGCGCTGGCTGGTGCATCCCTGCGGCCGCGCCAGCCCACGCATGCGCGCGCGCAGCACCCAGGTAGTTTGGCGCGACCGACGCGGTCGCAGTGGTGCTGACCGCTCGGCACATCCAGGCGGGCGCTTGAGTGCGAGTCGGCGATTTGGGCGGGTGCGGTATCATGGCGACGTCGACAAGTGTAGACACGATGATGTTGATGATGATGATGATGATGATGATGATGATGATGATGATGACGATGACGATGATGATGATGATGATGATGATGATGATGATGATGAGGATGATGATGATGATGCTGATGATAGCGATGTTGGTGACGATGCTGACAGCGACGACGGCGCGGCCAGTGACGGCGCCGATGCTGATCACGCCGGCGACGATGGCGGCGCCTTCGCGTCGGTGATGCAGGTTTTGAAAGGGATTCGAAATGCGCGCACGGCAGACGCGCGAGAGTGGCCCGCATGGGCTCAGTTGACACGGACCGTTCAACCCCAACACGCGCGCGCAAGGGCGTCCGAACGATTCCAACATGCGCACGCGCGAAGCCCGTTTGGTAGCTAGCATGTTATGGAAACGTTGGTAACTCATGGTTTTCTTAAGACTTCGCAAGGGCGCGCGTGCACGCTTTTGTTGTAAATCCGTGCCACGTGTTTTGGAAGGAGGTTGTCGCGAGAGCCACCGCCGTCTCTCGCGGCGGCCCTGGGTGCGGTCGCCACGTCGTACTTATTCTCGCCGTCGAGCTGCTCGAACTCGTCCTCGTCGTCACGCCTCTGAGGACGCGAGCCCCGATCCGCTCGGCCGCGGTCGGCAGCTCTCTGCGTGCGACCAGCCATGGCGCGCGCAGAAGTAGAAGTGCAGCGGTCTGTAACAGCATATCGAGACCACAGTTCCCGCTACCAACGTGAGTGATCTGCGGTCGATGCGTTATCTCGGCGGGATCGCCGATGCCGAAGACTGAAATGTGCATTTGATTATGAGGAGAAAACGCGGCAGCAAGCGGGCGAGGCGTGCACCTGTGTATCACTCTGAACGACATCTGATCACGCATATTCACAAGCGGGAGCGACGTCGGCGAGGATGGTGGCGGCGCGGCGCACGCCAGTGACTAGAGGCCTCCCAGATGGGGTCGGAGTTGATGGGGTCGCAGGATCGCGCCGCATCGCCGATACATCGGCGATGCATCCGCGATGTATCGGCAATGCACTGGCGATGCATCGGCGACATTGGCGATGCATCGGCGACGTCGACGTGAAGCAAATCGGGCCCCACATCGCGCCGCATCGGCGATGCGGCGCGATCCTCCGACCCCATCTGCTCCGACCCCATATGGGAAGCCTAGAGTGACGACGGTGGCGGCCGCGCCCGCGGCGTCAGCGGCGATGACCAAGGCGGCGACCGTGGTGGCGGCGCAACCGCCAAAGGTCCTCGGCGGTGTAGCCCGGGAGGAAGCCGCCGGCAGTGCCCGGGCCAGCAGGCGAGCAGGCGGGCGTTGCGCCGTTGCCACCGCGGCTGGGCGCGCCTTCGGCGTCGTCGTCGCCGCCGCAGTCGCACCGTCGCCGCTGACGGCGTCGACGAACTGTTCACACTACCCCGTTCGTCGCACTGCTGGACCGCGGGTGAAAAAGGAACCGATTGGTACCTATAACGCTACTCTGCGGACCTCTACCAGGATGAATTCTGACCAAGATCGCGAGGCGAATCCAGCCGTGGTGACGAGCGCCTCTTAGGTGACCCGGGAAGGCGTAAACGAGGCCAAGGTAGCGTCGTCACGGAGGCGGCGGAGCTGGGCCGTTCGTGCGGCGCCGCAATGGCGGTCGACGGCACAACCAGCCTGTCCGCCCCGTCGGAACGAGCGGCTGGGCGTCGGCGCTCTCATCGCCGACCTGTACTTCTCGCCACTCGTCCCCTTACTGAACTCCCCCCTTGTCCCTCTACGCTCCCCTTGCTCGCTCTCCTCGATCTCCTCCTCCTCCTCCTCCTCCTCCTCCTCCATTTGCTCCTTGACCTACTCCTCCTCTTCCCTCCTCCTCCCCCTCCTGCTGCAGCCCCTTCTCGTCGTCGTCGTCGTCGTCGTCGTCAGCGTCGTCGCCGACATCTTCGGCCTCTTCAGCGTCCTGCGAGCTGCTTCTGCTTCCCTCCGCCCCCCCTCGCATTTCGGGTAGACGTCGACGGGGAGGCAGCGGATGGGGGCGAACCAGGGGTGCAGGAGAAGGTGGACCCGAAGGGGCACCTTGACTGCTGGCCCAGCATCCCAAAGGGGCGGGAAAGCTACACCCTCCTCGAACTCGTCCTCCAGGAGAGCACAAGATGGAATCGGTAAGTCGGATCGGCGATCGAAATGAATCGGATCGGCAGAAATCGGCAGCCAAGTGGGAGGAAATCGCGTCGAAGAAATCGGCAGGCGAGCAAGGCCTCTAACTGACATGCAGATCCGAATTAGAATCGTAAGCCATTGGAACCGAATCGAAACTGATCGGACGAGTGGGAATGAGCCCTGCCGCCCTCGCACTCGCCCTCGCCCTCCTCACCCCCACCAGCCACTCCTCGCCCCCCGTCCTGCATCCCTCCGACCTCGCCCGACAGCTCATGCCCGGCGGGCCGCGATGACTGGCCAAGAGACGGCCGACGACAACGGCCGATAACCGATAACGACATCCGGTGGCGACGGACGACGGCCGACGGCCGACGCCGACGGCCGACGGCCGACGCCGACGCCGACGACGACAACGACGGCGACGAGGATGACGCCGACGACAAAGGCCGACAACGACGACCGACGGCCGACAAAGACGGCCGACGACGACGGCCGACGTCCGACGACGACGGCCGACGACCGACGACCGACGGCCGACGACGACGCCGACGCCGACGCCGACGCCGACGACGACGGACGACGACGGGCGACGGGCGACAAGGACGAGGTTTGATGATGGAGGCTCCCGTGCGCTCTCTCGGCCCTCCTGGGCCTCTGCGGAGGCCTCTGCGGACCTCCCGAGGGCCTCCGTATGCCTCCAAGGGCCTCGAGGGACCTCCAGTGATTCCCGAAGAACTCGAGACCACTTGTGCTTTTTGAAGGGATAACTTAAATTTTCCGATGGGGCTGGGGGTGGAGGGGGAGGTTCCGGCCGATAACCGAACCTTCTCCCTTTGGGCAGCCCAACGTATGCCAGCGCGCACCAATGCTGCTTTTCAATACTGCTTACCCCCTTCGGAGCTGCGCAAAACAGGGTCTGGCTATCCACGGGGGGAAAGGAGGGGGGGGACGCCCGACATCACGCTTTATCGGCGTACCCTGCAGAATTTATTCACTGCGTGGAGCTCCCCATATGTGCATCTATTCGCATGGACCTGTCCGCCGTGAATGTCTAGGCGCAAGAGCTTTCGAATATAAACGGGCTTCAGTTGTGACGGTCTGGACATAAATCTAACTGCGAATGAATTGGAGTGTGAATGAGCCTCAGTAGTTCGAGCGCGTCTCTGTGCATGAGCCTGGGGCCTCCTGGGGCCTCCTGAAACCTACTGGGGCTTCCTGGGGTCTCCAGGAGCCTCTTGGGGCCTCCTGGGACCTCCTGGGGAGGTTTCGTGCCCCAGGAGAGGCGCAATCTATAGCAACAGACGTACATAAAACATTGCGGATTAGAGCCACAGGAGAAGGGCGATCAAAAGGAACACGCGTAAAACACCAAGGACTCGTGTCCCAGGAGAGGCCCAATATATAGGAACATAAGTAAACCATGTAGGATTGTGTACACAGGAGAAGGACAATCTATAGAAACATACGTATAACATCAAAGAATCGTGCTCCAGGTGGGGCCCAATCGATAGGAGCATACGTAAAACACATGGGATTGGAGCCACTCCTGTTGCCTTCTGAGGCCTCCTGCTCCTGGGGCCTCTCGGGGCCTCCTGTTGCCTTCCGAGGCCTCCTGGCGCTTCCTGTTGTCTCCTGGGGCCTCCTGTGGTTTCCTGAGGCCTTCTGGAGCTTCCTGGGGCCTCCTGGAGCCTCTTGGGACATCCTGTGGCCTCTTGAGTCTTTCTGTTGCCTCCTGATGCCTCCTGGGACCTCATGTGGTCTCCTGGGGCCTCCTGGAGCCTGTTGGAGCCTCCTGTGGCATCCTGAGAAGAATCTGCGCCCACGAGCCTGGCCACCAAAACAAGCAAACCGATCGAGACATCCTCAAAATCTGGCCCACCTGGGGGGTGAAAATGAGCGCCTCGCTCGAGACATCCTCCAAATCTGCTCCGAAAGCGAAGGATGTTGGCACAGAAAACAAGCAAACCGCTCGAGACGTCCCCACAAAATCCTGCGAAAGGGGCCGAGTGAAACACCCCCCCGCCGCTCCCCTTAGGAACGTGAAAATGAGCGCCTCGCTCGAAACATCCTCCAAATCTGCTCCGAAAGCGAAGGAGGTTGGGACAGAAAGCAAGCAAACCGCTCGAGACATCCCCACAAAATCCTGCGAAAGGGGCCGAGTGAAACACCCCCCCGCCGCTCCCCTTAGGAGTGCTGAAGCCACAGAATCGCCTGCGACATCCTCAACATCAGTGTGTGTGAGTCATCCGATGAGTGGACCTGAGTGAGTGTAGTGAATGTATGAGTACAAGTACGAGTGAGTCTGAGTGATGAGTGAGTCTGAGTGATGAGTGAGTCTGAGTGATGAGCGAGTCTGAGTGATGAGTGATGAGTCTGAGTCATGACTGAGTCCGAGTGATGAGTGAGTCTGAGTGATGAGTGAGTCTGAGTGATGAGTGGGTCTAAATGATGAGTGACTCTGAGTGATGAGTGAGTGGGTCTGAGTGAGAGGAGTGGTGTTCTGGTCTCTCTCTGTTCTTCCGGCGCGGTCCGCCAATAACAAGAACCCCATACTTAGGATATGGGGAACAATCTCCTCTCGTCCTCTTCCTGTCCCGAGCCGCCCGTGCCGCGGGCGGCCTTCGTGGTGGCCAGGGCCTGTGCCGCGCCACTGGCCCCCAGGGTTGCAGCACTGACCTCCGCCCCTCGTCGGAGGACGGGGAAGACGAGGTCACGTCGATCTGCAAAGCGTGTGTCTGGGTGATCGTGCGGAACCGAGGACGAAGACGGGTCGGGGACACACTGACCCAGGTCAGCCCAACCCATGGTCGGCCAGGTCCCTGTCGCGAAGCTCAGCCGGTCGCGCAGTAGCTCCCTAAACCCGGGTCAGCGGAGGGCGGAAAGAGGGAATCGGCCCCGTGGTTCCCCAACCTGGGCCAGCCAAAGGGGATTGGCTGATCCCTGTTAGCGCTGACCCACGTTACGCGCGTCCCGAACGGGGAGGGGAAACGCTGATCTGGAGTGCGCGTGTCAATGCTGGTGGGTGCGCGCGTGTTCAACCGCTGGGGGCATCATGGAGTCCGATGTCTTAGGCGGAGGCTCACAGGGTGTGCCCACATTGGGACATCCTACGTTCTATGGGCTGTCGGCAGATGGGGAATGAACTACTGAATAACCAGATCACCGACTGAGCTTCTTGCAAATTCCCAATCGGGCCTCTGGAGGCAAGGGGGAGGTGAACGGGTGAAAGTGGGAGGAGGGAGGAGAGGAAGAGAGGAAGAGAAGAGACGGGAGAAGGATGAGGGCACCATTGCGAGGATATCCTTCTCGACCGGTTGTGATCTTTGACAGGGTCTCCCTTCCCTTCCTCACTCTCTCCCATCATCCCCCTCCTCTTCCCTCATCAATCACTCCTACTCCCATCTCCTACTCCTATTCCTCCTCGTCATCAACCTCCTCAACCTCCTCCTCCTCCTCCCCCTTCTCCTCCATCACCCCGCTCCTTCCTCCCTATGTTCCTGAGCCCCGGAGGCGCCAGAATCCAGCTGTGAAGGCCAGAAAGAGCTCCGGAGGGTGGAAAAGGTAGGGGCAGGAAGAGAAAAAGAGAAGAACCGCGGAAGCAAGGAATCAGCGGTCCAGCTGCAGCTGACCCGAGGGCGAAGGCAAGGGCCGACCGCCTTGGTGGCATCGGAGAAACCCCCGCCCACCACAGCCCTGACAGATCTCTCGAAGAATTTTCCAGATCATGCGAAAGCCTCATCGATACGCTTAATCGATCTCATCCTTTCTCCCTCCTCCCTCCCGACTCTCCCTCCAGCAATCAAAACAAAAGCAACAACGTAGATAACCCACGACACAGAGAAGCAAAGCAGAACATCCGAGAACCTCCTATGATCCTCCTCTCCTGGAAAGGACCCCTACCTGGGGTAAGTAACGTTGAGAGAGAGAGGGAGGAACAAAACAAGAAATGGAGAAGGAGAGAGAGAGAGAGAGAGAGAAATACAGATACACACGTCGACGTGTACACGCATAAAGAGAGAGACAAAAAGGGAGAGGGAACGAGACAGACACACAGACAGACAGACATATAGACATATAGACGGACAGATAAACAGATAGACAGACAGGCAGCGAGGGAGAGAGAAAGAAAGGGAAAGAGAGAGAGAGAGAGAGAGAAATGGACAATGGTCCAACCTCCCCCTCCCCACAAGAGGCGCCGCCGTATGCGGAACGCATCATGGCGCGCGCCGCCAGGGCCCCGGCCACCGCGCCGGGGGGGAGGAGAGCGAAAAGCTCGCGGAAGGTCCAGCAAAAGGAAGGGAGGGGAGGCTGGGAGGGGAGGGGTGGTGGATTGAACCAGGGGGAGGGGCGTTGTCGTCGTCGAACGGTGGCATAAGCATGAAGCTGTGCTCATCTGACTCACTGCATGCGGGCGAGCGCACCGGACCAAGGCAAAACGCAGGGACGGAGGACGCAACAAGTACATCGCGATATCACACTGTACCGCTGTCACAGAGCCCGACACGAGCAGGGAAGGAAGGGGGGAGAGGCAGGCGGTGTGCTGAGAGTGGTGGAGGGGAATGGGCGGGGGGAGCGGGCGGGATGGAACGGGGAGGGGAACGAGGTGGAGCGGAGGGGAACGCAGGGGGAGGGGTGATGGGCCAATTTCCACCACCACTACCATATGTAGGACGGGGGAGAAGGAAGGATGGGGAGGTCCTCCTCCTCTCCTCCTCCTCCTCCTCCTCCTCCTCCTCCTCCTCTTCCTCCTCCCACCTCTCCTAGTAGTGGTGGTGGGAAATCGGCCCAACAAGGAGAGGTTGAAGAGAGGGAGGGAGGAGGTGGGCTGTGGGCGGAGCAGACGTGGGGGTGGAAGGCGGGGAGGGGAGCGGGAACTGGCAAACGTCTCGCTCTGGTGGGCTCGGGACATGATGTGAGGGTGGAGGGACGGAGCAGCAGGAGTCGGAGCTGGATGGGTGAGGAAGCAGGAGAGGTGGAGGGGGGAGGATGGAACCGAACTTGAGTTTCTGCAGAAACGTAGGGGGACCCCCACCCGACGGAGGTCAACGGCAACTTGTCCGCGCGCGTGGGCCAGGGAGTCAAACTCGCCCCGTGGGTGCACCGCGGGGGGGGTCCATTTTGGCCGGCAGTTCTTTCTCGCGACGGGGGTCGATGAGGGGATGTCGGCGGAGCCTAGAAACTGAAAACTGCCTCTACGTCGTCCCAGGGGACGGTCCTACGCAGGGCGCTCCGCCTGTGCGATACGAGTTTCCCACACGTGGCGTAGACCAGGGTCCCATAGTCAGGGAGGCGGGAGCAAGGGAGCTGGCAGTGGAGGGGTGGGAGGAGGCGGGAGGGAGAACTTCGAAATGGGGGTCGTACGGGGTGGAGGGAAGGAATGGGCAAGGAGACGCACTAGTAGGAACATGTAGATTGTGGGCCAGGCTCTGAGCGTCGGTAGCCGCCCCTCGCTATGGTTTTGCCCCTCTGTCCCACTCACACGCCAGGGCCAAAGGCTCGACCTAAACAGTGTTCCTTGTGTGTGTTGCGTTATGTTCCCACGTGTTGTCTTCGTTCCGCCGTTGTTGCTAAACGAATTCAAACCGGAAGCGGCCCACGAAATCGCCAACACACCGTTCAGGTCGAGCCACGTCAGGGCCAAAGAACACGGAGAAAACACATATGAGGCTTGCGTTGGAACACATACTGGCGCGGGCAACGTGCCAAGTGGCCAGTGCAGATGGCAGGAGGCATGGCGTTACGTGGTGGCTCACGCTCTCGATATCGCGAAATAGCCGACGAGCATAGGACCATCTACGCCACGCAAGTGTCTGCACATTACCTATCGGTGTATGTTTGTATGGGTATGTTATGCATATGCATATATGTGTATATGTATACGTGTATTCAAGCACTCGCCGACGAATCTTCCGTGCGCCTTCAAGAGATTGCGGCGGTGAATTGAACAATTGGGTTTTAATGGCGATCTATGCACAGCCATCCTCCCCATGAGGCTCAGGAGCAATCCGCTGGAGGGTGTCTGTGCGTTTCTGCGGCGGATGCGCATACGAGACAGACGGACAACCCGAGCCATGCTCCTGCGATGCACGAGCTAACATAACCAATTTAAAGACACGGCCCCAGACACAAATGAGCACCGCCTCGAGCACTCCGCCCAATGCGTGAAGCGCGCGCCAGCTCATCGAACAACCTGAACGCCTGTCTGGGGTCTCATTCGGGGCAATCCTGCAAGCTACTACTGAGCTAATCCAAGCAAGGGGGCCCGAAGATGATGCGCGGGCAGCAAGGAATCATGGCGGATCACATCAACGGCCCACGGGGTCACCAAAGCAAGGGGGGACCCCGAGAAAGAGCAACACCAGAAGAGGCGAGAACATCGGAACAGGGAATGCACCCACGCACACGTGTGATCGGTCATTTACCAGCGCCACGCGAAGGAAGCCTTGTGGCACGGAAGAGCTGCTGGCGTTAACCTCGACCTCATGGCCTGGCCAACGTCGCGAACCGCCTGCGCAACCCAACGCGCCAATCCGCTTCGGGACCTCCTGCCTGCACAGGGAGCCTGAATATATGCATATCCGCAGCCACCTGGGGTCCCATGGCATCGGTGTCCAACGCGGCAGTTACAAATAAATGCTTGCATCGGATCCCCTCCGTCGACTCAGACTCTGATGTTTCGATCGGTCGCCAGCGCAGCCCGTCCATCAGCAGCCGGCCCCGGGGGGGGGAAAAGAAAAAAGAAAAAAAAAAAAAAAAAAAAAAAAAAAAAAAAAAAAAAAAAAAAAAAAAAAAAAAAAAAAAAAAAAAAAAAAAAAAAAAAAAAAAAAAAAAAAAAACGGGGCCCCAGTGCACAGATACGGATCCCATCAACCCCGCTGCGGACAGCGAGAGCGAGCACGCGCACGCGCGAGAACGAAAACATGCGCATCCTGCTGCTCCTCTTCTTACTACTACTCCTCCAACCCTCCTGGCGCGTCGCTGGGGCGCTCCGGGGGTCTGTCCTCGCTACTTCGTCTGCCTGTGCACCTGGTCGTGCACAGCATCTTTGATGGACCCGCTATCCTGCGGCGGAATTCCGAGCACAGACCTCGCCTGCGGGAAGTTGGAAAGGCGGAGGTAAAGGGAGTACGACACGACAGAAACGGCGAACGAGGCAGGGGGCGGGAAGAGGAGGCCGAGGCGTGCAATCGGGCACTCAGGCAATAAACGCTTGGTGATGGAACTCACGAGGGACAAAAATTTTGGGCAAATGAGATAGTGGGGGATGACATCGGGTTTCGGGCACCTCAGACAGCAGAGCAGTTCGCCCTCTTTGTCGTGGAAACGCGTGCGCGTGGGCCAGCCTCCGCACAGAGTCTCGACGACTGCGACCGCCCATGCGGACGGGAGGGACTTCACGCGCATACGCACTTCCCCCCAATTCATTCTGGCAGTGGCGGGGAAGGAGGCGGGGAAATAAGATAGAAGGCGACGCGTGAAGGCGAGGTGAAGAGCAGAGGGGCAAAGCGAAGAGAGGAGACTAGCAGCGACAAGACGCTGCACCTTATACTGCAACTTCGGGCCCGCACGAGCTTGCCGTGCGATCATGACAGCATTGGAGGCGGCGGCGCTCCACTCCGGATGGTTCCTGAATCCCCCCGCGGCGTCGGCTAGGGCCTTAACGAGAAGGGGAAGGGGGGGGGGGGGGGGGGGGGGCAGAAAACAAGGGAGAAATCACCGGCCAGAATTCTCAGCGCGGGAAGGTTCCTCTCCGCACAAGCCTTCAGCTCGTTGTGGATATGCGGCCAGCTCTCGAAAATGCGCACTGCGCATCTGATAAGAGCGGCGAGATTCATCACTACCAAGCTCTGAGACTTCGGGCACCCCCAATCCTGGAGGTCGAAGAAGCCGGCGCGGGAGAGATCGCAGTGTGCGATCGCAAATTGGCCGGCAAGGACAGCGTGCTCTTTGGAGGGGATGCGCGGGGGGAGAAGGGCAAACTGGGTGACGTAACCGAGTGTCGAGACGGATCTTTGATTGTAGAGCTTCGCTGGCACGACAGGTGGTGGCCTGGCTCGAGCTGCGGCTGCAGCTCGCGTGGTGTACTTTTCGAGCGGGTCAGCCCACATCTGGCGCGCTGCATCTGGGCAAATTTTCATGCCGAGATGGGGCGCGAGACGATTGAGAACTTCGCCCAAGCCGGCAGTTCTCCTTCGAGCCACTTCTCGACCCGCGCCTTCAGCTCGGGAGAGAATTCTCCACAAAGTGGCACCGCAAAGCACTTCGCAATTTTGACACGTAATCTGGCAACTCGCTCGGCAGCAGAAGAAAAAAAAGCAGTGCAAAGCTTCTTGCGCCATTCGATACGGTGAATGACCCCTCCTGCGTCGTCGGCGCAGCAACGAATGATGCCGCGACACCTCCTCAGAATAATCGTTCTGAAGTGAGCGTTGGAAGGCTCGGATGCAAAGGCGCGCGGCGACCCCGAGGCGGGGCAGCCCTGGGCGATGCCAGACCCAAGGAGAAAGACGGGAAGGAGGGATGGGCCAGCCTGCCCAAAGCAGCAAACGAAAGAGTAAATGAGCGGGTAGAACAGAAGGAGGGGGGGGGGAGGCAACAGGCGGAGAGGACAAGGAAAATCCATTCGCGCGAAACGGAGGGGAAAGCAAGGCTGAAGTCGAAGGGGAGGAGGAGAGGGAGGCGCTCACTGGCGGCAGGTTCGAGTCCAGTCATCCTTGCATGCGCATCTAGCTCGAATATGTTTGCACCGAGGTCCCGAGATGGCATGAATCCACGCTGCATCGGATCGATGCGCGTCGGCAATGCCGTCGTCAGTTCTCTCGCGCACACAGCTGTGACCACCTTGCAGTCAGCATTCTTGAGACCGAGCGGGCGTGTTGCAGCAGGCTCGCGCACAGGGCCAACGGCGTCGCCAGGCTGGCCTCCCTTAGCTAGACATGCACCTCGAACACCATTGAACTTGAGGCCCATCGGATTCCCCTCTAGCATCCAGTGCATGACCTCGGCGAGTATCTTGGGGCCCTCGGGGCGGCACTGCCGAGCCTTATACGGGAGCCCGTCGGGGCCTGGGGCACTCGGGGGGCAATGACGAAGGTGTTTGGCAATATCACATTGAGTAGGAGGCTTGATGTAGGAGAGGTCGATACCGCCCGTAAACTTCTGGACGCATGTGCGCGCCGCAGGCGTATCTATAGGCTTCTCAGGAAAGACCCCCCCGCCCAATGCCGAGCCAAACCAACTAACATGATCTTCGGGGTGTGGGTGACGGTTCCGTCGGAGAGGGCGAGCCCAGCGAGTCCGAGCTTGCGTCCAAAGGGGGGCCACAGCTTTCCGCGGCGCTCAAGGCTCTGGAGCTTCCCCACAACTTTGGCTCGAGCACGAGATGGGGCATCCTCACCTAACTGCTGCTTGGTCCTCTTCTGGGAGTCCGCAATCAGGCGCATGCGGGTATCATTCGTGAGCTGGGTGAACCGAGCTGGACCCTTCAGCTCGACAGCGGTGCTGAACGTCGGCAGCAGCGAATGATCTCGGGCAAGAGTGGGCCAGCACTCGCCGTTCCGCCAGAATCCGACCCTGCCCCCAGAGGGCCCTGGCGACCGAGCGACACGCGATATAGAGCGAGAGGGGGTCCAGGGGTCGCTTGACGAAGATCGGGTCTCTGGCGAATCGGGCGGCCTCCTTCATCGCCATTTTGCGGCGCTCCTGGCGCTGGGGCACGGACATTCTCTCGCGCGGTGACTGCTCCATCGCCGTCTTGATATAACTGGCGTACTCGGGCGGGCTGAAAAAAGGTCGGGGCGCACAGGCCTGTCTTCTGGGGGAAGAGGCTTTCCTGGGCGAGATAGCGAACATGATCGCGCTGTGGTCAGAGAGGCGGGTCCAGTTCATGATTTCGGGGAGGCCGTGCACCCTGGCGACCGTGCTCAGCTGCGCCAGGCCCCACCCTGGCCAAGATGCGGAGGCTCTGTCGATTCTGGCTAAGGTCCGCGTCCCTTCATGGAAGTGCGTAAAATACTCGCTGTCCAACTCAACCAAGGTCTTCAAAATCTCGTCCCAGGCCCTGTCGGAGGTCCGTCGGGGGTCTGGCGAGGGGTCTCGGGGGCCAGCGCTGGGATCTTCTGGGGTCTGGGAGAAGCAGAAATGGTTCAAAGGCACAGGAGGATTGCTCGCTACATTGAAGTCACCATGAACGACAACAGGCTTGCGGAGCGGATCTTGTTCGGCATCCTGGGAAGCCCCACGGATGCGACGAAAAACCCGATCCCGAGTATCCGCAGACAGCCCGCGGTTGTGAACTTTGTAGAGCACCGGGGAGACTTGCTCCTGAGAGCAAAACTGCATCCGAAGAACCCGACCCTCAACGACTGCTTCTTCAGAAACGAGCGGGGGATGAGGATGGTGAAGAGCGCGGAAGTGGGGGAAGAACGTGATGACGCCGCCAGCAGGCTTTCCGTGCTCGCAGCGGCGGAAGGGGGATGCGGCCAAAACTGGTCGATGTAGATTATACAAATAATCATCGACCCGATGCCGATCTCCATGTGTCTCTTGCGCCGAGACAATCGAACCAGGCGAAATGAGCTTTGACAAATACCTTAGCTTGCGGTCGCGCAGCCGCAGGTCGTGGTGGAAAAACGCCCTCGCATTCCATGAAGTACACGTAAGCCCCGCGTGGGAGGGGAGGTTCCCTCTCCACTGTTTGAAAAATGTGTCAAAGACTCCACTCGATCTCCTGTGAATTCGCAAGGTGTTTCTGAATGTTCTGAGCAATGGTCGTCTTGTCCATGCGGAGTTCGTTGAGATTGGCGGCGGCCCATTCGACTTTGTGATCCGAATCTGCACTCGGGATGGCCCGCAGGAGTGCCTTCCACCTGTGCGACAGCTCACCACGGGCCTTGTTCGCGAACAGCTCGATGTCCCGATGGAGTTCGTTGATTGTCCTGCGCAGCTGCTTGGGGACGAGCTCAACCTTGACCTGGCGCAATGACGTGTCCGCAGAGACATGCACCTCCACGTTCTGGTTCTGAACATCCACCGCGCTGAAGCGTCTCCAGTCGTTCGGGCCACGCTTGAGCTGGGACAGGCACATGTTAACTTTCTTCGACGCATAGGCGGGGGCACCTCTGAACTGCAGGGTGAACCTCTTGGAGGTCGGCTCAGAAACCAAGTCGAAATCATTGTCTGCACAGTTGGCTGCCTCCAGCCATTCTCTGAGACTTTGGGAAATGCTTGCTTTAGAAATCAACGTTTTGGTACGGCATATGATGATGGTCGGACCGGCCTCACGCTGGAACGAAGAATTGAGCTCGATCTTCGTGGACGTCTCAGTACGCATGATCCCGAGCTCGGCCTGCATCTGGGTGATCTTAGCGTCGAGCGACTGAATGAGTTTGGCCTGGTCTGCCTGGGTAGCTTTCACCTTCGACACGCGGTGTTCCACTTGTTGCCCCAACTGGGAGCAGCTCCCTTGCACAGTGGATACCAGGGCGGAAACAGAAAATTGGATGGCGTTGATTGCCGTGAGAAGTTCATCCTTCGTTGTGTCCACATATGCACGCAACTCATTGGCTTCACCCTGTCCATGCTCGTCCTGTGCTGGGCGGCGTGCAGGTGGAGCAGCGGCGCGGCGAGCGGGGGCGTCAGCTCGGCGAGCAGTGGCAGCACGACCGTCATCATGAGGGGCAGCGCCACGGGCCGCCCGACGGCCCCCAGCAGGCGCAGCGGGGCCTTCATTGGCCGACTCGTAGTCTTCGTCCATCACGTCGACGTACGGGGAGCGGCTCCTTTCTGAGTGTCTGTCGCTGCCGGGGAAGGTTAGCATAGTCTCCAGAAGTTCGGCCACACTCTCCGCCTCGGCGTGGTCCTTGGCGGACGATCTGATCTGGGAGGCGCAACAAAAGCCGACTGGTGGATGCCAGAAAGAGACCCGCGGCGCACGAGCGCTCCCGTGGGGATCGTGAGTGCACAATGGGAAGGCCCAAAGGGCCTGGAGACAATGGCCACGGACGGGCCACAAAGCTAATCGCTGATTGTCGGGCGTCTATAACCCTTCACAACGTTCAGTCTTGAGCCAAAATGGCTTGAGCCAAAACGGCTACGGACTAATCCTCCAACCCTCCTCCTCCTTCTCCTCCTCTTCCTCCGCGTTCTCCTCTTGCCCGTCCCACTGCCCCTGGTTTCCTTCCTCCCGCTCGCGAGGGGAGACGGAAGTGAGTGGGGGTTCCGATCCCAAGTCTTTACGATTGTCCACGGAATAGTGGAACGTTGGACGTCGACCTTTGCGCTCGGAAGTGGGACTGGCCGCTCTCACTATGGTGGAATCGCCCCAGTCAACTTGTCCCACACTGCGTGGACTTACCAGGGCCAATTGATGGATGAGGGGACCTTAGCCAGCTGCATCTTGGTAGCGCTCTGCGGCGCCATCCCTGTGATGCGGTACTTTGCTTTAGTCAGCGCGGACGTGGCATCAGTTCTCCACACTTCGAAGGCGACTTCCTTCGCCTCCTGGGTGCCAAACTGACGTTGATGCCCACTCGTTTGTCCGCTCGGACTGCACCATGCACGTTGTGCTTCGTCGAGATGTTGCACGCCTCCTACTCCTATAGCATGGTTTGGTGGCCACCTTGGTACATCGCAGTGATGTGGTCGCTGGGCGGAGGCCCTTTGGTGCCATGGTAGCTGGTGTCGAACTGGAGGCCTCGCTGCCTGGATGTAGAGAGAACCAGTGGATCGCCAACTGCCAACTGGCCACATGCCGAACGTTGTCGTGAATCTGCGCTTTCCGACTGCTTTGCCGTGGCGCCCTGGGAACTGCATGGTTTCATATAGTCGTACAGTTCGAGAGCGGAGCGAAAGCACGGCAATGACCGTCCGCGTGGTCGGCGCCACGCTGTTTGCGAAGGGCGTCTCTGTTGACTGACTCATGGCATTCCTTCGCGTGTGCTGTGCTGTGCCTGGCCTGCCAGGGATGCGCTTGCCGCTGATGGGCGCAGCACCAGAAAACTGTCAGTGAACAGTTCCCTCGAGCGCGAATGTGACCGCAAGACCACCAACCTCACGGATAGCGGCGCGAATCTAACTGCGTTGCCAGCTGAATCAATAGTGACTCGCACGACGTTTTGGAAGCATATCGCCTCGTCTCGTCCGAGCTGGAAAATGGTCCTCTGAATGGGTCCTGGCGTAGTTCCTCAATTAGGATTGCTTTACGGGTTCGCACTCGGTTAAAGGCTGGTGCCTCGGGAGACTACTTTCCCCGTTCCGCAAAATTTCCCCGGGTTCCTCGGGTTCGTCGGGCTCCTCGAACTCTCTGTGTTCCTCTGGTTCACCCGGGTTCCTCGGGTTCTTCGGGTTCCCCCGGTTCCTCGGGTTCTTCGGGTTCCCTGGGTTCCACCCCGGGTTTCCCGGGTTCACCGGGTTCCTCGGTTTCCACGGGTTCCTCGAATTCCCCAGGCTCCTTGGGTTCACCCGGGTTGCTCAGAGTCATCGGGTTCCCCAGGATCCCCCCAAGCAATGCCGAGCAACGCCAAGCAACGCCAAGCAACGCCAAACAATGCCAAGAAACGTCAACCGATGCCAAGCAAGTCCAACCAATGCCAAGCAATGCGAAGCAATGGAAGGTAATGCGAAACAGCGCGAAGCAATGCCAAACAACGAAAAGCAATGCCAAGCAATGCCAAGCAACGCCAAGCAACGCCAAGCACTGCCAAGCAACGCCAAGCAATGCCAAGCAATGCCAAGCAATGCCAAGCAATGCCAAGCAATGCCGAGCAATGCCAAGCAATGCCAAGCAATGCCGAGCAATGCCAAGCAATGCCAAGCAATGCCAAGCAATGCCAATCAATGCCAAACAACTCCAAGCAATGCCAGGCAAGTCCGAGCAACGCCAAGCGATGCCAAGCATTTTCAGGGAAATGTCAGGCACTGCGCCCATGCAGTAGGAAGTTTTCCCCTACTTGGGATCGTGCTGGGTTCATGTTGGTAGCCTTGGCCGTACGGCGAAGGACTGGGGTGAGGATCTAGCGTCCTGAGTAGTAGGCGTCGGTATGTCCCTAAGCTGTCTACGCGCCAGTGGTTTGCCTTGTGTTCGGGTATGTTGTGGCAGGCCTCCGCCTTCCTCTAGAGCGTGGAGTGAGAAGCTACTGGGCACGGTGGTTGAAGGAACGTCCCGACACTGTGCATCTCAGCATCTGAGAAGAGCCTTGCACATACTCTGGTGGGTTTGGGCGTCGGCCGTGGTCCCTGTGGGTCACGGTCTGAGGCCCTGTGATGCGTGAAGACGTCGCGAAGCATGGCGTAGCTGTTATTTCCCCTTCGCGATCTCATTCGCTCGACGAGCTGGAGCGGTGCTGTTGGTAACGAATTTCAATACCGGTGTTGCGTTAGTGATCATGTTCGTCGTACGCAGCGACTTTTCGGTCGACGCCACCACTGCTATGGGGCGCGGCGACGCAAGCTTCTCTTTTCTGAACAAATTGCTATCCGGTAATGTTATTGTTTGGCGGCCCTTGCCAGGTGGTTTGGCCTGTCGTGGTGCAGGGGGCGCACGGCGGGGGCCTTTCGGACCCATGGCGCGCGCGCGGGACTGAAAGGATGTGACGCCAATTTGTCGCGGCCAAGGGGGCGCCATGTCCGGTCTCGCGAGGCAAGAATGGATGCGGGGCGCATGGCGTCTGGGCTCGGTCTGAGCAAACCTCTTCAGCCGAGATTGAAAGAAGGAGGAGAAGGAGGGAGAAGGGGAGAGAGGGGAGAAGGGAGGAGGGGAAGAAAGATGATGAACTCACGCCACCGAAACCCGCATGCTCTGACGGAAGCACCGTGCCTAAGGAACGGAACGCCATGTTTTCGGGCGGCCCAGCGCAAGGCAAGCAAAGACCTGCTCGGGGAGAGGTAGGTTGGGTGTCCTTGCGTTCGCCCCTCTGCGGCGGGGCCATGTCGGGGGACCATAAGCGGCGAGCATTGAAAACGAGAGGGGGAGGTCCGACGAGTCCAAAATTCTCAGGGCGAGCGCGTCCGAGGGGATATTTGCCAGGGGCCAGCGACAGGGCCCCTTGCAAACGACTTCAGGAGGGTTTTTGCTCCCCTGCGGGGCCCGCCAGGCACTCCTTGCCACAGCCAGCCGTCGGCGGCAGGGGGCTGGGGGGCACGCTGTGGAGGTGCCTCGCCCTGCCCCGCCCAGAGACTCTGCCCCAATGGAAAAAACTGCGGTCTGAGAGCTCGCTCCCAGAAGGCGGGAGGAGGCGGGATAGGATGGAGGGACGAGGGAGGAGGGAGAGAAGGAGGGGGGGACGAAGAGGGAGTGGATCGGATCAACACTCCACGTAAGCAGGGTCACTCCCTGTCAGAGGGGCGAGAGCCGCGCTAAGTCGGGCCCGACAATCGGCAGTAAACGGAGATGTGAAGAGGGATGGGGGAAGGGGCGGGAAGTCCTGGCAGGAGGAGGGAAGGAGGAAAGGACAGGGAGGAGAGGGAAGGAGGAAGGGAATGGAAGGGAGGGAAGGAGAGAGGAGGAAGGACGTAAAACTTAGGAGGAAGGGATGGGGAGGAGGATGAGGTCGCCAAGCCCAGCGAACTTTTTTAGGATAAGCGACCTCGCGCCGCGCCGCAGTCGCATCACGCTTGTGCGCCTCAGTCACTGCAAATATGGGGGACGAACACTGACATGAACATCAACGGTCGGAGGCCCGCTCGGATTTCTCGGATTGGCACTGGGGCCCCCTGGCGCCGCCTTCGGCGCCGCCCCTGGCGCGCTCTCCGCTCCAGGGAGGGGGGTCCAACACCGATGCGGGGAACCTACGCGGACCTCCGAAAGTTAATGTTTACGCCGCTTTTCTTCCCCGATGCAGAAGCGACAGCCTGCGTGCCAACAGTCACCGCAAGCTCGCGCGGGCGCCCGCGGCGGCGGCCCGCTCCTGGGGCAATGGGCCCCGAGCCGCTGCGGCGCTCCCTCGGAGCCGCGGGCAGTCGCCTGCTGCCGAGGGCCGCCGAGGGGGGACCAGGGGCAGCCACAGCTCCACAACTGAGCCCGAGGCCTGTGCTGCAGGGGCCCAATGAGACACAAATAGACACATGTTCAATGATCCCCACCATTTCCCAACCATCCTGTGGTGGGTTCGGTCCTCGTTTTGAAGAGACAGCGCCCCGCGTTCCGCAGTCGTTCCCTCCTCCTACCCCTCCTCCTTGCTTCAATCCCTGCTTCTGTCCTCCGCATGTCAACCACTTCGGCACAACAAGTCACTCAGTACAGCATTTCGAGGCCCCGCAAGGAACTCAACCGCAGGCCCCAATGGCAGGGTTCACATGGCAGAAGCGTCCCATTTTGGCTCACCCGTCACCCGGCTCGTGGTGCCGTAGGGAACTCCACGGAATGCCCCAGTGGCAGGGTTCGCATGGCGGCGCCGCCCCATTTCGCCGCAAAACGAGTCGTGGCCCCGCAGTGAGCTCCACCGAAAGCGATCCCACGCCATGGTACTCACCGCATCTGCACCGACCCTGGCCGGGACCACGCTGGCCCAGGAACGGTGCATACGCCCTCCTGGCTCGGCCAGGCAGGCATCTGCAACGATCCATGGTGGATGAGAACAGCGGATCTCTCGGGTCGGCGATGGACACCCTTTTCCG